>CM060670.1:14132097-14519597 GCA_030686955.1 Odontamblyopus rebecca | reverse complement strand
TTTATATAGAGCCTCCTGCCCAAACTCACTTACACACATCTCATTTTTACGCTTCACTAGTGCTAATGCCCTCTAAACTTTCTGTTGTACAAAAATCTGTTCTCATCTCATTGATGTCTTCTCTCCTGGTCCGTCCCATCATGTGCACAGGCCTGGGAGCGTCTGGAGCGAGCTGAACATGAGCGCGAGAGGGTCCTGAGAGACGAGCTGATTCGACAGGAGAAGCTGGAGCAGATGGCCCGCAGGTTTGACAGGAAGGCCGCCATGAGGGAGACCTGGCTCCTGGAGAACCAAAGACTCGTCGCTCAAGTGAGAAATCTAAAACAATGAGTAGGGATTTGACTGGATTTAGGGAGTGGGCTGTCATACCTAATAGAATTTTCTGTCAGGGTAATGTTAAAGGTGCATTGTGTAGCTTTTTTAGTCTAGGGTCGGTCAGATGCATTTCTTTGGCTGGAACGTTTCACACTATGGCATTAAACCTTTCTATTTTCATGGAGACCAAACCAGACCAAGTTACAGGTCAGATCTATGGAGAGAAAACCCCACATTTATAGGTATTTTTGAGCCATAAAACTGCCTATAATTGAATAATTGTAAGGTAGAGCTGTTTAATGTTATACTGTGGAATATTCCTAGCCGAGCAGTAACATATCCATAGAAATGAGCAGGTGATGGACCCCAAACCAAAAACATATGTAGTGCACCATTAAACAAATGGATAATTTAAAATACCAAATAACTATAGCTTATGTTTCCACAAAAGTATTTGGACACTGTAGTGTGATAATGGGTCTTTTTCTTTGGTTGTTTTGGCTTATACATTTCTATGGACCTTTTTCATGTTTGCAAGAAATATTTTCATCTTTCTTACAAGCATATCTCATTAGATAGAATAAGATATGGGAACCATTTACTGTCTCCAGTAGAAAAAATGGAGCAATTATAAATATGTACCTTTGCTTCTTTTTTATAATAATAATAATAATGCATCAGTTTTATATAGCGCTTTTCTGGACACTCAAAGACGCTTTACAGAGCATTATTCATTCACTCCATACCCGGTGGTGGTAAGCTACTATTGTAGCTACAGCTGCCCTGGGACAGACTCACGGAAGCGAGGCTGCCAATCTGCGCCATTGGCTCCTCCGACCACCACCAACACTCACGCACACACCACTTTCATACTAGGCAATGTGGGTGATGTGCCTTGCCTAAGGACACAACAACAGTTTTTGCAACTGGAGCCCCACTGTGGCACCTGGAATTCCTTGTGGTCTCCCATCCAAGTACTAACCAGGCCCGGCCCTGCTTAGCTTCTGAGATCTGACGGGTTCAGGCTTTGACGAGCCGGTATGGCCACATATTCATTCCATTATCCTTTTATTTGGATATATATGATAAGGGCTGCACTGATATTATACTGGTATTGGATATCGGTGCCAATACTGAAATTTTTGATTAATCAAATATCAGAACAGGATATTGATTCAGTTGATGACCCATTTTGGTCTATAAATTGGTGTAATTTAGTGGACAATGTTAGGCCAAAACCTATATTCAACTTGTATTTTTTCAAAGCTGTTGTTTAGTTACCTCATATGATAAATAAGTTACAAAACACATTTGGATCATTGTTTACCATATGTCATTTGTATTTAAAGGAAAAACATATTTTCAGTCTTGAATATCAGCAGATACTTAAAGCCATAGTACTGACACTGATATTGGAACAGAAAAGGCTGAATTGATATATGCCTGTGTATGATATCTTAGAAAGCAACTAAACAAGTTATCATGAAAGTTAATGTGAACTGTACTTTCTCCTTTGGACAAAAACCTGTAAGAAAAAGCATACAGGATAAATGGGTCAGTATATAGCTTAAAATATATCTCGGAGGTAAACAATTATACAAAGGGCAGCATTTTGCCCCTGGACCTGATACCTACTAACACATGGCACTGTGACCCTCCATATTGGACAGGTAGCCCCAGTGCTTTGCCTCATCATGTACTTCAACGATACTGTTATTGAGATAAAGGTCTCACTCTGTCTTCCTTATTTCAAAGCACAGTGAGGTTTACTAATTAAAAATGACATGCTTTAAATTAATTGAGTGCGACAGGGGCCTGTTTGCACACATCTTCATTAACAGTGAGAGGGCGCCGGCAGAGACAGCTTGGCTCCAAAACACCAAGTAATCACACTAACAAGAAAGTGCCAGATGCGAGCGCAAAATCAAACTCATTAAGAAAAAGATGAATCTGTTGACGCTCTGATATTATCTTGTCAGTCTTTTTGTTTATTAAAGATGCACTATGTCACTTTTATGGCTGTGGATATGCAGTTTTCTTGACTCATGGAGATGTTATTGCTTTGTCTGGATTCTGGAATGTTCCGCAGTATGGCATTAGACTAATCTATCCAAAATGCTTCATGTTCACATTTTTATATAGCGCTTTTCCTCCTTTAAGGCACTCAAAGCAGTTTCCATCAAAGAACCACTCGCCCATTCACACACACACATTCATACACCATTGTATGTTAAGTGTCTTGCCCAAGGACACAACAACAGCATTAATCTGTGGGAGATGGTTTTTCCTGATACCGCCCCTCCCTCCCAACACGCCTTTGCTTTGTTTTCTTTTTCTTCACTACAACATGAAGTATTTGAAGTACTTGATATAGGACATGTACAATGTTAATATAGTATTGTTGTAGTACTGGTGTTTCTTAAAGATGCATTGTGTAACTTCTGGACTTTCTGGTGGAGGGTTCGTCACCTGCTTGTTTCTATGGAAATGGCATTGCTCTGCCTAGAATGTTACACAGTATTACATAGCAAACAGTTAAGTTTATTCAATTATAGATTATTTTACTGGTCAAAAATACCTAAAAAAACAGGCACTCTGACTGACTGTGAGCGGGGTTGCCTCTCCACAGATCTTGACCTGTAACTTGGTCTGGTTTGGTTTCCATGGAGATACAAACGCTGAGTACCATACTGTGATACTATTAAGACAAAGCAATAATATCTCCATGGAGAAAAGCATTTGATGGACCCCCTACCAGAAAAGTTACACAATGCATCTTTAATTTAAGGGTTAAAAAACAAAAACAAAAAACAAATCTATCTCCATGGAGACAAGCAGGGGGCGCTGTTGGTTACAGGTTGGATCTGTGGAAAAAATAACTGTGCTCAAAGTAAGAGGGGATATTTCCATGGCATTTGTTAAGCAATTAAATCACTTGTGGTTGAAATGCAAGATGAAAACAAAGCAAAATGATCTCCATGGAGACAAGCAGATGGCAAACACCGTGCACCTTTAACATGAATGTCTTTTTGCAGGATAATTTTGGTTACGACCTGCCAGCGGTGGAGGCGGCAAAGAAGAAACACGACGCCATAGAAACAGACATCGCGGCGTACGAGGAGCGCGTTCAGGCTTTGGTGAACATCTCCAAGGAGCTGGAGGCGGAGCGTTACCATGACGCCAAACGCATTGACGTGAGGAAAGACAACATCCTGAGACTGTGGGAGTACCTGCAGGAGCTCCTCAAGGCCAGAAGGGGGCGTCTGGACAAGAACCTCACTTTGCAAAGGATCTTCCAAGAAATGCTCTACATCATCAACTGGATGGATGAGATGAAGGTACAGAATGACAAATAATTACTGTAACATGCGCCTCTAGTGGTTTAAAAGCAGAAATACAGCTGAACCAGGGATGCCATTAGCTCTCACAGTAGTTTCGAACCTTTTACCTCTTATTGATGTGTATGAATTTGTGTGTAAACTAAAAGATACACTTAGATAGGTCATCTTTCCTACACTCATAATCAATGAGTTTCAAAACAGATTTTCTGCCATCTTGTATTATGCTCTATTCTATATGTTAAGAGGGTTGGGCAAAATAAGTGTTAAACATCAGCCTAAACCCATTTGGTCTGTGTATGTGTGCATTTTTGTGTCTTTCATAAATGATTGTAACATTATTAATGATTATGCCAACTGACCAAAGCTAACTAACTAACCTTAAGCTTTGTGTCAAGTATGACACAAGTATGTCGAAATGCAGGTACTTGGCCAATATATCTGCTTACATTTAAATTACAGTATTTTATAATTAAGTTACATTTTACATTACACTTTTCTGCTATTATGCAATTTTACACCAATTTCCACCTTTAAAAAACTGACATTCAAGTTCAAGTACCCCCTGGTAAGTGATTGTGTACCCCCAGGCGTCCCTCTTCCCCTAGGAGAGAATGGAGAGTTTTTTTGGGTTTATTCCAAACACGTTTTAGACACAAGATTTGGCAACCCAAAGTGAAGCGCTGAGTCTGCTTTCTGATTTGAAAATTGGCTCAAAAACTGACACACATCACAATAAACCAAAAAGAGTGAATATAAAGTACAGATTACAGACAGAATATAAGATACATCCATCCATCTTCTCCCGCTTAATCCGGCTGGGTCGCGGGGGCAGCGTGCTGCCCAATACTCATAGCACCTGACCCCCCTATGAACCCCTCTGCAGGTGC
Organism: Odontamblyopus rebecca; assembly: GCA_030686955.1. Lineage (NCBI taxonomy): Eukaryota > Metazoa > Chordata > Actinopteri > Gobiiformes > Gobiidae > Odontamblyopus > Odontamblyopus rebecca. The sequence goes on along the minus strand of CM060670.1, from coordinate 14,515,054 downwards.
AAATTATCAGATCACTGTGCAAAAACATACTATATAAATATTATAGATCCTATATTGGCTTGTGAGCTTTTAGCCCTGTAGGAATATTATTACCTCATTAAAAACATACCTCGTGTGGTGTTTTAATTCATTCACACATGTTTGAAAAGCCCATTGTTATTAGTCTGTTTACATTTTTAAAGCTCAAAATGCTCTGTTCAACCTTCTGATGTCATGAGGTAGTAGTTTTCAACAGCCACTTTTTACCTTTTGTTTAGTAAAAATGGGCATTTCCTGAGCTGAAATTATCCAAGTGATTCTAGCGAAGGTGTATGGAGTTTAAAAACATTACAACATAGATCAGAAAATAGTGTAATATTGGACCTTTAATATTAAAATAGTTATTACTGAAAAATCTTATGGTTAGAATTCTACATTTCAGCCTTACATTCTTGGTTCATTAAGCAATAGCTTCCTTGTAAATGACTAATATCCTTTTCCTCTCCCTTCCTAGGCCCGCCTGCTCTCTCCAGACTTCGGGAAGCACTTGTTGGAAGTGGAGGACCTGCTCCAGAAACACGCTCTGCTGGAGAACGACATCGCGCTGCAGGCGGAGAGGGTCCAAGGCGCCAGTGCAGCTGCTCTCAAGTTCGCTAACGGAGATAGTAAGCCTGCCAACAACTGCTCCCCTACTTGGCAACTGCACTATGTGTTGTCGGTGCAATTTAATTAAGTCATAATTTTGAGTCATTTCTTACCAGATGTGTGTATTTAGTTTAAATATGACAGCATTATAGACAAAATAATGTCTAGAAGTCAATAAAAAGGGTGTAAGTGGGATTAAAGGTACATTATGTATATTTTCTGGCAAAGAATCCTCCATTTCCTTGTGTCAGTGGAGATGCTATTGCTTTGCCTGGAATATTCCACATTATGACATTAAGCTTTTTCATCCATCTCCATGAAGATGATACCACTAGTGCAAATGAGATCTGTGGAGAGCTCACTGTAAGAATTTATGTGTTTCAAGATTTTTTTATTGGAAATGTGTTCTCAAATGACATGTCTGATAAAATATTTAATATATCAATAAAAAATACTATGCAATGATATCCAATTGGTTAAATTTAATGTCATACTGTGGAATCTTCCAAGCAAAGCAATAACATTGGGACAAGCAGGTAGTGTACCACCCTACCAGAAACATTACATAGTACACCTTTAAATTAACTATATAACTTTAACTGTTTTACTGTAGACTGTAGATAATATGGATAGGACCTGTGATAGAGGTGACATTAATTTACATTACATTATTTTGAGGATGTGGCCAGATGCAATATTCAGCCACTCAGTAATCCCCCATGGAAAAGTGCCATGTCAGGTGCAGCTCAATATATTCAAGTATTTAAGTAGCTGTCAGCTTTTTAAACCATGGAAGAGTAAACAGAATTGTGGAGGGAAAATAAACTATGGCAGATTCACAGGTGTCTGTATAATGATTCTCAGCTGGTGGATCACAACCCCAGAGCATCAGAAATGGTTTTACTGTAGCGTATTTAAAGCCGAATATCGTTTTAATTGCGAAACATGACTAGTAAAAATGTATTATAGGGACTGCAGTTTGGAACATGTTAATGTATATCTTAACAGTAAAAACGAATCTTAAAAAAAAAAAAAAACACCTGTAGATGGCAGAATCTGTCCCCCCCTTTCCTCACTCCTCACCTGGCCTTTGTTCAGTCTCACCTGTGCTCTGTTCTTTTTTTTCTGTCATGCCAATGACAAATATACTGCGAACAAGGAAAACATCATTTTCAACTGTTTGGGCAAAAAAGTCCTGCAGGCTCACACTGGAGGGAAAAAAAGAACTTGATGTGCCACTAGTTTTTTCACTTGCAGCTCAGAGTCCATAGAGCAAACTATCAGACAGCAGTAACAGAGATAGCATCTAGTGGTGTTATGTGAGAATTAGTGCTGTCAAATGATACATTTTTAAAATCAGATTAATCACACTTGAGAATTTTGATTAATCACTGTTAATTATTCTTCAAAAAAAGATATTTTGACAAAAAAGCAATTTATTATCAAAAAGTTATATCATTGACATTTGTCTATCACTAACGCTAGTTTTGTTGACAACATTGCCGCGAGTGCACTCCGCCAACATTGTTTGTTGTGCTCGGCTTGATGTTGGCGTACAAGTAGCGTCCTTGCTGCCTCTGAATCAAACACGAGTTTTGCTTTAAGATGGTATTTTAATCTTGTCTTTCATCACTGCAATATATTTAAACTACCTCAGTTTTATCTAAAGTCCCATCTGGCAGTTTTTTGAAGAGAAATTTGCCGCTGAGCACCAGTCACAGTCTCATCTGTCGTCTTTGCATATGGACAGACCTGATCACTGACCTATAACCAATAACCTGCCTTTCAGGACCATCCGCGCTCTCCATAGAGGAGCATGTGCGTTCAAAATAAATTGTATGATTAATCTGCGTTAAAAAACCATTTGTGCAATATTTTTTGTGATTAATCGCATGCGTTAATGCGTTATCGTTGACAGCCCTAGTGAGAATACAACCTGGGTGGGTCAGCCAGTCTAATTACAGATGGCAGCTTTAAAGCACCCTCATAATATTTGAGGATGAAACATAATTTATTACTAAACTTTCTCTTTTCTCTGTTCCAGCCTACAAACCATGCGACCCTCAGGTGATCCGGGACAGGGTGCAGCACTTGGACCTGTGTTACCAGGAGCTGTGTGCGTTAGCTGCTCAGAGGAGAGCACGTCTGGAGCAGTCCCGTCGATTCTGGACCTTTCTCTGGGAAGTGGCCGAACTGGAGAGCTGGATTCGCGAGAAGGAGCAGATCTTCTCCTCCATGGATTACGGCAAAGACCTTACCAGTGTCCTAATCCTTCAAAGCAAGCACAGCGCCTTTGAGGATGAACTTGGAGCCAGAAGAAACCACCTACAAGAAGTTTTAGATGAAGGAGATAAAATGGTCCAAGCAAAGCATTTTGGCGCACCTCAAGTCCAAGCGTCCATGAATGACATCAAGAGGCAATGGGACCAGTTGGAGGAACTAGCTGCATTTCGCAAACAAAACCTACAAGATACGCAAAGATTTTTCCAATTTCAAGGCGACGCAGATGACCTCAAAGCCTGGCTGTTGGACACTAAGAGGCAGATGACCACTGACGATGTTGGAAACGATGAATACACAACTCAACGACTACTGAAAAAGCACAACGATTTGAAAAATGAAACTATCAAGAACGGGGCTACCATAGAAGCATTGTCCAAACAAGCAAACGCACTACCAGAAGAGCTACAGAACACTCCAGATATTCAGAGGAGGCTAAAGGATATTAAAGATTTGTATATGGAGCTCTTGACGCTAGCTGATCTCAGGCAGAAGAAGCTGGACGATACAATGGCGCTGTACACGATCTTCAGTGAGACCGATGCTTGTGAGCTGTGGATGGGACAGAAGGAGACGTGGTTGGTCGGCCTGGACGTGCCGGAGAAACTGGAAGATCTGGAGGTCATACAAAACAGGTAAGAAAACAGTTTGTGTTTTTACATGGCCACAAAAAAACAGAGCAATATCAGAATATTCATACAACTACATTTTTAGATTTGATTTTCAGTGTTTGTTTACATTCACAAAAGAAATCTGGTGATATGTGTGAGTTTATCAGTCGATGTTTTTATTAAACACACAAAACAAGACAAACTTTTATACAAATTAGACAAATTCCATTTAATTTGAAAATAAATATTTAAATCAACAATTTCTAGTTAATTTTCTAGTATCCATTAGTTTCAGGCTGGTGAAAATGAGTACAGTTTCCATAGAAATTGACAAATAAAGACAAAATATCTTTTGAATTGTCAAAAGTTGTCAAAATGTTGCCTATAAATAGGCAGACAAAACCTATAAATTGCATGTGATCACTACCCTGTTGTCTGTACATCTGTCTGTCTGCTACATTTACCTTCTCAGTTCTAGTAAACAGACCGCAAAGATTTGAGCCATATATAATTTAGACAGACAGGATAATATAGTGCATTGTTTGTGTCATCTAACAGCTCTTATTTTACAATCTAGGCTGAGCATTCTGACTCAAGACATGGCCAACGTTCAGTCCCGAGTGGATGATGTGAACAAAGCAGTGAAACAGCTGGAGGACAGCAGACACCCTCGCACCAAAGAGGTCAAAGACTGCCAGGCACGACTCAACAAGAGGTATGTAAAAAACACTGAAATTTATCATTCTGTATCAAATTAAAAATCATGTTGTTTTATCTTTACCTGGTCTAGACTTGTCACAATAACAATTTTGAAGTGTGATATATTGGTGAAGTAAATAGAGACAATAAACAATAATATTGAAACAAATTTATGCCACTGACACAAAAACTCAAGAGCAGATTTAAGCCACATAAAATATTCTAAAAACATAATACATATAAAACACAATGCATAAATAGCAGAATTTTATAGATTGTTATATAAAGTATATAGAGTTATAAACCACCTTTTACGGCTTAAATCTGATCATATACTTCAAAAATAACCACCTTGCCTAAACTTGGACAGTGCAGTACATTAAAATCTGGACAAAACCTCAACTAAAACAAGACAAAACCATGATAGTAGGACTATCCCGGGTCTGAATCCAGATGGAACAGGGAACAAACCAAGATCAAGTTCAGATTTGAGTGTGACAAGGTTATTAAAATACAATTCAGAGAGAAAAATAAATGACACCTGCAATCAAAACACTATAATTTAGATTTTTATTGGTCAAAATTAAAACCCACCCTATTTTTTATCAGGTGGGATGCGTTCAAAGCAATGGTGGAGGAGAAGAAGAGAAAGATCGACTCTGCTCTGAGCTACCACAACTACGGGCTGGAGTGTGACGAGACCGAGGCCTGGATAAAGGACAAAACTCGGGTCATCGAATCGACTCAGGAACTAGGCAACGACCTCCAAGCTGTCATGACCATCCAGAGAAAACTATTCGGTATCGAGAGAGATTTAGCCGCTATCGAAGCCAAGCTAATCTTTTTGAGGAACGAGGCAGACCAGTTAGCGCAGGACCACCCCGACAACGCCGCAGACATTTTAGCACGAAGGGGAGAGCTTGACCATGCCTGGGACACGCTAAGAAAGACTCTGAAAGATAGAGAAGATTCATTGGGCGAGGTTAGCAAGCTCCAAACCTTCCTACAAGAAATGGACGATTTTCAGTCTTGGCTTTACAAAACTCAGAAGGCGGTGGCGTCCGAAGAAATGCCGGCGACATTACCAGAAGCAGAGGAGGAGTTGAATCTCCATGACGCCGTCCGTGAAGATATAAACAACCACGAGGAGGACTACCACAGGGTCAGAGATACAGGGATCCAGGTGACCACAGGGCAAGAAGATGATCCACAATACCAGGAGTTAGAGCAGAGGCTGAGGGGGCTGGACAGAGGCTGGGTGGAGCTGCAGAAGATGTGGGACAGTCGCAAGAACTTCCTGGACCAGGCTTTGGGCTTCCAACAGTTTGTGAGAGATGCTAAAGCTGTGGAGGCCATACTCAACAACCAGGTAATGTGTCAATATATGGGCAAAATGTAAAAGTGCGATGTGTAACTTGGTCTGCTGAAAGGTCCGTCACCTGCTTGTCTCCATGGAAATATGCCTAGAATGTTCCACAGTATGCCCATAAACTCCATGGAGACTTACACACCAAATTACAGGTTAGATTTGTGGAGAGGCGACCCCACTCACAGTAAGAATGAAAGTTTTTAAAGATATTTTTAAGCAATAAATAACACCTGGAGTTCAATAAATGCAAGACAGATTAGTTACACCATACTGTGGACAAATTAAACCAAACCAGTACCATCTCCATGGTGACAAACAGGTTGCGGACCCCTCCAGAAAAGTTACGCAATGCACCTTAAAGTTCAATTATTATTATGCAGATAAAAAAATAATTCATGGTATTGAATGAATGAAAAAAATCTGGTAGTTTTAGATGTATTTCTTGTCAGTCATCGTTCAGTTCATTTTCTAATTTAGAAACAAAAAAGGAAAAAAAAATATTCCTTTATTTCTTTGTAATTTGTGTAAAATTTAATTTTCAAACCAATCTTCAGGCCTGAACCTGCATTTTAATATCTGCTTTGTCACTGCAGGGATCACGTTAAAAAAACTATTATGAGAATAAAGGAAAAAATAGTTTTTAATGGAAAATGAACAAATGATTGAACTGAATGCAGATTCTTATCAAGTAGGTAAAGTGACCAAAATTTAAATTAAGTCAAGTTACAAAAATAAAATGGGAATGGAGGAAGGGGAAAAATAGTTATATCTCACTAAATCTTATGTTTTGAAAGAAGAAAACACTGGTGTAAGTAGTCACACAACTAATCAATGTACAAAATTTATCTTAAGTTAAGAATTTATTAGAAGAAATATCCCTCTGGAGTTAATTCTGACTTAACTGCTATATACATAGTCACTATATAAACAGGCTTACACATTTTAAATTTAAAGGTCTTATATTATGAACTCTTATGACTCTTGTGAGCTTTAAGCCATGTTTGAATGTTGTTGCCTCCTTAAAAACATACCTGGAGTTGTGTTTTGTTTCACACGTTTGAGTATAGTAGTAGTAGTAGCACCTTTTAGCTTTAGTTCAGTAGAAATGGTCAATTCCAGGGCTGAAAATGTCCAAATGATTCAAGTGAAGGTGTATGTCGTGTAATAACACACTGAAACACTTCCTGTATTATCACATGACATCACAAGAGTTTTTTCAGTTTAAGAGAAGAACTTAATGTGCATGAATGTGTGAATGAAACAAAACACTACTCCAGGTATGTTTGTGATTAGTTTGATTTATTTGACAGGGACAAAAAAAATGAAAAGATGCTTTGTACCTGACTCTAGCTTTTGGAGCTAATTTCCATCTGCAGTCCATGAGAGATGAGAGATGTGATGAGAAAATAACATTATAACAGATCAGAAAATAGTGTAATATGGGTCCTTTAAACAGTTTTCATAAGTCAAACATATAGCATAAGACATAATAGCATTTCCCTTTAGGGCTACAGCACCTCCTAAAAACAAAGTGTAATCAACTGCATGCAAACAGCGCACACTCCACCGTTATGTAAATTTTAAGTAAATAACCCCTCCCCTTCTTTAGTAATGACCGGTTTTAGCCCAAGTATTTAAAAGAATGTGTACAAGAAGAATGCAGCGTGGTTGGTTACAGATCCACCGACCAAAACCACATCTTGGTTGTATCTTTGTCAGTGCTTTTTCCAGTTTACTTCTGTCCTAACTTTTCAACATGTGGGCCTATTGGATGCAGGAGTACACGCTGGCGCATATAGACCGGCCGGACACTTTGGCGGGGGCTGAGAAGGCTCTGAAGAAGCATGAGGACTTCGTGAGCACCATGGAAGCCAATGAAGATAAGATTGACGGAGCGGTGCAGTCTGGGCAGAGGCTGGTGGACGCCAACAACTTGTACGCTAACAAAGTCCAGGAGAAGATGGACTCTGTTCGTGACAGGTGAGTGGGATTTTTGTATTAAAGATGCGTTGTGTAAATTTTCTGGTGGAGCACCTGTCAAATGTTTTTCTCCATGGCTCCACTGCTTTGTCTGAGATGTTTCACAGTGTTTTAAACCTTTCTATCTTCATAAAGACCAAACCATATGAAGTTACTAGTCAGATCTGTGGACCTCTTTGTCAGATCTGCTCACAGACCGAATACCTGTTTTTCTTGGTATTTTTGAGCTATAAAACCACCTGTAGTTGCATAAACGGACCCCTTACCAAAAAATTACACAGCACACCTTTATAGCTTTTTATTTTATGTTTTTTTTTTCAATCTTGATATAGCACAGATATTTAAAAAAACAAAACAAAAGGACAAAAACAAAAGAAAAACCCTCTCATACCCCAGCCCTCTCTCTACCCTCAATACAAACACAATACAACACACAAAAAACACCAGATACACAAACGTCAACGCCAGTCAAATCTAGTCCTGTCAAAAAGCTTAAAATTGTTGTATTAAAACTTCTGACAGTCTCAATCAAATGCTATTCTTTGTAAGTATATCTAAACTTGATATACTGTATGTGTGGTTTTTGGTTTTTGCTCCCTTTGCCACATGAAAAATGCATAAACTATTCATTTATTTAGCTGGCCGCACTGCTGCTGTATTGGTTTCATAGATTTCTCGCAGTTTAACCACACTTTTTAGGCCTGTTATTCTCAGTAAGTACAAAAGCGTTTCTGGTTGGGGGTCCATCACCTGCTTGCTCTGCCTGAAATGTTCCACTGTATGACTTTAATCAGCTCTACCTTACATGTATAATATTACAGGTGGTTTTATAGCTCAAAAATACCTAGAAAAACAGGCTTTTTTGACTATGAGGGGTGTTGCCACTCCACAGATCTGGCCTGTAACTTGGTCTGGTTTGGTCTCCATACAGACAGAAAGATCATACTGTGAAACCCAGACAAAGCAATAACATCTCCACAAAGAAAAGAATTTGACGGCCCTACTCCAGAAAAGTCACACAGTGCGTCTTTAAACCTTCAGTCCACTTTACCAAACAGTTTTTCCCACTAAAACTATTGCAACTGTTGCTTTCCCAGTTCTTTGCTAAATCAAGTAAATTGCTTGTATTTACTCGAAATCTCTCCTCTTTCCCACCAAACCTGGTCTAATGTAGAAAATATTCACTCTTCACCCTGTAACCCACCAATCCCATATAACAGCTTTTTGATTACTGTATCAGGGCTGTGGACAGGCACAGGAGAGAGAGGCGGGGGGCACTTTTCCCATTAACTTCCACATCCAGCCTCATAGACCAGCCCAGACTGTAATGGGTATTGATCCCTAACTGAGAGCTATTCTTCAAAGTGAGGCCCACAATGGCTCTGTGCAGTTATGTTACTATGTTAGGTGTTTACTGCATACAAAGGGGTTCTGTGTACCGTAGCTTATATGTGCATCATGTTAAAACTGCACTGTGTAATTTTAGAGAAGTGTTGTTTATGACCTGCGTTTTTTTTTTTTTTCACCTTGGACATACTGGATTATTGCCTTGCTGGGGATGTTTTCCAGTATGGCATTAAATGTATTTTTCCCCATGTATTTGCGTTCCAAAAAATTCTAACACCAATGACACAAAACTCATTTTACAAAAAAAAAAGAATAAATTACAATTATGAAATAAAGAACAATATTTAGGTCCCTTAACACTAGTATTGATGCTAATGTAATACTAAATGTATTTGTAAACTGTCATGTAAAAAAAAAACTTGAATTTTTATTTTGATTCAGATTTTTTTTTGCAATAAAAACACCTGTAATGAAATGAATGCAAAATAGATATGCTTAATGCCATACTGTGGAACATTCCAGGCAAAAAAAGAAAAAAAAGAACCCTGAACAGAAAAATAACATAATACACCTCAGTGAGTTGTCTAAGTTACATCACCTATTTTTTATTATTAATGAAAGACCACATATAAACAAAAAATGTATGAAGAAAAAATCCTGTAGAAATGAAAAATAATAATAGCTATAATGAATAGCTGAATGAAATAGCTTTGTTGCTATATTGATGCTTAATACTGTACTAATCTAATATCTGTGTGAATGTGTTTTGTGTTTTAGGCAGGACAAGAACAAGCGCAGGGCCGAGGAGGTCTCAGGGAAACTCAAAGACAACCGTGATCTGCAGCACTTCCTCCAAAACACTCAAGACGTGAGTTCATTTCAGTTTACCTTTCATTTAAAGGTCCTCTATTACACAAAACTGACTCTTGTGAGGTTTAAGCCATGTTATAGTGTCGTTACTTCATCAAAAACATAAAAAACATACCTGGTGTTTTGTTTCATTCACGCATTTTTTGAGTAATGCTTTATTATTAGGCTGTCCACATCTCCAATGCTCAGATGCTCTGTTCCACCTTGTGATGTCATATAGTGGTAGTTTTCAAGCTAACAGTGGCCTTTTACCTTTTATTTAGTAGAGATTGCAAATTTCAGGGCAGAAATAAAAAAGCCTCACCAGGGACAGGGGCTGCAAATTAGCTTGTGGCTAGAAGCCTCATGTACAAAACATCGGGTACCTATTTGGGGCAATGTTTTTTGTACAGTCCCTGGCAAATAAACTAATAAATAAAAAATAAATAAATGATCCAAATGATTCTATTGAAAGTGGATGGAGTTTAAAAACACAGTGAAACTCTTCCTGTATTACCACATGACACCACAAGGTCAAACACAAGGTGAGTGTTTTCTGTTTGAGAGAAAAACTCAGTCTAAATGTGTATGTTTCTGGTGAGGAAATGACATTATAACATAGATCAGAAAATAGCATAATATGGGCCTTTTAATCACCACAAATTACACGTTTAAAGCTTTGTTAATATATATTTTTAGTTGAGTAGTTCTGCATCAAACTAGATTTTTAATACTTATTTTTGTAAATTGAGTTTGCACAGCAGGTCCTTTTTGGCTAATTGCATTGCTCTGTGTTGCTGCGATAAAGACGTAAATCCAATTTCCAAAAAGTCACCTTTTCACAAATTTAAAATGTTGCAGTTGGTTTGACTTTCCCAAGTTCAGTTTTGTTATCATTATTAATTTAAGGGTTTTTTAGTGAGGAAGTGACTGTGCTTTGTCATTGACAGTGGGCTCACTCGCTTTAGATTATTTCTCTCTATAAATTCAAAACCAATAAAGTTTTCAGAAGATTTCAATCTACAGTAATTAATAAAAACATAAATTATGTACATGCTTTAAAGATCCTTTATTATGTAAAATTGACTCTTTGAGCTTTGAGCCATGTTATAATGTTGTTATCTCCTCAAAAACATACCTGGAGTTTTGTTTTGTTTTTGTTTTAAAATACTCATGTTTATATTTTTCTGGCTGTTAAAGTCAGATTGTGGTTTGAATCAAGATTATTGCTTAACCTGATAATCCTGACATCTCTAGAGCAGTATAGCAGAGTTTTAATGCGTTTTTCTCCTCTCTCTTCCTGCAGCTGACTGTGTGGATCAATGAGAAGATGCTGACGGCTCAGGACACGTCGTACGATGAGGCCAGAAACCTTCACTCCAAATGGCTGAAGCACCAGGCCTTCATGGCCGAGCTCGCCTCCAACAAAGACTGGCTCAACAAAGTGGATCAGGTCTGAGCCACAGAGAAGCACTGGACAGGATTTAATGTAGTCAAATGTTGAGAAACTGTATAATACAGTTAGTTTGTTAGTTTGTACTTGAATTAGAGTTTCACTTGCAATTTAATAAGCAAAAATTAAATGAAACAAAACATAGGTTGAAGTTAGACATTTCCCAGGTTTTAGAATCTTGAGCAGAACAGGTGTATTACTACATTGAAATATTAAAGAAATAACAATTATTTTGTAACTATAATTACATTTGTGATGTCTAAAAATATACCTGTATTATAATTTGAAATTGGTACTGGTATTTGTATTGAGACTTTTCTATAAAAATTGAATTTGAAATTTTTGTTTTGTTAGACGACCTCAAGGTTCTTTAGTGTAACAAACAGCAGTGTCCACATAGAAGCTAGTTTAGACTCTCTTTTGTCATGCAGATGTATTTGTTTGTTAACTCAAAACATACATTGAAGTTAAACAAAAGTGTTTACCGTGTACTTATTTATCTATGTTACACCTCTCATCTGTTTGCCTCAGGAAGGACAAGAGCTGATGGAGTCTAAACCAGAATTTGAGCCAATCGTAAAAGAGCGTTTGGCGAAACTTCACGAGCTGTGGGACAAACTGGAGTCTACGGCGGAGGAGAAGGCCCGTCTCCTGTTCGATGCAAACCGCTCAGAGCTGTTCGACCAGAGTCTGACCGATATCAAGAAGTGGCTGAAAGAACTGCAGCTCCAGCTCAAGAGCGGAGTGGAGGAGGATGTGAGGGACCTGACCAAGGCCAACATTCTGCTCAAGAAACACCAGGTCTGTGGACACTATGGGTCTCACGATCCAGTACGATACTTGGCTCTCAGTACAGTCAGGGCTCTACAGTGCGCCCATTTCACTCGTATTTGCGAGTAAATATTTCGCCGTGCGAATGAGGAAAACAAAACAGTTGCACCAGTGCGAGTGCTTCTGCAGCACAATAAGGAACTGCGCACAGACGTAACTGATGAGCTAAACGTTCTAAATGTATCAAACATTAGGGGCGCACTCACACTAGGACTTTAGAATCGTGCCCAAGCCTGGATCGCCCCTAAAGCGCGGCACACATGCCCAGCGCGTGCGCAACCGAACCGAGCCCGGGCACGACACCTCCGACCACGCACGACTCCAGTATACGAGCTCCGCGTGTGCGGCGATATCACTCAGACAAACAAACTCCGCTTAAAAACACCCCCACGCCCCCTTAAATGAGGAGCGCGCACTGCAGCAGGACCCACACCTGTCCCACCACTCAGTAGATTCCCCTATGCCACTGGACTTCCTTCTCCAACAAAGCGATGGTTTTGTCTTGGTCTTGTCTCGGACTCGAGCGCATTTGGACTCGGTCTCGTCACGGACTCGGGTCTGAATACTGAGTGCGGTTATATTTCATTACGGCCGCTACTGTCGGCAATAAACTTGTACCGGTGTGCGGGACCTGTGCGCTGGAGCCCGCGGGCGCTCCGTGTGGCACCGCCAGCGCGCACCCTCAGCCTGCATCACAGGGCAGGTTAAACATCCCACCTGTCCATCCGCCTCCCGTAAAATACGCCAATACTAATTTTATGTCCGTGTCCGCACAGAGCAGAGCTACGGCACAGAGCAGGTGATATGTGGGCTGAAGTTTGCCTAATAAATCTGTCACAATGCGCGTTTTGTTTGGTAAATGTGCAGAGGCTAATAACCACTGTAAAACCAGTAAGAGAATGTAACTCCAGTTAGGAATTTGAAAATACAGGTTTAAAAACCCTGCCCACTTTTTACACTTTAAAGCAGTTTTGTGTAAAGTTCCAGTGGAAGTTCTGTTAAAGAAGAGGTTCTTAAACTGTGGGTGAAGGTCCAAAAAGGGCCACAGTGTTTCAGTGCAGTACAGTTTGTTTGGCTTATTTTAAGTCTAAATATTAATCAGATAAAATGAAGATATATTTATAAAAACACTGCGATCATGCAGGAAAAGTACAGTCATAATTCTTTTGTTTTTTTATATTAAATTTATTCAGGGTTGGTGTTTGTTCTGCACTGTAATAATCGTTCAAACGAAAACCTACTTGTGCCCCCATTTTTTTTCTGTGCTCCTAAAATTTTTAACTTAGGGGCACATGTGCTCCTGAAAAAAAAAGTTAGTGTAGAGCCCTGAGTACAGTAACGTCAAAATTTTACAGTACATCTGGTAAATGATATATTGAACTTGGTATTCTCAGATACATCATATTTCTAAAGAACATAATACATTTTAACAATAGTATTTACAAAAACCTGCAAAAAAACTTCATATGACATACTTTAATTATCAAAGCAGAGAACATGTCCCCTTTAAACAACCAACAGAACTGTAGCACTGTCACATTTAGTCTTGAACTTAATTTTGGGGCTCAGTATTTATTGTGTGCACATTTTTTTGCACTGTAGGGACATTTGTGGTTATTTTTTGGCGATTATGACGGGATTTGTGCCATAAAAGGTTAAATTAGTAACTTCTGTAATTTATTACAGATGCAAACTAAGTACTGAAGTGTTTCTGCTGCTTATTTATTGGAGTTCTTGAATTTTTTTTAACAATATTGTAAATTTAGAATAGTTTTTGTAGTTTAAATCTGCTCTTGAGTTATTGTGTCTGTGGCATAAATATGTTTCCATATTATCGTTTATCAGTATTTACTTCATCATTATATCATACTTCAGAATGTGTTATCATGAAAGCCCTATCTGAAATTAAACTCTTATAACATTGCCGCACCCATAATATCAATATTGTATCACCAAATTTAGGCTCACAATATATCAGCGTTTCAATATTTTAACACACCCTGATGCAGTGGTTTCCAAAATGTGGATTAGAAACCCCAGGGGCGCCTCGAGATGATTTCAAGAAATCATTTAAATTGATTTATCTACAATTTATCCACGTTTTATTATGAATGTGATTAAGGACGTCTTGAAGGATATCTTGGCCTAGAGTAGCCATTACAAAATCATTTATTAATTCTCATTATTTATATGTATTTTTAAATATTTTATTAGTTGGTGTTAATCAGTGGTAAAAGATACTCACAGACAGGAACCATTTTACTACACATATCATTTTGAAAATACTTTCCTATGCATTGTGGGCCAGTGTCGTTGGCCTTGGGGATTTTTAAATTTGGGCCGGTGACTGCCCGTATAAATCATTCACACAGGCTACACTTTATTCCCTAAAAACGTTATTAAAAGGCTATGAATCGGCTTAATCTACATCTTGATTAGAGATTTGAGAGGTCATTTGTCTTCTCTGGTGCTGTGTCTTTAGCTGACGGAGAACCAGGTGCGTGACCGCGGACGGGAGCTGGACGAGCTGCAGGAGGCGGTGAGGAAACATGGCGGCAGGGAGGACCAGCCCGTTCTGGAGGCGGAGCAACAGAGTCTGAGGGCGGAGTTTCAGCAGCTCCTCACCCCTCTGGCCGAACGCAAAGGAAAACTGGAGGCGGCGAAGTCCGTGCATCAGTTTTACAGGGACCTGGCAGATGAGCTGGTGAGTGTCACATAGACTTAGACACACTTTATTGATCCACAAGGGAAATTATTTAGACACAGTAGCTCACACATCATGATATATAATAACAAAGAGAAAAAATATACATGGTAATAATACATTCTAAATACGTAGCAAAAATAACAAGAGACTGGTGTCAAACAAGGCAGAAGTATATAAATGTATATGTACAAGTAAAGATAAAATATAGAAAAATATAGCAATACAAATATATTTCAGCTAGAAACAAGAAGTTGTAAGGACAACTGACATGACATCCTCACACAAGGGTGAGTTGTTGTAAGTCAGATCATGAGAAAAAAGCAATAGGCTCTATTCACGCTTACGTCACAAACCAGGAAGACATTTGGAAAGACGCGATTACAACTTCCAGTGTAGTTCCCGACTGATAAAACCCATTGCAGTAAATGTGATCAGTAGTAAAATGAAGACTGCATAGGTTTGCGCTGTTTGTAATAATTTTGAACATGGCACACTTATCTCTTCTAATGTACCCAGTGCGCTCGAGTTGTGTGTCACTGGGGAAATGATGAAAACTGAAGTATGGCATGAGGTAATTGTTGATTAGTCGAACATAACGGAACGCCACAATGACGTGTAGATGAAGAAAACTGGGCCATTTTCTATTTTTTCCTAGATTTTGTCAGACTTAATACCTTGAACAGAGCCCGCTGGAAGTTGTAATCTCATCTTTCCAAATGTCTTCCTGGTTTGTGACATAAGCGTGAATAGAGCCTATGTGGATGTCAATTTTTACCACTGCTTCCCCATTGTGGTACCTGGTATTCCCAACGGTCTCCCATCCAAGTACTAACCAGGCGCTGCTTAACTCGAGATCGGGCTTTGATGAGGAGGTGTGACATCTCATTATCCAAATTTTAAAAATCTAAATAAAACAAAGTGTTACAACCACAGTGTTTCCCACAGATAGACCATTATGTGGCACGGCACCACACATTGATGACCAAGCGCCACAGATGAGATTCTGCTGCTTACACACAGAGACACAGAGCGCACATACATATAGAGGGAGCTACACTTATAAAACACCTGCACTATTTTCTCTCTGGACCTGACTCTGCCCGGGCCAGGTTACCCCTGGACTGCGGCGAGGCGGTGAGACGGGAAACCCTTCCTCCTCCGGGCGCCACACAATACTACTTAGTCTGTGGGAAACACTGAACCAGATTTGTATTTCTTGAAATCTGTTTCGTAGTATAATATATCTGAAGTCATCTGCTGGAAAAAAAGTTGTTTTACTTGTAAATTTTAATCCGATGGCTCACTCCAACAAGACACGCTTTAGTTGTGTGTAAAATGCCAACAGCTGGGGGAAGATATTGCTACACAAACTAGTTCGAAGCTTGTAACAATATATTTTGATACACCATTTGGTCGTATTTTATTTTTTCAACTCAATAACTGCCGACAGGTGTTCTTGTTGTTGTTGCCAGCCTCTGTTAAAATCCACCAGTTCAGCCTGAGCCGGCCTGACACTGAATCCTGTTGGAGTCTATTAATTTCTAAATACAGTTTTCATTCTCAGTTGTGACAGTAAGTCTGACCGCTCAGTGTGAAATCAGCTCCCCAGGTGCTCCAGAGCTACAGCTGTAATCCCTTATGCCTTTCTCTGCCCAAATCCACCACAGTGAAGGGAGGATGACGAGTAAAGAGAGGGTCTGAGACATAGTGGAGAGGGCTAGCTTCAAGTAATAGTGTCTTTATACCCATTCAGAATATAATCCCAGTGCTAAACAGGAGTGAGTCATAATGAAAAAATTTAAAATCATTATCTTAAATCCGATAATATTTTGACAGTCCATCAGAAATATGCTAAAACATGCAGTTGTATCTCTTGATTAAGATTCAAATATTGCACAAAATGTAGGTGGACTTTAAATCCTGCTCCCACAAATGAATGCTGTTGTTGTGTCCTTGAGCAACACACTTAACTCCACTCGCCTCGAGTGTCTGCGTACACTGATGTATGGAAGTATGTGCGAATGGGTGAGTGGTTCCTTGATGTAAAGTGCTTTGAGTGCTGTGAAGGTCGAAAAGCGCTTTATAAAAACGTGACCATTTACCAATGAGTGCCTTGAAGGTGGAAACGCTCTATATAAAAATTTTACCATTTACCAATTTAATTCTTATTTTGAATCAGAAATTATTTTAGATTTCTTTTTTGCAGCTTTTATTTTTTCCATTATAGGCAACATACTCAATAATGTAATTCAGCTCATGTCCAAAACCCTACTTTTAAAAGTTTCAATGTTTATTTCAATTTTGAGTCCCACCCGGAGTTGTAAGCCGTATATTTATATACTAGTCAGGCTGTCATTTAAAGTGCATAATATATCTTGTATAATACATTGTCCTTGTTGTGTCCATCAGCTGTGGATTGAGGAGAGGATGCCCCTGGCCATGTCACAGGAGCACGGCCACAACCTGCAAACTGTGCAAATGCTGCTGAAAAAGAACCAGGTCTGTACCAACTCTTGCTGCACTGCACTGTCAGGGAAACGTCAAATTAGGAACTCACTTTTAGCCTCACTCTCAATAAAGTGGTTACTTTGACTATTCATCTACAGAGTTTTGGATTCCTGTATATTCAGAACTGTTTTCTCAGTCAAATACACATTTAGTATAGCAGAAAATGAATAGTCATCAAAATGGTAACTCAATCATACAGTATATTTACTGACTGAACAGGCTCAGGCAGGAGCAATGTACTTACTGCCAAGCAGAAGACAACAATGTATACTGTCCTCAAGTATATGTCCTTTTTATTACACAATAATTAATTTATGAATCAGTTAAGTTTTGATTACTGCGAATCAATTAAATTTGATTCTAATAAAAAATAATGACACAATTCAGACACCAAATTGCTTAAACCTTGTTCATGAGGCTGAACCAAAACAATAATAATACATTTCCACATTATTTTCTGATAGTTTTAAATAATAGTCTTTGAAATAGTACCAAATATTTTCAGTTTAATACTTTACTATACCTTCAGACTTGCACTACCTATTGTGTCTATTTTTTCATATTTGATTTATATTTGAATTTAGTGTATTTTGATTTGCCCACATTAGCAAACACAGCCAAAAACTGTTTAAAATAGTCTGAAAACTCAAGAAAAAACATAAAATGGGTTTAAACAACTCATTTTCAGGGGTCTCTGATCAGTACGAGTGTTCATGGTCCTGTTTAGGAGTTTGATTTTCAACGAAAAGTGGGATAAGAGTGACAAACGGTTAATGTTTATGACAGGAAACATTGCTGTGTTTCAGATGACATCCCACCATTCTGTAGGCCAATAATATTTAATAAAGATGGGGGCTGCTAAAATGTATATTGTTAAAATGCAGGTTTCCGTTGTAATAGGTTGAGTTCTAGTCACTGATAAAAGTGATGATATTCGACAATTGTTAATTTACCTTAATTATATACAATACTCAATAGGAAAAACAGGCCCTTGCCCCCATCTGAGCGTAGGATATTATCACATTTTAGAATCTGAAAACCACCAATCACAAGTACACGTGTTTTTGGACGCTCTTAGACTCTGCAGAAGGAGATCGAGGGGCACCAGCCGCGTGTGGACGAGGTGCTGGAGCGGGGCAGCAGGATGGAGGCAGCGGCCAGGGCAGAGGATAGACCGGAGGCTGAGAGGATCCAGGAGCAGCTGAGGGACCTGGAGACGTCATGGGCCACTCTGCAGGACGAGATGGACAAACGCAGGGACAGACTCAACGGGTCTAACCTCGCCCAGCAGTACTACAACGACGCCGACGAAGCTGAGGCCTGGATCGGAGAGAAGGAGCTGTACATGATCGCAGACGAGAAGGCCAAGGTGAGGAGAAGGGCATAAAAGTTTAGACTCAAACTTTACTGATCCACAAGAGAAATAACTTGGACACAGTAGCTCACACATAATACACAAATAAACACACAAATAAAAGGTAAAAAGATCATCTAAATACGAAGCAAAAATAGCAACAGTTTTCTGATAGGGGGTTCAACACCTGCTTGTCTCAGTGGATATGTTATTGCATTGCTTAGAATGTCCCGCAGTATGGCATTAAATGAATAATATATCCATGGAGACAAGCAGATGACACCACGTTATAGGTTAGATCAGTGGAATGGCAATCCTGCTTACAGGTATTTCTGAGCAATAAACACTTGTTATGAAATAAATGTTAGAAAGAGCCATTTAATACAATACTGTGGAACTTTCCCAGCAAAACAATAACATCTACATGGAGACA
Organism: Odontamblyopus rebecca; assembly: GCA_030686955.1. Classification (NCBI taxonomy): domain Eukaryota; kingdom Metazoa; phylum Chordata; class Actinopteri; order Gobiiformes; family Gobiidae; genus Odontamblyopus; species Odontamblyopus rebecca. The sequence goes on along the minus strand of CM060670.1, from coordinate 14,496,009 downwards.
AGCCGGTACCATACCCTCCACCAGTAAAGTTACACAGTGTATTTAAAATAGTCCTGGGTGTTTTCTGTTTTTGTAATGTATTAAAGCTGCTCCATCCATCCCTCTTCTCCTGCTTTATCCAGCTGTGTCACGGGGGCTGCTGCCCAATCCTCATAGCACCTGACCCCCCCATGAACCCCTCTGTGAGTGGAGCCCACAGGAGGGTGGACGTCATGGTCCTTGATGTTAGTTCATAGGGGTGGTTAAAGCTGCTTCATGTAACGTTTCTGGTGGTGTTCCGCTACCTGCTCGTCTCCATGGAGATGTTATAGCTTTGCCTTGAATGTTACAAATTATAGTGTTAAACTTGTCTCCATAGAGACAAACCAGTGAAGCAATAGGGCAATTTACAAGTCATATCTATGGAGAGGTGACCCGCTCACAGCAAGATTAGTCAAGGTGTTTTAGAAAGATAAATTTAGTGCCATAGTGCAGGATTATAGTGTTTCCTCATCACAAACAGACCTGGAGTTGTGCATGTTTAGGCTGACTTCTTCTCACAAACAGAAAACACTCTGTTCCACCTTGTGATGTCATGTGGTAATATAAGTGTTTCACTGTATTTTTAAATGCCATACACCTTCACTATAGGATCATATGGATTATTTCAGACCTGGAATTGCCAATGTCTATTGAACTAAAGGTAAAATATAGCTTTTAACTTGAAAACTACAGTTTCATGACATCACAAGGTGGAACAGAGGATTTTGAGCTTTGGAGATCCAGACAGACAAATAATAAAGGATTCCTCAAGCACATGTGAATGAAACACAACTCCAGGTGTGTGTTTGAGGAGGTAACATCATGACATAGTTTAAATCTCACAATATAAGACCTTTAAGTCTCAATCAACTCAGCAAAATCAGGTTTGTTCTGGCTACATATTGCTTCTTGTGAAATTTGTATTTTTCTCCTTTGACTCAAAGCTACACACCCAAAGCGAAGGAAAAGGGAATTTCCCAAAACACAATATCTCTCTCCCGTATGAATAAAGCCGAGAAAACGTCTCATGCAAATGGGCACATCTCTGATCACATCCTCGAATCTAAACGCAAATTGAACATAAAATTGAAGACTGCAATTTCTTTTCTTTGAACTGTTATGAGGTTTCTGTATAATATGATTCAAACCGGACATGTCATATTGAAGAATCACTCGTAGCTGCACATGCATTAACATAATTACACGGCTGGATTTCCCTTCAATTACGTGGACATGTTTCTCATAAGTGCCACTCTCCATTTAAAACCTATTTGGATGTTTTTATAGCGCTTTGATGCCTTGTCTCCTCTGATATCTCCAAAACTATTTTCTTGATTAGTTTATGTCCGTGCCCTTTGCTTTACCTTTCATTGTTTGCTAACTTTTCCTCGTATTTTTAGGACGAACAGAGCGCTATGCTAATGCTGAAGAGACACATGATTCTGAAAGAAGATGTGGACGACTACGAAGACGCCATTCAGAAATTGGCGGACCGTGCTCAGAAGATGTTTGCCGAGGAACATCCGGATGGGTTTGTCTATGTTCTGATAATTTTATACAAAAAATATGTGTTCCATGGTGACCAATTTGCCCCTGTTGTCTCAGTCAGTTATGGTTTGGTGAGATAAGGATGACAACCATGTAAAATGTAATCTATTTGTTAATCGCACGTCCATCTTGAGTACACTTCAACGCCCTTTTCTCATTTGTGGTGTCCTCCCTGAAGGACTGCACGGTATTAAAAAACATGTGATAATGTGGCCTAAGATACTGAAATTTCCTCGCTGATGTAAAGGGAAAAAATCTAAAGTCTTAAGTCTATGGAACAAAGTATAAGAATCTGTATCACAATAAAAATACTTTGCTGGTCTCACATAAGATCTTTTTATGTTGCCTGCAATGTTCCACACTATAACATTAAAGGTATCCATGGAAATAAGAAGGCGATGCCATCAAGTTACAGGTCACATACAGGGAGAGTAAGAATACTACTAAATGTTTGTCACGGTATTTTTGTTAAATAGAAACACAAGTGAATAAATGCAAGATGATAACATGTGCACAGTGGAACTTTTAGGTTATTTCTATGGTTATGTCTTTGCTCTAGCTGGAATGTTTCACAGTGTTACTTTAAACATCTCTACATTACATATATTCAGTTACAGGTGGTTTTATAGCTGACAAATACCTAGAAAAACAGACATTCTGGCTGTGAGCAGAGCCGCCTCTCCACGGATCTGACCTCTAACTTGGTTTGGTTTAGTCTCCATGAAGATGGAAAGGTTTAATGCCATACTGTGAATCATTCGACAGCACTGGAGCACACAATGCACCTTTAAGTAACAAAATTGAGTACTTCATCCAGCACTGATAGTAAAACTAAAATGACAAACATGTAATAAATATAACCGCTGAGATCATCTAATTTTATTTATTTATTTATTTATATATTTATTTCATTTTTACTCTCTCCCTGAATCTGCTGTTTCTTTGTATCTTCAGAGAGTCCATAATCCGACGCCAGAGCCAGGTGGATAAGCAGTACGCCGGGCTGAAGGAGCTGGCCGAGGATCGCAGGAAGAAGCTGGACCACACGTACCAGCACTTCCTGTTGAGTCGAGAGGTGCAGGATCTGGAGCAGTGGATCGCGGAGAGGGACGTCATCGCCTCTTCTCAGGAAATGGGACAGGACTTGGACCATGTCACGGTACAACTAATATTTAATCTTTTACTTTTTAAAATTAAATGTATTGCATATATACATACACATTAACGTACATTAAAGGTGCACCATGTAGCTATTTGCTTGAGGTCCGTTATCTGCTTCTATAAATAAACATTCAATGGACCCTCCACCTGAAAAGTTACACACTACACACAATATACACAAAGATTACATGAAACTGAACTGTTGTAGTTACAGCCAAGTGTGTTTGTTTGTTTATTTGTTTGTTTATTTCATTCATAAAGTATAAAAAGACATTAACAGTGTCATAACATTAAACCTAGAAGAAATGAATGAAAAGGAGCAGAAAGAAGAGTAATCTCATGCTATCGGCCCCCTCCTCCCTTTTACATCAATACCGATAGTTACTTTAAACCATTTCAAATCAGTATGTTTCATTTCAGTTACAATTATTTATCAATTGAAACGAGATCATCACTTTTATGCGCAACAAGTTCAAGTTAGTTCAAATCAGCTCTTTATAGTCAGATCGTGTTAAAAGAAAGGAGAGTAGCAATATTTTTTGTTGTTTTAGCTGCTCCCTGTGACCATTCAAAATTGCCACAATCTATAGCAGTGCTTCTCTATTATTTTCTGTCACGCCCCCCATCGCCCAGGAAGACGAAAACATTTCACGCCCCAACTCCACAGAACCACTACCAAACGTGGACAAATCGCACCCTTGCCTTCAGTAGCCGACATATGAGAGCAAAGGTTTTAGTTGCGTCTCCAAAGCGGGACACACGCAGCATGTGTCCGTCTGTATTCAGCGCTGCGCTCACCTGCGTCATGAGGCGGTCCACTCCTGTGTCCTCCTCATCCTTAAAGGTGATGTTCCTGTTATAGTTTGGGGCATTTGCTTCATCCAACGTGGCGAAACCATGTCCAATGCTGCAGCAGTATCAGCTCCTGCTGTTTGGTCCTCTTATATGATGCCAACAGTGCTCGCTGGTTTACTGAAGTAGCATTCACAAAGCGGGAGGATTGTTGGCAATACTCGGCACATTTTCACACAAAAAAAAAAAAAACTCAAGGGGCTAATCAGCGTGATTGGGGTGTAATGTCTTTAAGCAATGCTGTAATTTATTTGGCTTCATGCTGCCCACTTCTAACATTTTTAGACACAGTAAACGCAGCGGCCTTTCCTTATTTCCCACCATTGTCACAGTGAAGCCAAGTGCTACAGACGCTTTACATACAGTTTGTTCTCTGCACTTCATATCTCCTGCTCGGTACAAAAAACCCCACGCTATAGCGCTAATACTCCCTGCGCACACTCTGACAATGAGAGCGTCACTGCCAACTACTGTAGTGGATGTGCAATTACACTTTATTCTAGTACAGCAAAAAAAGCACGTTCCCCGAGGTCACACGCGCCTTCCCCCTCGTCATCGCACTGAGCCCCCCTCGAGTCGCGCCCCACTATTTGAGAAGGACTGGTTTATAGTCACAGGTTTTACACCAGATGCCCTCCCGGTTGCACCCAGGCACTGAATGTTAAAGATAATGAGGCTGAATTACCCAGGGACCCGATTTAAACTCACTATTTCCTGGTTACATGGGGAATACTCAAATAGAAATAGCTAGAAGCAGCACTGCGCTCTCCACCTCTGACACAGTAAAAGTATATTGTGCTGGCCTGGATCGCGTTCTGTTTTAGCCCGTTTTAGCCCTGCCTGCAGATGTAGATAAACCCATTTGAAAAGGGGCCTTAGTGTTTTGTCTCTGTGTGTTGAATGCACAGAAATCAAAGGCAGATTTTTCCAAACAACAGTGAGAAAGCGATTTGTTCAGAAAAACCTCCAGAGGAAACAATGATTTTCTCATTTTGTTCTTTTGCTGTTTTGGTGTAAAGTAATCAGGGCCATCTGCTTCAGTGGGAACACAGCGCAGACACTAAAGAAGTATTAGCTCGTATTATGTTATATTATATTTAAAGAGCTCCTAGGTACAATATCAGATGTTTTAGGTAATCTCATGGGACCTGAATATATTGTACTATATTGGCAATAACACTGTATTCAATGTGTCTCTTAGCATAGATCTGCTGTGTGCCTTTAGGGTAACAATTGTGGAAGAGGTTTGAAAAAAATCCAAAGAAAGTAATTAAACACAACATCAAATGGGTTGTGGATATAAAATATAACTGTTCTATGATATGAATGCAAAATATAAAACTGTAAAGTGAATTAAGGCTGTAATCTCATTTGTCCTGGTTTAGTTCTCGCGGTGTAGACAGGCTTTGGTCCTGGTTTGTTAAAGGTGCACCCGCCAACCACTTGTCTCCATGGAAATAAAATTATTGCTTTGTTTGAATGTTCCACAGTATATATAAAAACAAGGGAGACAAGCAGGTTATAGCACTAGGCTGCATTGCATTTCAGATCTATGTAGAGTCGCCTTTATTCACGCAAGGAATTATTGTGTTTTTGAGCAATAGAAACAAATCTAATTAATAAATGCTCGATGGATATGTTTAATGCCGTAACATGGAACATTCCAGACAGAGCAATAACACCTCCATAGAGACAAGCAGGCACTAGACACTCCACTAGAACACATATTTAAAGAACACATATTATCCAATGTGCTCTGAAGGGAGAGTGACTTAACACAGGGAGCAAAGCACTGCAAAAAACAAAATCTTAATTAAGAAAGTTTTACCATGATTTGAGTAAATTTCACCTGACAAGTAAAATGATCTGCCAGAATAAGACTTTTTGTGCTTAAAATATAACAATACATCTTGCTACACTTAAAATAAGAATAACTTTTTGCACCTAAAATAAGGAATAAAATCGAATGTTGCTTGAATTACAGAAAAAAACACTTACTCCACTGGCAGATCATTTTACATGTCAAGTTCAATCTACTCAAAGTAAAATGTTCTTGATTTAAGTCATTTTTACTTACCTAGATATGTTTTTTTCCAGTGAGGGAAGGGGGAGACTCACAACATCAAAAAATGAAAGTGACAAACATGTTAATATGTCTTTTTGGCGACTATAGCATTTTCAAAACAAATAAAGTGTAACATGGTGATCTAAATATGTTGTGTCTTAGCAGTTAATTTAATACTCCATAGAAGTTAAATATCGCCTCTAAATGTTGTTAAATGTCTTGTCTTGTGTTTATTGCTAAGGGCAGAAAAGCAGACCTTGATGTTATAATTAACGTCTCAGCTGAATTAAAAAAAATAAGTAAACCAAAGTTGCACAGTTTCTATGCCTCTCATACACACATTGTATAGGTGTCTGTGATAGGCTACATAACATCTCCATTTACCTTTCCTTCTCTTAAACCTCTCCTCTTGTCCCTGTAGCTCCTCAGGGATAAGTTCCGTGAGTTTGCCCGTGAGACTGGCGTGGTGGGGCAGGACCGCGTGGACTTTGTGAACCAGACGATTGACGAGCTGATCGAGGGCGAGCACAGCGAGGCAGCCACCATGGCGGAGTGGAAGGATGGCATCAACGAGAGCTGGGCCGACCTCCTGGAGCTCATAGACACTCGCGGGCAACTGCTCACCGCCTCCTACGAACTGCTCAAGTAAGATAACGCCTCCCGGAAAATCTGTGCCTTGTTTGGTTGGTTGTTTTATTTAGATCCCCATTAGCTACTGAAAAAAACTGTTGCTATTCTTCATGGGCTCTACGTCTGTACAGGGCTACAATAATAATACGTCATTTTTATACAGCACTTTTCACAGTAACTCAACAACGCTTCACAATGAATGCATGAAACTTTTTTTTTACATACAGCAAACAGACAGAGGATCTTCATGTACCACATTTACAATGATAATGGAACTAAAACATAACTAAAACAAAAGCCAGACATCACAAAAACAACAAATTATACACAAAATTATACAAAATATTCAAATTTCTACTTTTGTAAAATCTCTTCAGATTAGTAGATAGCATAATACAATTATTAAGCCGTACATGTGGCTGCAGAATAAAGTTCACAGTATCACAATTATTATAATGTATTTATTCTTGAGTTTAATATAGCATATAACATTACATTATTACAAGAACACTGAACATTTTACACAAATAAACCGACTTTATATCATAATTTGGAGGCAAAACTTTTCTCAAACACTCTATTCAAAAGAATGGATTACTGCGTGACCAAAAACAGGCAAAAGTGGGTAGTTTGCTCAGTATAAACACACAAACAGTCTAAAATTAGAATATGTGACCATGAATTAAAAAAAAGTTAGAAAATATTAAACATAAAAAATGATCTTGTCTTTAGTGTATTAATGGCCTGATAAAATAATATATACATTTATCCAGGGGTTTTAGAATGATGAAAAGACAGGTCTATCATGGAGCAAATAACAATTCAAGCTATTATCTTTTTAATTCTCAGCAGTCCTCAAAATGGCACCATATAACAGTGGGTAAGGGGAACAATGGACAGTTCAGCATGTAATATAATATTAAATATACCCATCCATCCATCTTCTCCTGCTTAAACCAGCTGGGTCGCGGGGTCCCACAGGAGGGATGGTATTAAATAGGGATGGGGAGGGTGGTATTAAATATACCATCTGTACACATACACAGAAAAAATACCTTCAGATTATTTTAGTTTTGAGTAAGGCAGTCATGATTGTAGTGTTACATTTATGAACAGAAAGAAAAACTGTGATGTTAAAATTCAAAACATTAAAAAAGGAATCTAGAGAAATCTATTGTTCTCTTTCATTCAATATGCATAATTTAATAACCACATTTACAGTATCCACAATTTTTATTAAAACAACTATTTACTTCTTCTTTTTAATTTATTTAAATCTCTCTTTGTTCATGGTGTAAAAATCCAGTGTTCTTTTTGAATCTTGAGAAACAGCTTTTCTTTTATTGTGATTTTTAATCACCAATAATTTACCTTGTTAATAAGGGCACAGAAGGGAATAAATTTAACCAAACACGTCAAGTTGTATTGGCGAAGTAATAATGGAAAAGACTTGACCCATGAGCCAATTATCACGGCCAATACAATCAGCCTGTTGGAAATCCCAGTAGAAGGCGCTGCTAATGGTGGTCCTTTCTAAAATCAAACAAAACAGTGACTTATAACTTTAATAATGAACAAGGAGAGTTTAATCAATGACGCTCACTCAGTCAACCAGAACAAAACGTAGAACTTGTGACTTAGGTTAAAAGTCAGTACAGTTCATACAATTGAGTGCAATATATTTAGTAAGTTAAGGCCGCCACACACTACAGGAGAGTTTTGGCTGCCATTTCTTCTTCCCGAGTTTGTGGAGGCGTGACCAGACTTTTTGTCTCTGTGTGCGATTTTGAAGCCGCTGCTCGTCATGTGTGGTGTCAGTTTTAGATCGTAACCACCAAACATCAGCAACGCTACAGTAACAGCCGATAAAACAGAGCGTCAGGGGCAGAGGAGCGATGGACACAGAGACACAACATTCAAACTCTGGGTATAGAGAAAATAAAGACTTTATTGTTCACCTAATGTAAAGTGGTACATTTAAAGTGCAGCATCTCACCCACATTATCGATATAAATTGTCCCCTGCAAATAATGACATCCAGTCCACAAAACTGCGCTATTAATCCAGTTTGCAGTGTTCTTTAAAAGTAAAAAGGTAGTGCTTCCTCAAATGTGTTTGTTTACGCAGACCGCATGCGGTGAAGCTGCAGATAGCGATCGAGACTCTACTTCTTCTATAACTGTGGACTTTATCGCCTCTTTTATGCTTTTAAAGATCCTGTATCTGAAGTATTGCACCACATTTCACAAATAATAATAACAGTTTTTATCTAAACTAGACGTGCAGTGCTCTGAGCTTTTGAACACTTAAGAGTCTCAAAGTGACACATTTTACTGTAGACAGGAAACAGCTGAGGCAATCGTGCTCACAGCTTTATATCCTGTGGTCAAGAGATTTTTTGTGTCATAAGTTTCTCCTTGTGTCTGTGGTGTTTGCTCATTTTGTCGCATGTTTAAAAATCATTTTAAGACCGAAAAATCCTGTAGTGTGTTGCGGCCTTTAGAATTCCAGTCCGGTTTAATTATTATTTCCTGTAACACTGAAGCCAATCAAGAAACTAGTAAAGGTGGAACGTGCTTCATATTAAAATATTCATTATATTTTAGGCCTATCAACATCTGCTCTGAGATAATTACCTCATATTGCATCAGTCAAGCTTGAATAATTGGACTGATTATTATGTTATGTGTAGGTGTAAAATCTTTACTCGTGGCTTTTATCCTGGTTGATAAATAATATGTCTCGTAACATTCAGCAATTTGCGTAATTTTGTAGCTGTTTTATGCTGGATGCCCTTCCTCGCTTAGTGTTATATATGAGCTTTGGAAGTTACATGAACAATACTTTTGAATCCAAGTTTGTTTTTTTGTTTGTTTGGGGGGTTTTTTGTGTCTATACCAGCTCGTCAAAGCCTGAACCCGTCAGATCTCAGAAGCTAAGCAGGGCCGGGCCTGGTTAGTACTTGGATGGGAGACCACTGGGAATTCCAGGTGCCACAGGGGGGCGCCAGTTGCAAAAACTGTTGTTGTGTCCTTAGGCAAGGCACATCACCCACATTGCCTAGTATGAAAGTGGTGTGTGTGTGAGTGTTGGTGGTGGTCGGAGGGGCCGATGGCGCAGATTGGCAGCCTCGCTTCCGTCAGTCTGCCCCAGGGCAGCTGTAGCTACAATAGTAGCTTACCACCACCGGGTATGGAGTGAATGAATAATGCTCTGTAAAGTGTCTTTGAGTGTCCAGAAAAGCGCTATATAAAACTGATGCATTATTATTATTATTATTATTTAGGGAATTAGTTTTTATGCCACAGCTGGGAATTGACCCAAGGACCTACTGGCTATGAGACAATGGATTATTATTATTTTTTTTTTCAGACCAAAAGTTTGTTTTTGTACCTGGTCTGAAAAAAGAAAAGAGACTATAGAGCTGACCACAATGTAAATCTAATATATACAGTATTAGCATAGGCTGTACATTTAAATTCTAATTGATCATTGAAAATAATTGATCAAAACAATTATTTCTTCAACTATGTCTGTAAAAAAATAATACTTTTAAAACATGAATCACAAAACATTACTAACTCATAATACTACTTCAATTTTACAATACATAGATTAAAGTGTTAAAAGTGCACTGTGTAACATTTCTAGAGGTTACTGCTTTATCTTGAATGTTCCGCAGTATAGATTATAAATCTTTCACGAGGGAGACAAGCAGGTTACAGCACTACGCTGCATTACAAGATAGATCTGTGGAGAGTCGACCCCATTCACAGAAGAAATTATAGTGTGTTTGAGCAATAGAAACGCCTGTAATGAATAAATGGTAGATGGAAATGTTTAATGTCATACCAAGGAGCAAAGTAAAGCAATAACATCTCCATGGAGACAAGTAGGTAGCAGACCATCCACCAGAAAAGTTGCGCAATGCACCTTTAAAAGTAAATGGAACTTTTTGGTTAGGGGTCTGTATCTGTATTTGTATCTGTATTTGTATTTGTATTTTTTTTTATTAAAGGGACAGGGCATATTAAAAGACGAGATAATGTAACATGTCACCTGCCTGTTTCTATGGAGATGTTATCTCTGTCTAGCCTGGAATGTTCCACAGTGTGACATTAAATAGCTCTACCTTTACATTTATTAAATTACAGGTGGTTTTACAGCTTGAAAATCCCTAGAAAAAACAGGATTTCTGGGTTGCCTCTCCACAGATCTGACCTGTAACTTTGTCTGGTTTAGTCTCCATAAAGATAAAAAGCTTTAATACCATTCTGTGAAACATTCCAGAAAAAGCGATAACATCCTCATGGAGAAAAGTATTTGAAACGTTACACAATTCACCTTTAAATATCCACAATTTTTTACTTATTTTTCAAAACAGCAGCACCAAAACCAAACCTACATTCATTTTCTATTTCTCAGATATTTCGACGACGGCAAAGAGTTGGTGTCCCAGATCTACGAGAAGCAAACGGAGCTGCCTGAAGACGTGGGGGATGATTTCAGTAAAGCAGAGTCTTTCCACCGTGTGCATGGGGCCTTTGAGAGAGACATCACCGCTCTGGGCAAACAGGTACAAATCCCACACAACAGGACCTCGCCACCAGCCGAATACGGAGGAGACCGGCCAACGCTATTTTAGGCCAGCACTATAAAAAGTTGTCCTTAAGGGGTACGAGGATTAAGCCTATTATGAAGAGGTCTTATGTCTTTATCAGCTGTGAGTCTTCTCAAGGACAGAGAGGGCGAAAACTGTGGATTTAAAAAGTCACTAAAACTTAAAGCTTACACTGGATTTAAAGTTGTATCTTAAAGAGTAGATAAACAGTTTAGAAAATAGTTTCTGTGGTGGGAGTTCAATCATTTCTTATGGCGAGTGTCAGGAGTTAAACACTACTGATAAGGTGAAAACTTTTATATCATTTTTGCTAGTTTATCTCAAATTGTATACTTTTAGTACACCATGGCATTGCATTACCTTAATTTTATAAAGATTAGAAGAGTTGTATTTATAAGGAATGCAGTATAAAAATAATTAAATGGCTTTAAAAACTAAATAAAATCAGTCATAGAGGTTTTTGTAAGGACATTATATCAAATAGATATGTAGTTAATGTATATAATTATTTAGGTAACAAACTTTTACACTATTATTTTGTCAGAAAAAAGTGAAATCTCTGGTTTAAATGCTTATACCATACTTCAAAGACATAAAAGTTTTTTTTTATTAAAACAATAATTTAATAAATACATTTAAAGGTCCTATATTACGCAAAATTGACTGTTGTGATGTTAGAATGAATCGTCAAAAATAGTAACCAGAGTTGTGCTTTGTTTCATTCACACATGTTTGAGTAACCCAGCCTGTCTACATCTCCAAAGCTCAAAATGCTCTGTTCCATCTTGTGATGTCATGAAGTGGTATTTTTCAAGTTAACAGCTTCTTTTACCTTTTGTTCGGTAGAGATTGAAGAGATTGAGATTAAAAACACAGTGGAGCACTTCCTGAATCACCACATGATATCACCAAGTGGAACAGAGTGTTTTCTGTTTGAGAGAAGAACTCAGCCTAAATATAGATCAGAAAATAGTGTAATATAGGCCCTTAAACCACAGATTTACAGTAATATCTAACTCTTCACCTGTTCTTTGGGCTCCAGGTGCAGCAGTACCAGGAGACCGCGGCCCGTCTCCACACTCAGTACGCCGGGGATCAGGCCACAGCCATCCAGATGTCAGAGCGTGACGTGCTCCAGGCCTGGAACAGTCTGCTGGAGGCCAGTGACGGGCGCCGGGCGCAACTCGTGGACACAGCCGATAAGTTCAGGTTCTACACTATGGTCCGGGACCTCATGGCCTGGATGGAGAGCATCATCCAACAGATAGAGACGCAGGAGAAACCAAGGTACCAGTGGATCATTCTTAATACATACTAAAGATGCACTATGTTTATTGTTTTTTTTAAATTAAATAGACCAGACAATAAAGAGGATATTGGAGAATAGAATAACATAATAAAAAAAAAAACTAATCTAAAAATGCATATTATTCACACAGATATTCACACTGTCTGTGTCCATGGATGTTATAGCTTTGCCTGCATGTTCCACAGTATGGCATTAAACACTTATATTGCCATGGAAACAAGCAGGTGGCAGACCCTACAAGTAAGCCAAAAGCTACACCATGCACCTTTAACATTAGGGTTAGTGGAGCAATTAATGTAACAATAATTAGGACCAATATTTGTGCATTTCTGTAAATTCAACCCCCCCAAAAAACATATAATTTAAACAGTAATTCTGGCCCCATTTCACAGAACGACATTGTCACTTAGAACCTGAAAATACGTATAGTTCTTAGCTGCTTCTTCGCTCCCCACTGTCCTAAACTGACCCATATTCAATTTTATGCATAAATCAATATATGTAGATGAGCTGTCTTATTTATGTCATCATGAGTTAGATTTAAATGGTTGAAAAAGTAGTTAATAAAAGTAAAGGGTAGCAATCTGCAGCTGTATAAAGACTTGTGGTACATTATTTATCTTCATTACTCAAATGTAGTTTTTAAAATCAAGACTTAATTAGTCCAGGCGCATTTGTAACCTCCCCATGCACCGTGCACTCAAAGGAGCTTAAACATGTCAATAAAGTCGTATCTAATGGACAGCAAAGGTTTGCCCGTCCTCAACATAAGTCACCATTAATACACAGTAACGCATCATTGCACCATTTTGTCTTTAGTAAGGTGATATATATTGGAAATAAATCTGTGTAGCCATAGTAATTGAAGTAATTTCATGCAAAGTTGGTGGTTGTGTTTTAATATCCAAAAAGTAAACTCACAAATGTTGCACCTGATTATTTATATTGGTAACTAGACCTAAGAACTCACTGTATCACAAAAGAAATCTGTGCAATATTCGTTTTAGGTGCCCATATCTGTATTAAAGGTCCTATATTACACAAAATTGACTTTTGTGAGCTTTAAGCCATGTTAGACCTTAACAAAAATATACCTGGAGGAGTATTTTGTTTCATTCACACATTTTTGAGTAACCCTTTATTATTAGTCTGTCTACATCTCCAAAACCTTTTACCTTTAGTTCAGTAGAGATTGGCAAGGTCTGAAATCATCCAAATGATTCTAGTGAAGGTGAACAAAGTTTAAAAAGCGTGTTTTCTATTTGAGAAAAATAACTAAATCTTCAGGGTTTGTGTGTTGACTCCAGGTATGTTTTTGATGAAGAAAACATCAGAAAACAGCGTAATACGGGCCCTTTAAATATTATTGGCCTATAGAACGTGTTGATATCATCTAAAACTCAGCAGTTACATGTGCCCAGTCATTATTAAACTGTGCCCAGCTGCAGTTCAGTTCTTCTCCAACAGGGGTAGATGCATATCAGGCATTATTTATGTGTGATTACCCACCTCGCTCTCTCTCCTCAGGGACGTCTCCTCTGTGGAGCTGCTGCAGAAGTACCACCAGGGCATTCGCTCAGAGATTGAAGCACGTGGAGCCAAATTCACCGACTGCACAGACCTGGGCAAAGCTCTGTTGGCACGAAAGCACCGTGACTCTGCAGAGGTGGGCTCCTCGCTCTAAACCCACACCACATGGAGCCTGGTGATGGTTTCAGATACCATCACAACATTGTACTGGCCAGTAATATTTCATTCAGATGGGGGTCAGCTAAAATATATATTATTAAAATGCATATTTGTTTTGATTTATACATTTGTACATTATTTTTTGATATTTATTTTGAAAGTGCAATGTAATTAATAGAAAAAAACTGTCTCCTGCCCTCCATTTGTGATCATCACTTTCTAGAATCTGAAAACTACCCTTATTAAAGCTGCACTATGTAACCTTTCTGGTGAATGGGCCATCACCTGCTGGTCTCCATGCAGATGTTGAGTGATGATTTGCTTGCATTGTTCCCCAAAAAGTTATTAAATCTTTATCTCCAGAAGCAGTAATAAAAAACACATGTAACTGTAAAAATTAAGTAAGAAGTAAAAGTAAGAAAGTAAGTAAAATTTAAGTAGTTGGAGTGGTTGCATAAGTGTACTATGAGCCACTATTATACAACTATCGGAACTGTATGTATTTTTAAAGCCCTAATGTTATTTTATTTGCTCTATCCTTTTCAGTTTTGCTTCTGCAGTCTTCCCTTAATAAACTGTTATGGTTAAAGATCTGCATTTGAGATCAAAAACTCAATAACTTCCCAAGCACCTGTATTCAAAGCTGTAGTACGTCTGAATCAGAATCTGCACTTGTCCCTGACAACCTGTGGTGTAGTAGCTCTTTCTTTCATCCTTCAAACCTCTGCCTTCACTAGAATTAATTACTTTTCCGGCCACGATTGTAGTACTCTGAGAACCAATTGGGCATCCTAAAAAGAAAGAAAAAAATCCCTTTAAATTCACTTGGGAGACTATAAAGCTACACTAATTACAACTGGAGGAGGTGAGAGAATTTAAATGAGCAATTGACCCAGGCCTGAATGTAGTGCTGGGTTAATCACTGCACAATACAAGTTCTTAAAGCGTAATGGCTTATAGTCTTGGGAGTTTGGGCTATTTAATAAAATGGATACGTAACCTCGGCTACCTTCGTTGCTTTTGTCAGATCAAAGAGAAGTTGGTGCAGCTGATGGAGAAGAGGAAGGAGATGATGTTCAAATGGGACGACAGATGGGACTGGCTCCGACTGCGTGAGTAGAGCAGCAACTTTGACCTACAAAAACCTCACAAAACGAAAAGCTGTTGAATTCGCTGTTAAACTGAAGGCTGCAGTTACTGAAAAGTGTCCATTCAACTACTGTAAATGAAAAGCAAAAAACTGTTTAAAGGTCCTATATTACGCAGGACTGACTCTTTAAGCTTTAAGCCATGTTATAATGTTGTTTCCTCATCAAAAACATGCCTGGAGTTGTGTTTTGTTTCATTCACACACATCTCCAAAGCTCAAAATACTCTGTTCCCCCTTGTGATGTCATGTAGCTTTCAAGTGAACAGCTAGTTTTTACCTTTAGGTCAGTAGAGATGGGCAATTCCAGATTTGAAATTATACAAATGACTCTAGTGAAGATGTATGGAGTTGAAAAACACAGTGGAGCACTTCTTGTTTTACCACATGACATCACAAGGTGGAACAGAGTGGAAGAACTCGGCCTAAATATGCAGGATCTCTGTGTTAAACATGTGCTCAAAAATGGGAAGCTTCAATAGAGATGTACTTGCCAAAAGTAAACAAAAGAACCTTAGAACAAACTGATGAGCTGCTATAGGTCACTATTGTACCTTTATTACACCATTGTGTCCAAATACTTTTAAATCAACACTAATTTCCATAGATGTAATATTGGGATGACTGAAAAAGCCACGAGAAGTGACAACACAATCCTAATCCTTATAATTGGCTATTCCTGGCGTTCAATTTCCTGTTTAAAGATGCTACCTTGAGCACTTTTCACCACTCGAGATATTATTATTAGTATTATTATGATGTTTTTATGTGCTAACTCATAGATACAACTGACCAAACATCACCTTCTTCATCATTATGACCACAGTGTAGTTATTTAATCCTGTACAAAGGTTTGTGCTGTATCATGCTGTACTAGTTCACTGTTGACAGATTCTAACCACTGCAGGAGCACCTCACATGAACCTCAAGCCAAGCAGATATCATTTTTAGCCTTATTTGAACTGCTACACTACTCAGGGCACCAGCAAGAGGACTTTGCTGTCAACTGTGACACTTTATCCATACTGAAAATCAGGATTGAGCTGCTTTCACTTGTTGTCCTTACAAGTCACAGAACATGAAATATTGATAGTTTATTTCGGTCCCAGTTATATTCTGACATTATTCCAGAAACAGTCAAAAGTGTAGGCTGAATATTAAATGTGCCCTATGTGACTTTTTGGTTGGGGGTTCGTCGCCTGCTTGTTTCTATGGATATGTCACTGCTCTGCCTGGAATGTTCCACAGTATGACATTAAACAGCTCTACCTTACATTTTTTCAGCTATAGGTAGTTTTATAGCTCAAAAATACAGTACGTTGACCTGTAACTTGGTCTGGTTTTGTCGACTTGAAAGTACAAAGGTTTAATAACATAAAAAATTCCAGAAAGCAATAGCATCTTCATGGAGAAAAACATTTGACGGACACTCCACCAGAAAAGTTACACAAAGTTATGCACCTTCAGTCTTATTTAAACCTTTATTCCTCAAAGCATCATTCATATTCATAACGATAGAAAAAGGAAACAAACCATACACTACCAGTACAGCAAAGTCAGGCAAAGTACTATAGCACAAACTAAGCATCAGGATCCATGTATCCACCCAGAGTTCAACATTTAAACTTCTTTTTTAAAGTGAAAGAGAGTGGTACAGAAAAATATCAAGGCTAAGTTGTCTCAAAGTAGTGCCATCCATCTTGTTTTTGCCCTTCAGTGCTGGAGGTGTGTCAGTTTGCACGTGACGCGTCTGTAGCGGAGGCCTGGCTGATCGCGCAGGAGCCCTACGTGTCCAGTCGGGACCTGGGACGATCTGTGGACGAAGTGGAGAAACTCATCAAGAGACACGAGGCCTTCGAAAAGTCCACCGCCACATGGGAGGAGCGTTTCTCTGCTCTGGAGAGACTAACTACGGTACGCAAAGAATATAATACTAATCGATACTTCACGTTGGGTAGAGTTGTGTATTAGTTTCTGCTTTTCCTCACGTGATGCAGAAAAGAGTTGTCTGCCTGTGTGAATGTTCATGTACACTCACTTTACTTACTTTACTTTATTAATTTATTTAAAGGACAGTGTACAGTTAAACATAATGCCAAGGCAAAAATGTCTGCACCAGATTATAGCCACGTGGCTAATTTCCATCTGTAGTCCTTAAACATATACAATTATCATTTCATCAATACACATAAATAATAACATTTACACAGCGATAAACTCATCTGTATTGAATCTTATTAAAACTACATAAATAGTAATTCGTTATCATTATTTACCGTAAAAAAGAAAAAACAATCAATTCATCATCAAACCCTAACATACCTGTCTTAGTTCTAGCTGAATCAGTTCTTTCTGATCAGACTGGGTTAAAACAAAGATCAGATCAGCTTCTGACAGTAGTGCCTACAGTTAGCATCACACCCCCAGGGAATGTTGAGTATCTATAACGTGAATTCTGAGGACTAAGGAGGCCTGCATAGAACAGGGACAGTTGTCTCATAGATAGAGGAATAGCCACGTTATCAAGTAAGAAATGTAAATCACTCACTTAGGGATTAATTTGTTCAGTTAAAATTATCTTAAAAACATCAGGAAACATAAATTAAATATATGCTTTGTAGCTTTTCTGCTTGTCTCCATGGAAATGTTATTTCTTGGTCCTGAATTTGAGTGGGGTTGCCTCTCCAGAGCTGTAACTTGGCTTGTGGGGTTTTCTCCATGGAGATAGATAATTTAAGTCAAGTCAAGTTTAATACCAGACTGGGGAGCAATAACATCCCCGTGGAGACCAGCAGGTGGCGCACCCTTCACCAGAAAAGTTCCACAGTGCAAAGTTATGTTATTAATCTGCATATTCTGTATTATGGGGCTGCCAAATGAGTTGTTGAATAATTCTTGCTGGAGAAAGAGTCTGGCAAAGCTAAGATTTCAAAGTGCTTGAAACTTGTGACTTAATTGTCCAGACGCTGAAAAATATAAATGAGCCAATGTTCTACTCTGTTTGCTGTTGTGAATCTGTATTATGGATTTTTTATCGACAATTTACTATTTCTGGTCTGTTAGTATCTCTGTATATATAAATGGGCATAACTAACCCTGTAGCCGTCTTCTCCCAAATAGGAAGTGAGCATGGGGGCGTTTACGGCTCCATCGACTCGGCTCCAGTTGACTTTACAATGAAAAACTGTCACCCCTCTCTGTACCTGCAGTGAGTCTCGTCATTTTGGTCTTAAAATATTCATCCTGGTATTTAAATTTTGCTATTTTGTCCGTAAATAAATTCCTATAATACGGAACCCGTCTCCAAATTCACTCCTATAACCGCTAGCCTCGGTGAGCTTCATTTGACTGGAGCTGAACACTATGGGTGACATCACACTTCTTTATACAGTCTATAGGATATCAACAAGTTTAGACAGTATAAACTAATGGAAAAACACAATTTCTTTATTTATTTCATTCATACTTTGCAGCCGATCTCATCAACATTCCCGGGGGGTGTGATTAGTGTCACCAGACGTCCCTGTTTACCCGGGACAGTCCCAGTTTTGAACCCTGTGTCCCCTGTCGCAGCAGATTTATCCAAAACCACTGATTAGTCCCAGTTTTATACAAGAAATGTCCAAGTTGTCCCTATATTTGGCCAATCTGATGCTGCCAACAGTAAAGAGAGGCATAAGTTGTCATTTGTTTAAGTACAATACAAAAAAGCTGCTTAAAAATTAGCAAAACATAAAGAAAATGTGACTATACTGACTCCCGTTAGTGCCGAGTGCATAACAGTTTTCCTTATTTACGCACTCGTTTCACAATTTTATTATTACCAGCCAACCCAAACCCCCCGGTTTATCTGCTCTATCTGAGGTTTTGTTCAACTTTAATCTGAGCTTTAGTTTAATGTAATCTGACCAGAAAGACCTGCCTTCGTTGGAACTACAACAGATTATCTGATTTTGTGCAGTTAAACAAGTCCTTTGCAAATAACATTACAGTCAGAAGCTAATTTGCATGTGGCAGCAGTTTTTCAGTTAGTCACTCTCACATTTTACGCTCGTATTGATCACAGGCTACTGCTGTTTAAATCCATTTAGTATTCTTTTTGAGGATACAGACGATCTCAAAACGTACTCGCCCGTGATCGTTAATGTTTGCATTGTGTCTCCATGGTAACTGGTGAACATTTCCGCCAACACACATACATGTAAAACACCCCTTGCATGCATGTTGTCACCGCAAAGTATCTATAGCCTCCTCTTGTTGTTAGTAAACACTTCTGGGCTAACTGAATTCAGCACTGGGTAAAATTGGACAGCTGCGTTTTCATTAGAGAAACTGAACACTTTTGTCTTTTGCTCCCCAAATGCAGAAGCCGGCCCGCGGGCTGTGTGGAGCTGACAGTAAATCGTAGCGGTAATAGATTAGGTATTGATTAGCGTTGTGCTTGTGTGTTTCAGTTGGAGCTGCTCAGCCTGAGGAGGGAGCAGGAGGAGATGGAGAAGTTCATTAAAGACGAGCTACAATCGGACCGAGAAAGCAGGTACAAAAAACGAGCACACAAACAAGCCCCAAACACAACCAGGATTTCGACAGAATCACATGGGCCAGAGCTGACAATAACTGAGGAAGACTGCGAGGAGGAAGGCAAGAATAATGGGTTGTTTTGGAAAGGAGTACAGACATTTATAAACGGATGATAATACGTAAGCGTCTGATGGATGGTTGTGAAGAAAAAGAAATCTATCAACGGAAAATAGTGAAAATGGGGCTTTCTCACAATCCACCTCCTTTTATGCAATTCAAGATAACAAAACCTCAACAATATTTCATTTAAAAACAGGCCTATTCTATTTGAATATAGCAGATTAAAAGTAAAGCGTTGATTTGTGATGGCCGTTATCAGAGATTTTTGTTTTGGATTTTTGTTACTACTGATACCAAATATTATCCACACACCACCCCAGCTTGAACTGATCTAATAATTAAAAATATTATTCAGATGAGTAAAAGTAAATCTTATTAAAATGCATTTTTGCCTTGATGCCTTGTATGATTCCTTTTAGATATTTCTTTTAGATATTTCTTTAGAAAATACAATATAATTAATAGAAAAAAATGGCTTCTTCCCACAGCGAGAATGACTAATCACCAATATTAAAGCTATACTATGTAATATTTCAGGTGTATGATCCACCACTTGTTCTGTCTGTTGTGTCTGTTACTGATTTGCATGCAATGTTCCACTAAATGGCATTAAATGTGTATATCCCCATGGAAACAAGCATTGATAAAAACACCTGTAATTATAAAAAATGCGAGATAGAAGATACACTGTGCGTCTTTAATTATTTTTCTGAATATACTTACAAGAGTTATCGAACATGCAATTTTTCAATTCATAATATTCTTAAAATATTAAAGCAGTGGTTGATTAAGCTTATTGTGAGCCACTATAGTCACATAAATACAACCCTAGACAAGACCTATTGTTTATTTTGGAACTATCCATTTTTATAGCCTTAAAGATATTATTGTTCCATCCATTTTCTGCAGTTTTTTTTAAATAATAAACAGTTAAGGTCAGCTTGAACTAATCTAATAATTAAAAATATTTGCAGATAAACCAAAAACAAACAAAGCATTTAAATAATGACTTTTATCCACCCCTTAACTGGTATTGAATAAAGTAATGTTTTGTTTTTACTTAATTATAAATACTAGTAATTAGCACAACACTATATTTTGTGCTAACTGTGCTGTCTGAACCAGGTTTTTCTTGCCCATGTTTTAAAAAAAATCCATTAATACCTTCCATTCATTCCTTTATATTAGATTTAGTACTGTAGATAATTATTCAGTCTTTAATCCCATTTTATTTCTCCTTGCAGGAAAGAGGACACTGGTTTCGTGGAGGAGTCTCAGCTGTACACAGTGGAGGAGCAGACTCTGGTCAGTTGCCCTCTGTGTCTCATTTACATTCTCTTCATTTGTTCAATAATTGTCACATTAGTTTAACCACATCCCAAGTCTCCTGTTGCTTTCATTCCCCATTTATCTGCCAATTAATCTACTTAACTTTCAAACTTTGGGGTGAAGTGTACTTAACTTTCCTCAGTGCTAACTAAGGACTTCATCACTAGTACTTTTTCTATGGATTTGTTATTGCTCTGCCTGGAATGTTCCACAGTATGACATTAAACAGCTCTGCCTTACATTTATTCATTTACATATGCTCAAAAATACAGAGAAAAACAGGCAGACTGAAAAACAGACTGTAAGTGGGGTTGCCTCTCCACAGATCTGACCTGTAACTTGTTCTGATTTGGTCTCCATGAGGATAAAAAGGTTTAATTCCACACTGTGAAACAATCCAGACAAAGCAATAACATCTCCACAAAGAAAAGCATTTGATGAACCCTCCACCAATGCACCTTTAAGTAATGTTGTTTTTTTCTCTATATAACCTGGATTTTTTGAAACTGCCATGGCTAAAATATGAAGTAAACACTGAACTATATTCTTTTTTATGTAATTATACTTTTATAGCTGAACTGACAAAGCTACAAACGAGTAAATGACTGAATGAGAGACGAAACATAATCACTTTAAAAACAACTCTACAGCTGACCTTATTCAACCTTCTTTTGCTATGGACTTGGACCTGGAAAACCGGCGGATTACACAGACAATTATACTTTTAAAAATATAAAACACACTCCTACTTAGTATTTTACAAAACAAACAAACAAACAAACAAACAAAAAACGTTAAGAATTTTTAGGGATGAGGTAAATTTTGACAATATGAGACGAGATATGAGATTGGGTTCATGAAAACAACAAGATTTTGAGATAATTCTGAATAAAAATTTCACAAAGGCTTCACAATTGTTTTATTTATTTATTTGATTTCATATTTTTGTTTCCAGTCAATCATTGTTTTTTGGAACTGTAAGAGATGTAACTCACCAATACCTCACCGTGTTTTGTCCAGTCCAAATGTAAACACTTCTTGTGGCAAATCTGATGAAATCTTGTGGCCTGCGCTCTTGTACCATCCCCCCTAATTTTGCTTGTGCTGTTTTCACTTCAGTCTGGGTCAGGAGCAGTGGCCCCCAGCACCGATCAGTTGGAGGGCCCAGCGGGGGACACTACAGTTCCCATTGAGTCTGAGATGAAGGAGAGTGGTTCCCTGGAGCTGGACCCTTCTGTGTCTGTGTCCAGCCTGAAAGAGCCAGAGAGAGCCTCCACTTTACCCCCCGAGTCCCTGAAGAGCCAGGCCGTCCTGCAGGAGGGGCTCCTGGGGCGGAAGCATGATGTGGAGGGGTCGGGCAAGAAGGCTTCTAACAGGTCAGTTTTATATAATTTTATTTTTACAATTTTGTTAAAAAAAATAATAAAACACAACCCTCCTCCACCCTTACCCCACCCCTCTCTCCACACTCCACAGTCCAATATTATGTGCAAAACGCATAAAAAAAAACAATAAATAATAATATTAATAATAAAATAAAATGACTTGGTATGTCCAGTCCTATCAAAACATTTAAGAAATGTGTACATATTTAGTCAGTAACTGTTTTAACCTTTTATTATTAACTGTTAAAGCTGCACAATGTCACTTTTCACATCTGCTTTTCTCCATGTTGTTGCATTACCTACAATGTTTCACAGTATGGCATTAAACTTGTCTATTTCCGTGGAAACAAGCAGGTAATGTAAGAAGCAGGGTAAGTTACAGGTCAGATCTGGCTTTAAAGATATTTGTCTAGCAATAAAAACACCACTAACTGAATAAATCCAAGATTGATTAGTTTAAGGCAATAACATCACCATGGAGACAAGCAAGCGGTAGACCCTCTAACAGAAGTTACATGGTGCACCTTTAAATATCAGCATTAACCTCTGTACTATTACGAAAAATAGAACTGTGTATTAATGTATTTTTCAAGCTTTTGTTTAATACATTATATTACGTTAAATAATTCTTCTTGATTGTAAACACAAGACTGTTCCCATTATTAATCTCTAAATTGAATGCAAATTAACAACAAAACTTTAATTAAAAACTAAAATATAAAACAGTGTCTCGAGGATTTTTAGTTTGTGCGTTTATAAGTGATGCCAGTTGAGTACCTTTTGTTTGGCCACTCAACAATTAACAAATGATGTGTTTTCCTGGCAGTAATAATAATAATCTGAGGAACTCTGTGTATTGAAAATTAGCCAAATGAAACCTTAATGAGGCTGTTGTTCTCAGTGTGATGAATTATGTTGATTACTTTGTTTTATTGGAGAGAAATCTGAGCAGAAAGCCGCTAATTGTTCATATTAAATTGTGTCTTGCTTCTTCAGGTCTTGGACCAACCTGTACTGCGTGTTGAGGCCAGGGCAGTTGAGTGTGTATAAAGATGCCAAGAGCTACGGGCAGGGGGTCACATATCATGGAGAGGAGCCCCTATCGCTCACCGGCGCCATCTGGGAAATCCTGACTAGCTACAAGAAGAAGAAACATGTGGCCAAACTCCAGTAAGAGTCCAGTCTTAGGTCTGCCAAATACTCAGCTGCTGCTGCTGTAATGAGTCAAGGACATGGATTAAGGATCTGTAGTCAAAAAGATACTTTATCCAACAGTCTCTGAGCTGTTTGTGAGACTCATGTGTGTCCTTGTGCCCCACAGCCTGACAGACGGAAGTGAATATCTGTTCCAGTGCAAAGATGAGGTAAGTCTGTTATTCAGGACATTATCATATCACAGGGAATATCAAACTCAGCTGTACTTTAAGATGAATCATCCCAGCTTCTACTCTACACCATCTGAGACCACATAATGCGGTGACGCTGGCCCCATAATGTACATTTGTATGTGTATAACCTTGGTTTAGTCACAGCCCTGTCCTATTTTAAATGTCATCTCTAAATGAATATTCTTGTAAATTTGGCTGTGTCCCCAGCAGACAGCAGTGTCCTTGGACTGTCCCTGTATAATGTGTGTGTGTTTTAGGAGGAGCTGCAGCGCTGGAGCCAGGCCATGGAGAGGGCCGTGGAGAGGGGCCTGGGGGCCCCCTCAGAGGAGGGGCCCTCGGGGGCCAAGAGCCAGACCCTGCCCCCTGTCTCCACCTCCACCCCAGAGCCCAGCTCTGCCAAGAAGGACAAGGAGAAGATGTTCAGCCGCTTCGCCAAGAAGAAGTGAGGAGGGAGGAGTCATCAGGGGGTTACCCAGGCAACGCCCAAACCAGGAAGTACTTTTGTGTACAAGCCATCAAAGCTTTTCATGAGATTTGTTTTTATTTTTCCATATAATTATTGTAGTTTAGGTTCATGCCACAATTTGCTTGTATTTAAGCAGCATTTCATTGTAAAGGTCCACAATTTTGTTCTTTTGCCAATTCAAATGATTAAAGCACAGGAACGCTCTTTTCACTCAACCAAAGATTGTCCTATAGTTACTTTTGCTGCAGTTTTTGCTTCAGTTTGTGATGTTAGGCCGTAGACGAGTACTACAGTGAGGTGTGTATGAGGGCTGACCTGAGTACTCACAGTACATGTATAATCTGCCTTATAAATGGTTGTGAACTGTAATACTGTGCTGGAGAGTAGAGCCCGAGTGAAGCTTTGTAAATGCGAGGAGACGAGTGCTGTACAGTGTTACTACAGGGAAGCACCAATATAATCTATGCACTGTCAGACTGGGGTCACTAATAATGAGGGGTAAAAAGTGTTTTTATTCACTTGAAATATACTCCACACTCATGTACTGAACTCTAAATTTCATATTTATTCTTCATGTATGCAGTATATCTACCGACGCATGTGTATGATGTATGTTTTACATTTGGTTTGACATGGTGCTATTCAGACATTTTCAAATCAGCGATCAATTACAGTTAGTTTAACATTGACTCATAGAAACACATAATGATCAGTTTGATGAAGATCTAAGAGTTTATTATTAAAGGGCCGATATTACGCTTTTTAAAATCTGTGTTATAATGTTGTTTCCTCATCACAAACACACCTGGAGTTGTGTTTTGTTTCATTCACACATGTTTAACACACAAATCCTGCATATTTAGGCCGAGTTCTTCTCTCAAACAGAAAACACTCTGTTCCACCTTGTGATGTCATGTGGCAACACAGGAAGTGCTCCACAGTGCTTTAAGCTCCATACACCTTCATTAGATTTATCCGGAGCGTTTCAGCCCTGGAGTTGCTAATCGTTACTGAACAAATCACTTGATGATGTCACAAGGTGGAACAGAGCATTTCGAGCTTTTGGAGATATAGACAGACTAATAATAAAGGGCCACACAACATAACTTCAGGTATGTTTTTGATGAGGTAACAACATTATCACATGGGTGAATTTTGCATAATATAGGACTTTTAAAACCAGTATAAATCAAAAGTCTAGGAAAAGTCCATATTTCTTTTGCATTTCCCAAAATGAGGAACAAATCGGGGCAGAATGGGACTAGAAAAAAGCCACATTACTTTTCTATGAATGTAAAGTAGAAGTAGAAACATTTGGTCTCACTGTATTGCAGAAATACATACATACATGTTTATTACTACTTAAGCGGGGCAAACTCCCAGAATCTGCCTTCTTGCCTCAAACTTTGCTCCTCAAATTTGGCACCAGTTCAAATATTATTTTCTATTTAATTTCTTATTTGAATCAATTAATTTGTAATGTGAAATGTTTCACTTCAAGACAATGTGAAAGGAAATAAAGCCAAATTTGAATGAAGATAGCCATAGCCATTTTCACAAAGCCTATTACAATGGTTTGTAATGTCACCTATATCCAGTATTGTGTTAATCTGTTACTATATTTAAGAATGCAACTTACAGACACTTGGTTCTCATAGTTTGATCCTCCACTGCACCACACCTGCCTTTTCTGTTCAGTGGTTTTTAATCTGCATTTTGTACTCTCGACTAGCTGTGTAAAATATCCAGAAATGTTGACAGGTTTAAGTACCTTTTGAGAGAATAAAGTTTAAAATAAATTATACCTCTGTTGTTGTCGTTCATTTACTTGAAGTAATTTCTTTCTGATGGACGGTCCCGTCACCTGCGTCTTCATGGAGACGTTATTACTTTGCCTAGAATGTTCCACGGTAGAGATTAAACTCATCTACCTCAAAGAAGACAACTACAACACTGGATAGATTTGTTTAATGTCATACCATCGAACATTCCAGGCAAAGCAATAACATCTCCATGGAGACAAGCAGGTGACAGACCCTCAACCAGAAAAATTACACAGTGTAGCTTTAATATATTTGGATTTTGGGAAGAATCTAGTGAGACTCTATAGTAGGCTAACACAGGGGCAGCATCCAGAGTCCTGGCCCAAGATTTGACCTCTTCTAAATGGCAAAAGTGCCAGAGAGCTGCTTTATTATATGTTACTCAGGTCTTTACTGATTTACTGCAAGCTGGAGGTTGTATATGTGGCATAAACAAAGACGTTATGTTTCCTCATCAAAAATGTACCTGGACTTGTCTGTGAAAACTCTCAGTCATCCAGATAGGATTCAAAGTAGAAGAAAAATTCAATTCTGTCAACTGGACAAAAGATTTTTGATCAAATATGGCTTCTTCACATCTATTTTCTGATCTCTGTTATGTTTCCTCATCAAAAATATACCCGGACTTGTCTGTGTAATCCCTCAGTCATCCAGGTAGGATTCATAGTAAAAGAAAAATTCAATTCTGTCAACTGGACAAGTTTTTTGATTGAAAATTCTTCAGTTCTGGTCAGATGCTGTTGGACACTGCCTTATATCTGTCTGAAGGGAGGAGCCAACTACAATGAAACTACTCTGAAACTAACATCTACTTGTTTACAGTTTGTTTGTTAGCTAGATCTGTTGATGGGTGCTTTCACACCTTTTAGCATACTTAGAGTGACCAGATTTTCAAAATAAAAAACTGGGAGATCCCCAGTTTAGGGTGGATGGTAATAATAAATCTGTGAAACAAGTGCATAATTAAGGAAAACTGTTCTGTTCTACTGACTTAACAGCCAACGATGACAACAGTATAGTCACATTTTCTTTGTGTTTTGGTCATTTTAAGCTGCTTTTCTGTATTTTACCTAAACAAATGACCGTTTATGCCTGCTGGCAGGGATCAGATTGGTTAAAAATATGGCCACCTGGGACATTTCTTACATACAACTGGGACAAAACACTGATTTTGGAGCACAATGTATTTCATTTGAGAGAACTGAGCATAAATATGCAGGATTTGTGTGTCAAACATGTGAATGAAACAAAACATAACTCAAGGTATGATTTAACAAGGAAACAATAGTATAACAGATCAGAAAATTGAGCCCTTTAGAGGCTGTGAACCCTTTAACAATATAAAACACAAAAACCCACACACATTTCCGAATTGATTTATTAAGTATGAACAATATTACAGATGGAACCAAACGGCATTTCTCCATTAAGCGGCTAATATGAGTTGAGCTGCATTCAAATTGAATAGACAATTTCAAACATACATCCAGTGGCGGTTGACAGAACAATGCATAAACAGCCCCAAGACAACCTTAGTAATTAGATGATAGTTGACAATACGCTGAAGATGCTACGTAGCTTATAGCAATACGAAACCTTGAATTGTCATCTTTACAAACTCAATGCGTGTATGCCTGGAGGCGACGGCATACGAAGGAACATTTTCTTCAAAACAAATAAGATGGATACAGATCTGTTCTTTTTTCACTAGCGATATCATTTTATCATTAGCCAATTTTCCACAGCGAGGTCATACATTATGAGGCCCGCCAAGAGTTTCTGCATTTGCACTAAGCATTCATTTGCATGTATAGTTCTCGCTGCTGGCTCCATAATCCTCTCATCTTGGCTACAGATTCACTAAACACATTACGCATTTCCATCATGAGATATGACCATTTTCCCTGTGTAGGTTCAGCGTTTGAGGCACTGCTGGTGAAACTGTGGCTGTTACAACACAACCGTCTAGAAAGGGGAAGGCAAAAGGCACTGTACATATTTAAACATTTCATTTTTGATTCATTTTGGAAAAGCTGTGCAGTAATTTTAAGGCAAATAATAGATTTTAGAGTAAAGTTTTATAGGAAATCTTTTTGAGATTTCACGGGTTCAGCTTCTTGTTTTAGGCAACATTTTGAGGTCATCTGACCTTTCAAAGATATATTATTTTTGTTTTGGTTTTTGTTAATTGGTAAATTTCATCAATATAAAATCCATGGACAGACGTTACCAATGGATAAAAAATACAAGATTATTATTATTATATGTGTTCATGGTGTGGGGAAAATTTTTTTTTTTTTTAGATTTTTATTTTATATTTTTAAATTTTGTCAGTTGTCCCATGCCCCAGAGATTTAGGGGGTCCCTCTTCCTATTAAATTATATTACATATTTCTAGTGACAGGCCTAATTACCACATATATTTTCGCTTTTTGGTATTACAATATATTGTGATGTTTGAGATACTGTCCAAATAATTTCCCTTGTGGATCAATAAAGTTTGTCTAAGTCTAAAAATGTTGAACTTTGTACCAGTTTTTGTTTCATGTTGAGGCCCAGTAATTACTACAAAGATTCTACAATGTTGATATCACATAAACATGTATTTTAGCTTTTCTGCATATTATTTTGTTCATATAATTTATAAGCCAAACCTTCATGCAGCTCTGTACATGATATAATGATCGAGTATGTGAAATTAGCGGCAGTGAAACAAAACAAGCAAAAACTGCATCTTTAACCGGCAAGTTTGTTTTCATGCATTTTCACAAATCACAATTATAAACTTGGGTAAATAAATTTTTCATGCGCTCCAGGACTTGTTGTTGGAGCCTAGCAAAGTCTGTTAATCTCCTCATGGGTCCTATAATAAATCTCTATTAACAGAAGGGAAACTGAGAATAAATTAGATTAACAAAATGATGGCGGGGTAAGTTTTGAGTTTTCATTTATCCAGTCAAAACAGGGACATAAATAATGATGTCAAAACTAAAAAGAAAAATCTGACAATATTTCCCCATTTCTGTAATATAATAAGCTACATAAGAGGTAAAACTATGGAGTAGGCATATAGTCTATCTTTCGCAACAGGACAAGTAATTACAACAAAAGGTTTTCTCAAGATAGACGAAACCTTGAAAATATTCTCCCAAACATTTCACAAAAATTACAATTAAAGCTAAATTGCTAGGGGTAGTGCTTTGAATTCCAGCATTGAAGTATAAAGAAAACCAAACACCAACCAAACATAACATTATGAGCACTTGTCTTTTTTATTCAGCCGCCCTAGATAAAATTAAATGAAAAGTACATAAGGCTGTCACAATTATTTTAGTGATAAAAGAATATAGCTGTTATCTTTTGGATTAATTATTTACCATCAGAAGGCAAAAAAGGGTAAATTAAACATATAACTTGCTACATTTGAACAAACTTGACTCATAAAGTTTTCATGAAAATATTTTGTTCTTTTTGCTCAATAAAACCTTAGAGATCGTGAGAAAATGATTATCTGTTACTTGAATTACTGTACATCGGGCTGGGCAGTTAACTGAATTGTCTAATAGTCAATGATATGCTTGAGTTTTTTTTATTGAGAGTGAATGCTCCGTCAGTAAAACATGTGGTTTGGAGCAGGGTTCAGGCATTGGAGGAAGAAATTGGATTATTTTTTGTGTCTGTTTGCAATCATTAAATCAGTACTAAGATTCATTTTAATTTTGTTTTTGAATAGAAGAAATGAGGAAAAATATTGTGATTATTTTTTCCCCATATTGCCCAGCCTTACCTACGTACATTTATCTGTTAATGGCTGCGTCGCCAATGAACCCAATGGACCTGTACTGGTAGATTCTGATCCTTATAGACCAGGAAAACCTAGTACAATTTAGTAGCTCTCACAATTTGTTTTCCATGGGCTGAATTTTGTAGCTTAAACTGATAAATACAACTAATCTCTCTAGTATTGCATATGAGGCAGGTGGTCATAATGTTACGCTCGATCAGTGTACAACATCGTAACAAAGCACAAACATCTTGAAATTAACATCTGAAAACGCAAAAATGACATGGAAAAAAGTCTTACAAAAGATCACTTTATTCACAAGTCATTTCTGCTTGATTACGAATAATTTAAAAAGCAAAATATTACATAATACATCTAATTACAGAGAACCAATCGGTATTAAGGCTGCTTTTTTAGATTAAACCTGCAAAACACTTAAAACAAGGCAGTGAATTAATGCACTCTGAAAAATACAGATATGAATATGATATGATACAATATAGACCTGGGTTGTATTTGGTAGCATCAGCAGTGGTGAGGCATTCAAGCGCTCCCTCTTTGGTGCGATTTTATGCCATTGCTGCGTTCAAAGTCCAGCATGATTATAGAGAAAGTGTATGAACATGTGGCTATTCTCTCTGCTAACTATTAATAAAATATAAGTATTGTATTTACATCTTAGTGCAGTTAAGGCTGGAGATGCTGCTGCCGTGTACATTCTTTCCTGAATTGTTTACAAAGATATTGAGTTGTAGCTATGTGCCGTTTTGCTTGAATGTAGCATGAGGCGTGAGGGGGCAGACACACAAAACACTGGCCCAAAACGGAGGCACGCCCTCTACTGGATGAGTTTATTGGCTCGCGTGTTGGCTTCGTCGATACGCACTTTGTTCATATCCGCCTGAAACACAGGCACAAACACGCAAAAGAATTAGATGATGTTTGGA
Organism: Odontamblyopus rebecca; assembly: GCA_030686955.1. Lineage (NCBI taxonomy): Eukaryota > Metazoa > Chordata > Actinopteri > Gobiiformes > Gobiidae > Odontamblyopus > Odontamblyopus rebecca. The sequence continues at coordinate 14,465,203 of CM060670.1, read as the reverse complement.
TTTATATCGTTATACAGAGAGAAATCTGTTGAACAAAAAGGCCCCGCAACTTCAAAGCCTTCCCATTTATTTTTCCCATTGACTTTTCAAAATGTACGTCGAACCGTGAAAAAAGTATAACATGAGAATAAAAAGACATAAAAAGTATACATTTTTTGAAATGTAGACACAAACATGGAAAAGAATTAGCTTAAGCTTGTATTTATATAATTATATATATAGAAATCTGTTGAGCAAAAGGGTCCCACCCACTTTGAAACGATCCCATTCATTTTTCCCTTTGACTTTTCAAAAAGTACACCAAAAAACGTATAGCATAAAAATGAAGACATAAAAGCATAACATTAATATATAATAAAAACATAAACAAATCTAAATTCAGTTCAACCCGTCATATGCACTTTAAATGGTTCATAGTTTATAATGTGACCATTGGAAAACTCGTGTCGAGCAACTAGCCAGGCAAACAAACCAGATTGTTCTCGTAATATTCCACAGTATTGCATTAAACGTATATTATTTGCATGTATTCAATTATAGGGGATTTTACCGTCTTGAAAAACATGCATTCTTACTGAGATGAGGGTCACTTATCCACAGATCTGACCTGTAACATCATCTACTAGACTCCATGGAGACCGATCTAATAGACAGTTTAATGGGGCATTTCAGCAATAGCATTTCCAAAAAAGTTACACAGTGCACCTTTATGTACGCAGCCAGATATAAATAAAATATATCTATACAATACAGTATATATCTAATATCTAACACAAATACAAAACCCTGCTATTGAGAGGGGAAAAACACATTAGTCTTGGCTCTTACCTTATCCGTGATGCGATCAATCAGTTTGTTTTGATTGTCTATTTCATTGCCCATGTCCAGAGCCATGGTCTTCAGGTTTCCAATGATGCCACCAACCGCGTCCAGGTTCTCCTCCATCTCATCCTCTCGAGCGTCATTAGTTATTCTGGAAATACAGTAACAGATGAGCCATAACATTATGACCCCCAACTAGTACAGAAATAATAGCTTCATTACGACACCTGTGTATAAGGGATAGAAAATTAGGTATTGTGGGTAATTTTGTCCTCAAGGTTATAATGTTAGTTTAAGGTCCTACAGTATATTACGCAAAACTGATTTTAAGCCATGTTATAATGTCGTTACCTCGTCAAAACAATGCCTAGAGTTGTGTTTTGTCTCGTTCACACATGTTTGAGTAATACTATTATTAGTCTGTCTACATCTCCAAAGCTCAAAATGCTCTGTTCCACGTTGTGATGTCATGCAGTGGAAGTTTTTAAGGTTAATAGCAACATTTTAACTATAGTTCAGCAGAGATTGGCAGTTATAGGGCTGAAATCATCTGAACAATTTTAGTGAAGATGTGATGTGACTTTGAGCACTTTGTTACCACATGACATCACAATGTGGAACGTTTTGAGCTTTGGAGATGTAGACAGTCTAAATTAGGATTACTCAAACATGTATAAATGAAACAAAACACAACTCTGGCCATGTTTTTGAGGACATAACATCATTATAACATCATTAAAGCTCAGAAGAATCTGTTTTGTGTAATACAGAATACAACAAATACAATAAGGTCTTTTTTATAAAATAGTTGGGCCTAATGCCACAGTTACATCATCGCCCTAACATGCAGTAGCTGAATAAGAAAGTCTGAATCTCACCTCTTGATGTAGGGTCCGGAGGGCTGGGATACGTTGACCTGTACCGCCTGCCCGTTGCGGACTCCAGAGGGTTGCCTGGAAACCACCCCGGGGCTGTTACTGTCTCCCTCGGCACCGCCCGTCCCCCAGGTCTTCTTGTACCGGGAGTCGTGTTCAATAGATGACACCCTACGAGGAAACACGCTCAGATTTATTCAAACGTATGAATAAATTATACGTATAACAACAGAAAGAAATATCTACAAGCTTGTGGCAGCTTTTCTCCAAACATTTCATAGACCGCCTACCTTATCTGCAGGTATTCATCAAAGTATCCCATTCTTCAAAGGGAAAGCATTGTGGAGAGATTTGACTTGAGTTTTAAAAAGTTTTAATTGTACAATGTGCACAAACTACATGAAAACAGGGTTTAGTCAAAAAGAAACTATTAGAACAACACATGTGTTCAAATGACACTCAAACAAAGAGATGGAGATGCTGCTGTGAGGCTTAAAGATGCAACGAGAGATTCTGATCAGTGATAATGACAAGTAAAGGTGTGCTATGTAACTTTTCTAGTGCTCATCACCATGGAGATGTCATTGCTTTGAATGGAATATTCAATAGTACAGCATTAAGAAAGCAGTCAAGTTAAAAGGTTAAATCTGTGTAGATGTGAGCCACACTCAGTAAGAGTACATGTTTTTGAAGGTATTTTTGGCAATAAAAAAAACAACTAAGATTGAATAAATACAAAATAAATAAGTTTAATGCCAAACTGCGGAACATTCCAGGCAAAGCAAATACATCTCCATAGAAACAAGGAGGTGATGGACAACCCCATCTGTGTTATACAGTTTAAGGACACACTGGAGGCTAATATTAAACAAATAATTGCTAAGAGTTTATAAGCACATCATGGAAATAAGTCACCTAAATTTGCAAAAATAAAATATTACCCTGACATTATAAGATTTGTCACTTAAGGGATGCCATACATCTTACCAGGATGTCAGAGGTCGTAATTAATTTGAGATTTCCACAAAAAAGTACACATTGCACCTTTAAGTATGCACAAAGGGCAAAAACTTAGACTAATCACTGTGAAACTACAGCCAAGAGCAGTCCACGGTTTGAAAAATGAGATGAAAATGTATTCAAACTCAGGGGAAAACAAACAGGCAATCACTCAACTGGTACAGATAAACACGGGCACGGGCGAGTGGTGCGTGGAGAGTACCAGGTAAGAGAGAGGGCTGAGAGGCGGGCAAAGGGCAAAAGGAGGAGGACGAGGAGTGAGAGAGGGCAGTGAGAGGTGGGCGGAGGGCATAGAGCGTATCCGTATGTATAAATGCACATAGTTAACCGCGTTCTAAATAGGACGCGAGCATGGGGGCGGTTCCGGCTCCATCAATTCTGCTTCCAATTAACTTTTGTCACCCCTCCCTCTTTAACTGAAGTGAACCTCGACAACATTTAAAGTGTTTGTATTAACATGACCCTGTTGTTTTTATTTCTGTATTTTGTCCATACATCAATTCTTTCTATCCCTAATAAGTTCACTCCTGTAATTGCCAGCCTCGGTGAGCTTCATTTGACTGGAGCCGAATGCTACAAGTGACGCCACACTGCCTCAGTCCTCAGCAAGGGGGGTAAAGAACAGAAAGAAGAGGAAGAGTGGGGGGAGAAAGAGGGGGACAGGTGGAGGAAGGGGTAAAAAAAGAACGGAGGGCAGAGCAGGGGATGTGTGTGAGCGTCGTCGTACCTGTTGCAGGGGCACACACACAGCCCACAGCACTTGGACAGGTCAGTCAGGTTCTTCTCGGCGGTCCTCATGTCCTGGTTGATCTGGTCCATGCCCTCGTCCGCACGCTTCAGCTGCTCTGCACATGGCACACAACACCACACACTTTAATACCGCACACAATTTAGCTACAGTCATCTGGATTTGTCAAGAAGAAAATAAATAAATAATATAATATCAGTAAAACATATATAAGACAACAAAAAATGAGTAAAAAGAAAGTATTTAGTATGTACGGTGTGTAATTTATTTTACAAGCGACCACATAATTTAAAAACTTGGTAATGAATAGTGGTGGGTTATAAGCTTTTCTTCTTCCCACTCCTTTTCAAGAAATATGCTTTCCTATTGTTTGCAATATATGTATTATGTAAATTATCCTTTCTTTTCTCTTGGTACAAACTGAAAATAAAAACAAACTAATAACAAAAGGTTTCACCAGGTCTCCAGTAGTGGTAGGGAGTCTTTAGAAAATAAACTGATGTCTTTTTAGGCCCATTTTATAGATATAAAATATTCAGCCCATAACCAGTGTTACAAGATGTTTTTATTTTCACGTAAATCTTATGGTTATATAAATGATTGCCCATTAAAAAATTAAGAGTGCTATTTTTAGGATCTATAATACACTATATAAATACAAATGCATGGATGTTTGAGGGAGGCAATTTAAAAGAAGTTAGATATTAACAACATATTATTCCTCTTACACTACTGAATCTAATGTGTTTAAGAAAAAAAAATTCTATCCACCAAGAATCATTATTTAAGTAAAATAACTATTCGGTGATTCACATGTTTTGGATCAAAAAGCTTTTGTCAAAACTTGGACCTCATAAAACAAAACACTTTGATTTGAACATCAGAGTTGAAATGTTCTTAAAAAACCTTGGGTGTTCTCTGTTTGTGTATCAACTTATTTTTCAAGGTTTCCAAAGTCGTAATTAACTTGAACAGTTCCTGTGAGGACTAAAGTGGGTCACGCAGCAGGAGCCAGACTCAGATTAGCATGTGCAGAAAAATATATACACATTCTGACAAACAGCGCCTTTTGCTTCAACAATAAAGTCAAGGAAAAACGTTTGGCGCATAAAAAATGGAAAAGAAGTTCACATTTGAAGAGTACAATTACAGATTTTAAAGACTATTTTTGAGTAATGCATTAAAAGTATCATCTTTTAACTTTGCTATAACTTCTGTAAGTAGTATTCACTTTTACAATCCATAATTAAAGATCCAAACACATAGAAACCTTGACCACGCAGACTAGTTTGTGTGGCAGTGTTTCGTGCTTGTGCTGACACCTCTGACAGCTCCTCTGTGGAACAACTCCACACAAACTTTTTGTGAATAAATAACAAGGTTTTTCTCAGTGCCACTGCAAATATAGAAATGACAGAAATGATGTAGGCGCTGACCTAGAAAAAAAACAAAACTGAAGTGTATTCCTAAAATAAAACCGCAAATTAAACCAGCAGCAAATAATCCTACGTAAATTTACTACAGCGTCAATAACATTTTTAATACGTTTCACTGGATCGAAAACTAATACATGATTTTTGTTTTTATATTTTTTGGCTCAAATCAAATTGTGAATGTCATTATGCTCAGCTCCTGTTCTGCCTTTAAAGCCGCATTACGCAACTTTTCTAGTAAGGGTTCCATCCCCTGCTCGTCTTGTTTTAATGGAAATGTTATTGTTTTGTTTAAGGTATTAAATATATTTGATTAGAACATATTTATAAACAGGTATTTTCACCACTCCTTGAAAACTATGGATTCTTACTGTGAACAAGATCTAACCTGTAATTTGCACCAATTTGTGCCACTTGCTGCCATGGAGATCAGTTTAATGCCACACTGTGGAGCATTCCAGACAAGGCAATAACATTCCCATGGAGACAAGCAATTACATAGTGCACATTTTAATAGATATAGAAAAATAATAAAATAAAAAAAGTTCTTAATTGCGTCAATCCCAAATTTATAAATGCTTTTCAGAATTAAAGTTTAGCTAAATAGTAAAGTGTACCAAAGCCGTTGTATTGTTATTTAGTAGTATTTACCTCCTTGCTGATCCAACATCACCATGGTGTTGGCGCCCGTCTGTCGGCTCTGGAAATCCAAGAAAAAAATACAACATGAGATTCACAGGGAGTAAAACGTGGCAGAATGACATTTATATGAAAGTAGTAATTCAAAAATGTGGTGAAAAGGTCAAAGTGAAACAAAGTGAGACAAAGTGAGGAGGACGTTGGGGTTTGTTTTAGTGTTTCGGACTCGGACTCACCTCCTCGGCCAGCTGCAGCATTCGGCGAGTGCTCTCCAGAGACTGTGGAGACATGACAGAGCTCGTGAAACATGTGTGAGGAAAATTCTGTGATATGAGATATTATTTGCACTTGTACTATTACTAACGGTGGTTTTCGGATTCTAAAATGTGATACTATTCTCCCAGATATTCAAGCCATAACCAATTTCACACAATGCTTTTATATATAAAGTAAATGTTGCAGTTAAATACTTAAATAAATGAGTATTTTATATAAATATAATATCACTTGCATGCATTTGCTTGTGGAAAGGCTATTTAAATGATGTAAGATACTGTTTTATCTTTAGTTAAGAAGATATATTATACCCTTTACACTACTGAATGGACTTTGCATAATATCTGTAATATAAAATCACAAAATTAACTTCAGTGATCCACATGTTTTGGGTTTCAGGGGGACAGGAGACATATTTCTCTACTGATTACGTCCACAAATGTTACTAAACCCTAGAACTCATTGTATTAGCAAAACCGTATTAAATGTATTCATAATAAATATGTATTAAAAATATTATTAGCATGGTGTAATGTGAAACTCAGCAATACGGTAGCTACTTAAAATACCGTCATTAAAACAAAAAACATGAAACGCAAAGAAAATGGGACAGGGGGAGCTGAAGAGCCATTTCATACTTCACATTAGACTTTCTAAATATATAATTTTTTACATTTCTTCAACTGACTTTTGAACACAGGGCAAATGGGTAATTATTTTAAAAAAATTGCAAGTTTTTATAAAATTGTTAAAATATAGACTATGTACAAATGTGAGTTATCTGTGTCTATCTCCTTGTGCCTGTTTTTCACTGTACAAACATCTACGCAAGGCCAATAACAGTCTAAAAATACACTATCTTAGATTTATAGCCGTGTCACCCAGTTTTATCCCTGATTATTCTGTTGGGAGCTACTTTTTATAGTTCATATATTTAATTATGACCTTCACAACATCACTTTAGTTCCCTTTAGTTTCCTTTAGTCCCCTTGTGAATAATACATCACTCAATAGTCGGTAACGCACCACATACCTGCTGCATATTCATGGACACGACAATGGACAATATTAATGCTCTGTATTGATGTATGTTATGGGACTCCCCGGGGGAAACTTTTCATCCGAACATTCCCTCTGGGGGGTTAAAACGGTAATTTACAGTGTTTTACGTGTCACATTCAAGTCCCTAAATCATTGTTAATGATATGAAATAACTAACCACACCTTTGTTTGCTTTATGGCTACTGAAGAGATGATGTCATGGGAGGAATAAATGCTTACGTAATACAAGGCGAGTTCAATTAGAGCAGTGAATGTGAGCGCAAGAGGTGATTTTAAAGATGCACTGTGCAACTTTTCTGGTAGAGGGTCTTGTGTATTGCTTTGTGTTTCTATTGCTCAAAAATACAGTAATTCCTTCTGTGAATAGGGGCGCCTCTCCACAGATCCGAACTGCAATGTAGTGCAGTGCTGTAACCTGCTTTTCTCTGTTGTGACAGATTAATCTATACTGTGGAACATTCTAGACAAAGCAATAATATTTCCATGGAGACAAGTAAGTCACCATCTTTATATGAACAGTTTTATACTATGATGCATTTCCAATCCGGCTTGAGCACTGTAATTAAACATGACGTTAATTTACATAAAAGCAAATTAACTGTATCCATATAAAAATTCATGTTATCCAGTATGAAGCTTTATGACAATCCTTAGGCTAAGTAATGTTTAAGTATTGTAAGTACTATATTTTGTGGTTACACAAATGTTTGCTCAGCTTGTTTTACTGTGTTTATTACTTGTTCAAAGTCTATTTTAAACAGTAGTGCTGTCCACAAACATTCTGACTTGCCTTTACTCAGTCAGCTCACACGAACAAGCCAAGGTAGAGAAATAAAAAAGTTGACATGTTGAAAGAAGAGTTTAAGTTGAATCTGACTTCTAGAGGAGAGTCTGCAACCTGATTGTGTAAACAGAGATGTTAACGTACTGTCTGGAATGTTCCGCACTATGGCATTACACTCACCCATCTTCTATTTATTTAATTACATGTGTTTTTTCCCCGCAAATAACCCAGAAAAGACATTAGTGTGAACAGTGACACCACTCCACAGATCTGACATGCAGCTTGTCCTGGTCGGGTTACCTGCTTGTCTCCAATGAGAAGTTTAATGCCATAATGTGGAGCATTTTAAGATAATTCATAATAAGAAATGTTGAATGGTGCAAATTTTAAAATACAAATTATTACAAAGCCAGAGACATGTGCTTCTTTGAAATATTTAAATTTTTGGCCAATTATGTGTGTAAAATCCAAACATTAAACAGATGTCCTGCTATTAGGGATGGGATGATGTAGAAATACAGTGTGATGATTATTATGGCCAAGATAATTGCAATTAATGATTATAATAGAATGTTATGGATATGAATAATGACAATTTGAATATTATCAATAGGTTCAATATTTAAACAGCTGTTATAGTGTTGTATTTTGTTAGTGAAAGTGAAAACAACAATGATCTAGATGAAAACGTCATGGCTAAGTATATTTTTTCTGCACATTCTGGTGCTGTATGGCGATTATTTTTGTTTGCAATTCCAACAGTTGTATAAAATGTCCTTTTTATCACGATTATTGTTTATTGTCCCATCCCTAGCTGCTATTAAACCACATTGAAAGTGTAAGAGAAGTCATTCAAAAGCAGAACTGGGCACAGAGGAGACAGAGAGGCATTTCAGGTGAGTTTGTGCACCTCTATTCTTAGCAAAAACCCAAAGCAACGCGCCTGAAAAAGAGTCTCAGAATGACTGGGGGCATGGCTCTTCTCTCCCAACTCTAATGAACCATAACGGGAAAGACTTCTCCTCCTCCTCCTCCTCCTCTCTTCTTCTGTGTAATGTTTGTGTGAATATATTAATCAGGGAAACAGACAGTGTATTGGCACAGAGAGCATGGCCAGATCAGAGGCAGAACATTGCAGGAGTGGTTGGTAAATATTACATTATGTTGCTGGAATATCCATGATCTCGGCTAATTAAGTCCGGAGTGGAGCAGGCAGCCAAGTTTTCCAGATTGGGACTTTGGGAAGCAGACAACGCCGGGGTATTTTTAACACAATTTTGGATGGGATTAAATGGAGTTAAGGCTGGTATGTGCTGGAGCAGGAAGAGAAGGCACTTAGAAGTAGCATTTTAGCTGACAAACTCAAACTATGAATTCATTTTAAAAAGTGAACTAAAATGTAAGAACAAAAGTAAGAAATAAAATATGGTAAATACATTTGTAAAAACACAGCCTATGATTTGATTTTTTTTTTTGCTGCTAATTAAATCACGAGTATTAGATCTGAACCCAATTTGCTCTGAATGTGGAAGTACTATGAACATGGACTGATCCTTTGATGGATTGGAACACAATGTAAGAACACAAAATGATGCAGTGATGATTTCCAAAACAAACAAAAAAGAACATTGGGTTTGTTTATTTTGGACATCAAACTCCACAGTACATGGTCAATGCCTTGATTGAGGTCTGAGCTCACTGAATGTTGCCAATTAGGAGCCTTTTTCTCACAATAATCACATGGTAAATAATCTAACTGTGTTTTAGATATATTAAAGGTCCTATATTATACAAAATTGACTCTTATGAGCTTTAAGCCATGATATAATGTTGTTACCTCATCAAAAACATTACCGAGTTGTGTTTTGCTTCAATCACATGTTTGAGTAATCCTGGTTCATTAGTCTGTCTACATCTCCAAAGCTCAAAATTGCCTTTGTTCCACCTTGTGATGTCATGTAGTGGTAGTTTTCGAGTTAACAGCTCCTTTTACCTTTAGTTCTGTAGAGATTTCCAGGACTGAAATGATCCAAATAATTTTAGTGAAGGTGTATGGATTTCAAAAACACAGTGGAGCACTTCCTGTATTGCCACATGACGTCACAAGGTGGAACAGAGTGTTTTCTGTTTGAGAGAAGAACTCAGATAGTGTTAAACAAGTGTGAATGAATGAAACAAAACAGAACTCGAGGTATGTTTTTGATGGACACACATTATAACCTAGATCAAGAATAGTGTAATGCAGGCCCTTTTTTTACCTTTTATCAACAACATTTTCTCATATACAATTAGGGGTGTGCAAAAAATATTGAAATATCGATATATCATATAGTTTAAAGTATTTTTCGGTATATTTTACAAAATTATTTTGTGTAAGATCTACAACTGTGTTGACATTTTCACCATTTAGATGAGTAAAATTGGTGTTTTTCATATTAACTTTGCTCAAACTTTGTAGACTTTTAGTATCACAGCTATGATTTAGGCTTTGTTTGTCACTGAACCATATCAAATTAATTAGAAATATATCGCACTGTATCGAAAAATAGATCATCTCGTGGCCTATGTATTGAGGTATGTATTGTATCGGCAGCTTCTTAATAATACCCAGCCCGAGCTATAATATTTGTTTTAATAATGACTGCATAAACATACAGCCAGCTCTTTAGCTTCTTTAGCTTCTATTACCATTAGAAACAGAGAATCTGTAGAAAAAGTATCAGTTCAATATAGAGACTTCACAGATATTGATTGTAAATACGCTGATACACACAGCCATTACTAATAAACAAATCAATGTAATTTAAATGAGGTCTAACACATATCTCAATAGGGCTCAGAATTACAGAAATGACACTCTAAAACTATACACTACTCTGATATGAGACCAAAAACAGTCTCTTCCTGTGCTGCCGATGTGGCTCTGAAAGTGAGTTCAGATGAGTTACACAGAGACACAGAGACACAGCACTAAAGAGACTCACAACACAACACAATGGGGAGAAACAGCAGCAAAAGAAGGAGGGGCAGGGGAAATGTGTTTTAGAGATGTAATAATATCATCATGGATACTATTACGAAGCCGAATTGTAATTTCCTGGGTCTAAAATGCATTTTGTTGCTATGGGATACACTTAGGGACTGTTCCGCCCTGTACCACCCCAAAGGAAACATCGCTACAGACCATAATCCTTTGCTTCATAGTGCAGACAGCAAGAACACTATTTACTATTGTACAATTCTATTTTTTATTTCATCTGCATTTCATATTTTTTAATTGGACAACAAGAATACATCTATTTTTCTATTATTTATAACCGTCCTGAATTCATTACTATTCTCCATCAGTGTTTCATATCTGAATACAATTAATATTGAAATGATTACTGTTTATATTTAAGGCTCAAAAGCCTTAAATTACGCAAAAATGACTTTTGTGTTCTTTAAGTCATGTTATAATGTTGTTGCCTCCTCAAAAACACGTTATAACGTTATAATAATGTTAATATTAGTCTGTCTACATCACCAAAGCTGAAAATGCTGTTCCACCTTGTGATGTCATGAAGCAGTAGTTTTCAAGTTAACAGCTATTTTTAACCTTTTGTTCTGTAAAGTTCGGCAATTCCAGGGCTGAAATTTTCCAAAAAACTGAAGTGAAGGTGTATGAAGTGAAAGAAACACAGTGGAGCACTTCCTGTATTACCACAGGACACCAGAAGGTGCTTGAGAGAAGAACTCAGCGTAAATATACAGGATTTGTTTGTTAAATATGTGTGAATGAAAGAAAATACAACTCCAGGTGTGTTTATGAAGAGGAAACAACATTATGACAGATCAGAAAACAGTAACATGGGTGCTTTAAATACAGATCTAAAAACAATAAAACAAAGAAAACTGTTATCTTTTTGTAGAGAAATGTTTGCATTATAGTACTCTGAGATTAGCAAAATGGTTACCTCTGTGAGAAAATACTAGCATATTAGCCAGTGAGGGAATTATCTAATGGTGAAGATGCTTCCTAGCTCCTGAGTTAGCATTAGCTCATTATTTAGGCCATTAGCATCAGATGGCTAATCGCAATGTGCCCTGGAGCGCTGATTAAACAATTATCTGTGTAATAATAAAACTTTTAAATATGGCCGACAACAGTGTGCAGCCAAAGCCGCAGAGGGAAACCATATGCTAAATTAGCCATAACCTTCCCCACACCTGACACAACACTCCATACAATTAGTCTAATGGTCATTTCGATGGGGTTTTAATGTGGATGCCAACGTCAATAACAGCACGCTATCATATTTGTGGAAATAAGGAATATGGTTTAACACAGAGCCTATTTTTTCTGAAACACCAAATCACTTTTCAGTAACTGAGTAATTATTTGATGTGTTGTTTTTATTTGTATTGTGTGTAGCATGCTTTCCATGTAATCAGTAAGTTTGTGATTTGTTTCAGGGTAGGTTGTAGTATTCACAGAAGAAGCTAGTTGCAGTAGGAGCAGATGTTCATTCACTAGTGCTAGTGTTTATAGTAGAGATCTGTGCTGGAGATTTAAGGACGATAGTTGACGAGCTAAAGAGACCAAATATATTGTTTGTCTATCTCTAATTCAGCAGTCTCTTGCGGCCCAAATGAGGTCCCCCGAGACAATTTCTACTGGCCTACAATACTATTTCTAATTTCTATTGATAGCGGCCTGCCAATAAAATGCTTAAATGCATAAGAATTTGAACTACAGTTCCCATAATGTATTGCTGCCTGTAGTTGACTCCTTTCCTGCAGTCGGGGTGGCAAAAAAAAAAAACAATCAGCAGGACAGAGTGAGAGGGGCAGACAGCGCTTCTACACAGACTTTCAAACTTACTCCAGCCAAGAAACGGACTCTAAACACGTGGACTGTGAGAAGAGAAGCTACTGAAACAGGCAGGAGCGATTGTCAAATCAGAGAAGCAGATTCATGAGCGAAGGCTACAGCAGATGGGGAGCGAAGTAGTTTACTATTGCACTGTTGTGCATCACTCATACAATACTTAATATCTACTCAAAGGTTGATGATTTGTTGCCCAAGTGTCTTTGCAGAAGTAAAGATTGACCTTGATGCTCTGGTTGAAAATATGTCTGAACTGAAAACAACACAGAGACACTTTAGGATTTAGAATACTGCTTTAAAGCCTGTAATAAATCCTAACCCAAAGCTCAAAATACTCTGTTCCACCTTGTGATGTCTTGTGTTGATAGTTTTCACATTAACAGCTTCCTTTTATCCTTTGTTCAGTAGATTGCAATTCCAGGGCTGAAATTACCCAAATAATGAAGTCTGTAAAACCACAGTGGAAAACTTCCTACGTTATCACATGACATCACAAGGTGAAGAGTGTTCTCAGTTCTCATAGGGTGTTTTCAGTTTGAGAGAAGAACTCAGCTTAAATATGCGAGGTTTGTGTGTTAAACATATGTGAATGAAACAAAACACAACTCCAGACATGTTTATGATGAGGAAACAACATTATAACACCAGAAAATAACATAATATTTGAGTTGCATTACTACATTTATTTCAGTCCTGCCCATCACAGTTAACTTCTACACTAGTTTAGTCCCATGTTAGCTCTCCAAGTCTCCAAGGATCAGTAGTCTTTACTGTAACGTGTTTGTGATCTGGACACATGATGCCCTAAAGCTGTGCCCCACCCAGCCTCTCTCCTGGTGTCAGAACTCACCCCTGCAGGCCTGTGTTTACTACATGTGTATTACAGCCACTTTTAAGAACTCAAGGCGTCAGCAGTCAGCGAAAACAAAGGTGTGATAAACTCAAGTGTTTTTAGGGCAGAGCACAAAAGGAAGCTAATCAAGAGCAAACACAATGACTACACCTACAGCTGCTGGCCATATGCTTTACAATGGACACTTCTAAAAAAAATCCCCCTCATGCTTGCTCATGTTTCAAATTGTAGCCAGATTTCTTTTATGATTTGATTTTTTCAGTTTTGATATAGCAAAAACGAAAATGAAAAATAGACAAAACAAAAACTTCACAGCGAAAATACTTCACAGCTTTATAATATTTGTGGAGATGTAGATAGTGTTTTTAGTAAAGTCCGTACCTCGTCTGTGACCTGATTGGCCCTCGCGGTCATCTGCTCCACCGTCATGTCGTCCATGTTGATGTTGGTGTTGGCGTTGTCTTTTTTGGAGGTTCCCCCCTTTGCACCAACCTCTATATTTTGCGGCCTAAAGAATAAGAAAGAGAGATTACTTTGCTATACAAGATAACGTAAAACAAGATATTTACAAGCAGCAAACATCACAAAATAAGTGAGTAACAGGAAATTCTCAAAGTTTTACAATATGATGACTATATATTTAAAGCGGGAATTCTCAGCAGGTGTAAAAAATAATGACATTGCACTTTTTGCACCAGTGATAAGTCCTGAAATATTCATGCTGGGGGTGCTCTAAATGTGTCTCTACTGACTGAATGTTCAGTAGTTACCATGGTGACACTATGCACACATTAGCAAAAGCTGGCAAAAATGTGTTAATATAGTCTGAAAAAATACAAAATGGATTTAAACAGAACGTTTTCAGGAGCCTGTGATCAATTCAAGCGTTCACAGTACTGTTTAGGTGTTTGATTTGCAACAAAAAGGTGAGTGTGACAAAATGAAAAACTGTTGGATAATGCTGGCTAGCTTGTGTCTGTAATTTTACATGAGAGACTTGTTAAACAGCAAAAATCATCTCATTTGTTTTAATGCCAACCTCTTTCTGGCCAGAGTGTGTTAAAATAAAACTCAAATTAAGTGTGATTGAGTAACCGAGCTTCTAACAGTTAGCATAACACCCCCAGGAAATGTTGATAAAATATGCAGCAAAGTATCAAAATTATATCAACAAGTAGGGGTGTGCAAAAATATGCAAATATCAATATATCGTATGGTTTAAGGTGTACAGTATCAATATAGGGGACTGCTGTATCGATATATCTCCAAGAGTATTTTTTGGTATATTTTTCTAAATTATTTTGTTACAGCGCTATATTTTGTTGCTTGTTTAGAGGAAGGAAATGTTGATGATTAAAATGGGTGTGTTTCATATTAACTTTGCCAAAAAAGTGGTTTAACAGACTTTTAGTATCACAGCATCATTTAGCCTTTATTTGTTAGTGAACCATATCGAAACAATTTGAAATATATCGTATTAAATCAAATCATGAGCTCACTGTATCGGGACATGTGTCATATCGTGGCCTATGTATCGAGGTATGTATCGTATTGGCAACTTCTTCATTATACCCAGCCCTATCAAAAAAAAAACCTATATTCCCCTTCTCTAGAACCTACTTTTGACCACTTTTGCCTGGTCATGCCTCAAAGAGAGGAAGAAAATGCAAACCATAAACAAATGACTCTCTGCTGTGTGTATGTGAATGTGAATACGACAGTACTAAAGTTAGCTAAATATGTAAACCAACTACGACCAAGTATTTTAGAGAAATTCATCGCAAAGCTAAATATAAAATCTGCTCACACTTACAGCGAGCTTTAATAATTCAAATTAATCAAAGAAAACCTTAGTAACATTACTGCAGCCAACGTTGCTTCACGTTAAACGGAGTCAAAAGTTTCGTGTGTTTCTTTTGAGGCCGAGCAGATTAATTATTATATATTTTATTTTTAGCGTGAATTTTTAACTTTCATGATTCACAGAGAGGTTGAGAAGAAAATATTTAGGTTACCTTTTCAGAAGTGACAGAAATAAAGTCTATATATTGCTAGATCAAGGGTTAAAATAACAGTTCCATTAGCCTATCCATCGGTTTCTGAATGATTAATGACGAATGATGAATTAGAACAGTTGCCACAGTGATTAATAATTTAAAACAAAGGTCCTGCATTACACAAAATTGACTCTTGTGAGCTTTTAGCCATGTTAGAATGTTGTTAATGCCTAAAAAAAACAAATAAACAATAAAATAGTGTAATATGGGCCCTTTAATATTATATCTTTTGAATGGGAAAAAGTCCTCAAAATGTAGCAGTATATAACAGTGCACTGAAATACAAACCATTCTAAAGTATTGACGCTCAGAAAAATCTGTCAATATCTTTATTTATCCCAGAGGGGCAAGCGCATTGAGCAATACAATACAAGAATACCTAAACTATGACACAACATTCGCATAGAGACAGACAAAAACACAGTATTTTCGTCATTTGTAATTTATCTTAGTAAACGCAGAAATCAAAATTAGTCAAATAATCCCTTTTGATTTTGCCTTTATTTCATTTTTTAACATTAATTACTAAGATGGTGGGTTTGAAAATAAGAAAATGTAAAAGGAAAACAATGTGATTTCTAAATCTTGTATGAATATGCTGTGATTCCTCAGTAAAAATATTATAATAAAATAAAAATGATAAAAAATAACTGAAAAAACTAAAAAATAACCACAAATGCATACTGATTTGTGTGCATCAAACTTAACTATACACACAGTGCAAATTTCCAATACACTTTCACATCATCCATGACCTAAAAACCTAAAACAAAACACAATAGACTATAGTTCTATACCCTTCACAATCCCATTTAATTCCACTGCTTGTGCTCAATGTTCTGCTGCTATATGTATGTCTATTCTCAACCTAATTACTGCAGAACATTTATTACTGTGGAGAGTATGACTTGGCAAACAGAAAAAACAGTGACGCTACTGTGTGGAAATGCCCTTCTATATTTACATAAACCTAATACACGCTGCCACCCATGTTATTAGCAGCAACTCAAGACAAACTGCATCAACAGTTATAGTTATGATGCTACTGTGCACAGGTCAAATAAAGAGAATATATAATAGTATTAGTCTAAAGAAAAAGTCACATTTGTAAAGAACACAACTGGTCTTGCTCGTTTGGAGAATCTAAAATCTATCCGTCTATAATCTGATGAAGCACATTTACAACCAGCATTCAAATATAATATAATAATACATTTTAGTCAACACTTTCAAATCCAATTCAACAATAAAAGTCTAATTAACTTCATGCCATTCATTTAAAGTTAGCAGTGACAAAATGACAATAATTTTGGATCAGCCATAGAGGGATTAAACCAGCTACATTAAATAACCACAATCATTTCTGGGGTTTTTTTCTGTGATGAATAAACAAGACAGACTTTGACTTTATGCCATTTGGAACAAAAATAGTCAAATTTATCTCTCCCTAATCTGAACTTTGCTCCAAACCACATGCTTTCACTGACAGAGGACTGGCTGTTGACTGCTCTATTAAAAAGATTAGAAATATCCAAATCTCAATCTTGAGTCAAATTAAAAACTAGAATTGTCAAAAGTATTGAAAATCACTCTCTAACTGATACCAAAACTAGCATCGGAACTAGATACTCATTTGAGCAGGTATCGATACTAAAAAGTCACATTCACAGGGCAAAAATGAACCTTTCCTGATAAGCTTTAGAATGATCTTGAGCTGTATCAGAGACCAGTATACGCCTATGGACCACAGCCTGAATGAAGTACTACAGTTTCATGTTGAACATCCCATTATATTGTCTAAATAAAGAGTGTTTTTTTTTTTTTTTTTATCATTGTGGTATCGGAATAGGTATTGAGTAACAAGTCTATTTAAACTGTGTATCGTGACAACACAACTGTAGACCTCTCAACCCAAGCTGACCAATAACGTTTACAAATCAGCAAATTAGATATACCAGGCCGATATTTGACCTTTTTAGCATATCGGCTGTCGGCCATAATCCAGAAGAGGCATATGCATGAAAATATATGCAGAAAACTTCATTTTAGTCTAAAGACGGTACTGCAGAAATGTAACTACACTGGACTCTACACAGTTTGTAGAAAAAGAAGGTTGTGGATGAGTTTGTACTGAATTTTACTTTGATAATTTGGGGGAAATGACCTAAATCAAGTCTACATATCAGCCCAAAAAATATCGGTAAAGCTGATTGACCACTGGTTCCTTGGGATCCTGAAAAAATATAATGAAAAACTGTCAATCTCTAGTCTAATTCTAAATCTTAAGCCAAATTCAGAACTCACAGAAATTCACTTATGCCAAATATTTCCCCTTTGTACCCTTCACAGCACTTTACATCCTTTTTCTTATGTTAGAGTTAAACTGTTTTCTGTGAAGCTTAAACATGTCTTTATTCTTCCACTGCTCCTCTCTCCTCTTTTGTGTTTTGGACTTTTTGACATTTTCCTGTTTCTACGACGACCTGTGAACTTCTCTTCCCTCTTGGACGTACAGCGGGCGAGCACACATCCGGAGGGAGTCTCTTCGCACGATTTTATGGTGTTGACTCGGCGTTTTTACACTGCAAAAGGACACTTGGTTCACACATAGACTCACAGCACTGCTCTTCCTGGTGACTACTAACTGCTGACACTGGCTGCAGAAAAATAATAAACTGTAGAATTTCCACATTTGATGGACATTTGGCAGAAAAAGAAGTTCAAATCACAACGGAAAAAAATAGTTACTTTATAATGGAAATTCTCTAGCAAAATGAAACTGTAATAGCAATAACTGTTCAATTTAATTACCCAAGTTGAATGCCTGTCATCTTCTTGTTTCTATGGATATGTCATTGTGGTGTCTGGAATGTTCCACAATACGATATTAAACAGCTCTACCTCACGTTTATTCAGTTACAGGTGGTTTTATAGCTCAAAAATATGGAGAAAAACAGGCAATCTGACTGAGTGGGGTGCCTCTCCACAGATCTGACCTCTAACTTGGTCTGGTTTGATCTGCATGAAGATAGAAATGTTTAACTTTAAACATTCCAGACAAAGCAAAAATTCTCCATGGTGAAAGGCATTTGACAGACTCTCTCCCAGAAAAGTGACACAATGCACCTTTAAATTACTTATATTAAATCAAAAGTTCACTAGTACACTACTTTATTACCACAAATAATACTACAATGACTAATTTTACTAGAAAGTTACTACTGATAAAATAAGTCTAATGTTAAACCAATGGAGATTTTAAGAAGCTAAAAACTAAGCTTCATTCAAAAGTACCCAGCATCTTACCTAGTTTTGAGTCTCTTTTGTTTTTGTTTTTTTTACATTGTTTTTGCTAATTCAATTCTTGCCACAAACACAAATTTTGGTGTTTAATCCCAACAGTCTATAAGCCCCTCAACATTACTACCAAAACACAGGTCAAAATTCCAAAGCAAAGTCACTGAAGTACTTCTTAAGTACGGTAAAAAAAAAATCACGTTATCCCGACTACCACACAGATTGAAGAAAATACATGGGTGAACAAACATGTCAGTATTAAGTGGCTATCAATTCCTGGTGTCAGTAAATCAACCTCGATATAGCTGAGTATTGATCCAGCTGCAGTGTTTGGAATGAGCAGTCTAAACCACACATGACAAGATATTTTCATCCAATTTGTGCTCATCTTGCTGTTTCCACCAACCACCATTACACGTTTGACTTTTATGCTCAATAACAAAACAAGAGTAACCACGAAGACCAAGTAAGTGTTGAACAGGCCACAAAACATGTGTGGCACTGTAGGACTGCATGACTAATTGCAATTAATTCAGAATCTCAATTAGCAAATCGCAAAGGCTGCAAGTTTTTAAGTACCATCATTTTAATTTCCCCCACAAACAACAAAATATCCTGTTATATTCTGCATAAAAAACAGCTAACCCTGTTGTTTAAAGCTGTACAAACATGTTCTGATATGTGATTCTTAGTTTGTATGTCTAGTATATAGAGTTTAAAATGTGCTTTGTGTTGCATTTTTTGTATGAAAAGCACTCTATAAATAAAGTCTGATTCAGTGAAAAACACTGGAGTGCTTCCTGTATTACCACATACATCACAAGGTGGAACAGTTTTTTCAATGTGAGAGAAAAAGCCTAATTATGCAGGATTTGTGTGTTAAACATGTGTGAATGAAACAAAACACAACTCCAGGTGTGTTTTGATGAGGAAACATTTTAACATAGATCAGAAAATAGTGTAATATAGTGTAATATGGGCCCTTTAAAACATAAATTGCAAATTTAATCACAATCTAACTAGTAATAAATAATAATAAAAAATAATAGTAGTGTTTTTAGCTTAATTTTATATCTATGGTTAATGTAGTGGTTAGAGATGATGTTATTTGTCATGTCTGTGCACGTAAATGTTGTCCTATCTTGTACTTTAATGTTTGTCCTTGTCTACGCATGGGATAGAGAGAAACTTAATTTCAATACCTTTGTATGTCTAGTACATGTACAGAAATTGACCATAAAGCTAACTTTGAACTTTGAACCACCCACTCATCATTCGTCAAATCATTTTCCCAAACTGTGGAGCCCTATAGCATCATTTAATTATTCACAACGTCTTCCTATAGTCTGGGTCAGAGCTTTACAGCAGCTCTCTTCTTAAGGCTTTCAACGCAGAGGAGCATTTCTGGTTGTTCCTCCCAAACCTGTTTCTCCACCTCAAGACAACAGTACACAAACCGACTTCTTTTGTCCTGTAGCGAGAGCACGAGTCGCTTGATCATTGTTTTAACTGCAAACTTTGTGTTTTAAGACTTTCATGACTTCTCTATGCATTTTACATGAAAATACTTTATTTATGAATGTATTGTTAGGGTATTATGACTTAGTAAACATTAGCAACAGTAAATTAAGTTGCAATAAACAGAGCAAAGACTATGACCTATAAGCCTCAAGACTCACAATGGTGTTAATTGTGCAAAGTTATAACAATTAAGTATATTAGTAGCCTATATTAATATTAATTCGAAGAGGATCCAAGCTACAAACATTGACAATACAACGTTGTAATTACGAAATGTTGGATTTCTCTAGACTTTTTCAGTGAATTATGAACTGAAACTCTGAAAAATATTCCAATATTAGCTCAAATGGGGAAACTCCATTAGTTTACAAAGAACTATCATTTTCAGGTAATTTCCCCTCTCTAGACGTGTTTAATAGGAAGTACAATGTAGTAACACCATTAAAATTAATTGTTTTAAAGGTTTGTGTAGAAATGTATAAAGATAAGAGCTTTGTAAAATTTTAACGTGGGTCACTTGACAAACAGGTGACGTTAGACTAGCCACGGGCATTATAATGTGACACCACACACCGAAGCAGCAAAACATGACTTCTAAACTCAAATAAAGTGATTAAATTAGTGAAATTAGGCTGTAAAATTAAAATAAACTTGTCTTACATTGTTAAAGATGCCGTAGATCTCAAATACCGTGAACAATTTTGTACCCACGCAACTTTATGCTAACTTTAGCTTGCTAAGTTAGTGAGCTAGTTCCTTCCGCTTTTGCTGTCATCCAACTATCGCCACCGCTAAACAAAAATACTGATGATTGTAATAGAAGGAAATGTTTTACCTGGGTAGTCACCTAGTCCTGCTGGTTTAAACGTGACCTCGCAACTCCTCCTTGTGTGCGGAATGTAAACTTAAAGGAGGAAACACTTGTGGATGGATTCCTTCAGTCACAGCCGCTGTTTCCGAAGTGTGTCAATGAGGCCTTCAGGGACAGTGCGAAAACAGAGGACGAGCTGTGCATTTGAAGGAGGTCGTTCTGTGGCCCAGACTGATACGTGTTAGATGTGGGGTTGTCTTGCCTCGGGGCGTGAATAAAAACAACACACCCACTGAATTTGAAAGTGAAATCAAACGGTTGTCAATGCATTTATTCGTTTATTTACTTATTTGTGCTTTATATTTAGGGAGACCAGACGTCCCTATTTATCCGGGACAGTCTCAGTTTTAAGACCTGTGTCCCCTGTCCCATCAAATTTATACAAAAACAGTGACTTGTCCAAGCTTTATACAAGAAATATCCCAGGTGTCCTTATTTTTGACCAGTTTGATCTATACCTGGTCTAAAGCAGGACTACATCAGGTATAAACCAGGACTAAAACAGGACTATCACAATTGTTGACTAATCTGATCCCTGCCAACAGTAAAGAGAAGCATAAATTGTCATTTGCTTTGCTTTTACAGAAATCTGTTTGCAAATGACCCTTAAAAAAATTAATAAAAAAATATATAATAATAATACTAATACTAATACTAATAATAATAATAATAATAATAATAATAATAATAATAATAATAATGCAACAGAAGCCTCTCAGATTATGACTCACACGAAAATACACTCTTATATGCTCTTTCCACAATTTTATTTATACCAGCCATCCCAACCCAGGTGTGTCCCAGTTTAGAAGTTTGAAAATCTTGTCACCCTATTTATATTATTTCATAACAATTCAATAGTATCACACGTTGTTTTTTATTTTATTTAAATGCAAAATCAGGCTGTGTTATGTTTGAGCAAATAGAATAATAATTTTACATACAATTCCAACTTGTTTAGGCACATTATTTCTATAAAAATGAATAGATCCACCAAGGTAGGCCTATTCCTAATAAAATAACATACAATAAATATATATACCGTTATAAATAGGAAGTTCTCTGCAAATTTGAGTCAAAATACCCCTATAGATGAAAAAATATCCCTATCCTACCCCTACATGGTCTACAAAGAAACTTGAGTGTAGTTTTAGGAGTTTGGTCCCGCTGTGTCTACAGTTTCGGTTTCGCCCTGAACTCAGCATGAGACTCTGGGCACGTCCTGTGTGCGGCTGTCATCTGACTCCAGAGAGAGGCGCTGCTCATTCTCCCCACATGAGTGCAGCATTTACCCTTCACCCGGACCCCTCCTCCCCCTCTCACCTACTCTCTCCTCTCTTCTTCCTCACCCCCTCTCTCCTCCTCTCTCCTCCTCTCTCCTCCTCTCTCCTTCCCTCCCTGTGAACACTCTGCTGGATGTTTTTCTCTCTCCACTGCGATTCTAAGAGATGCTCTGAAATCCGAGCCTCCTGCGCTGAATGTGCTGTGTAATTCCCCAAGTTTTATGGTTTGAAACCACAAAAGCCTGCTCAAGGTGACTGCAAAGACACCAGGCAGGCAGGGTGCCAAGCAGACCGATCAAGTAGCACTGTCTAAAAGATGTTTCTGTCTGGGAGAACAACTAAATATTTTCTGCTGAAGTTAAAGAGGGTTTCCACAACAATGATAGCTACTTGGTGGTTTTGCAGAATGAATACTCAGCGCTGATCCTTGCCCATCTCCGCGCACATGTATCTTTAATAGAGTCTACATAGCCTGCATTATTCAGCATTAACACACGCTCCATCTGGACTGCTCTGAGTGTGCACGGCTCTGTGGGGATGTGTCAAAGCACCGCTCTGGTCCACACTTAGAACTTACACTGAGCTTCACCATTTCACCAGGGCCGCAGGAGCAGAGGAGGGGGCCGGGGCAGGAGAAAAAGGACAGATCCTATACTTCAAATATTCTATCAAATGTACATGCTGTTTTGTGTAACTCTTCAAAACTGTTTGTTTCTGTTTCTGTTGCATGGCCAGTTATCACCCTTTATATAGCTATATTAACCTGCTGCATATCACTGACACATTCTAACACATTTAAGGCTAATTAATCATATGAAGTGGCAATTACTGGCCTAGATTTATTTTATATTTTACATTTTTTGACACAAGTAGTTCTAATGAAATGAAATGCTAAATCAGCCTGCAGTGTTGGTGGTCCCCTATAATTCTCTCCATCTAAAAAGAACATGGTCTAAACATTTTCATAACAAAATCTCACTTTGTTCCCCCTTGTATCGCCATCCACAAAAAATACTTGCACTGTTCAACTTCTTAAATATAAAATACAGACAATAAGTGACATTTAAACTCCATAAAACGTAATTAAAGAAAATTATTAATCTATAAAGTAGAAAGTATTTGTGCTACCATTGTCTGGCTGAAATCTCTGGGAAACAGTGAGTCTGTGTTATGTTTGTAAAAAAAGAACAGTTTTACATAAAATTCCAGCTGGTTTGTGCATATTATTTCGATACAGTATTTGCCACTGCTATTTTGAACTTGCTATGTATTTTCTTACACAGTGTTTCCCTTGTGGATCAACAAACAAAGTTTGCCTTAATTTAATCACACTTCTAACTTAACTTAACTGAAACACATTAACACTGAGAAAAAGGAAAATGTTATAGTTTTTGAAAGATTGAGTTTAGGCTATGAAAATGAAGTATGTAAAGAAAAGAAATATTGTCTTAATTTGAGCTGCTCACCATTATTTTATGAATGGTGTCTTATTTGCCCGGAAGCTATTAATTAAAGTCAGGGCCCCTCTGGCTCCTGCTCCCCTGATATCTGCTGTCCTACGCCCCTGCATTTTACCATTTTACCATTTCACGCTTCGTCCACCGGTGCCTGAAGAGTCCAAAATGAGTAATTCCTCTATAATTACTTTTAATGTGAAAAATGTTCGAGACAAGGATAGAGGGAGGACGGAAAGAGGAAAAGGAAGCCAAAGAATAGAGATTAAATAGACGTATTATGAGCAGTGCAGATGTCAGGATCACACTCTTTCACCACTGCAGTTTCTTCATCAATAGACGTGGGAGCGTTGCCCTAATTCTATAATTCCTAAATCATAGTACTTAGCTCCACAGGCGGAGACAAAGAAACAAGTGTGAGAGGAGAAAAGATGGGTTATATCCTCTAATAATGAGTCTATGGGAACATGGAGATGACAGGGGAGGAGAGGGAGGCCATCTGTAAAGGCTGGCTCTCAACTCATGGTTTGAGTTCTGTGTAAAAATCAACAATACGAATGAATTCTCGTCCCAACCAAGAGAACAGCACAGTCAGTGGAAACAGAGAAGAAGAAGATGAAGAAGAAGAAGGACTATGTGATCCAATGTGAAAAACAGTTTAGTTATGTGTAAGGAGCATTGGAGAAGGATCTATATTATCATAACGGCATTTGTTTATGTGACTTTTTTACTTAGTAGCTAAAAATGTCTGTCTGTCTTTTATTTATTACATGTGTTATTAATGTACTTTGTAATACTTTGTCATTCTTACAATAAGTAGGGTTGCCTTTCCACAGGTCTGACATCAAAGTAGCCTAGTCCGTGTAGATAATGCACTGATCCAGCTTTTTCCACTCTGATACCGATCCTGATACTATAGCTTTAAATATCTGCTGATACCCAATATTCACCAATACCAGTACAGAGGCTGAAAACAGAATTAAATTCCTTAAAACAAATATAAAATAAGACAAAACAGATGCAAATGTCCACGTGACAGTACCTCATTTGGTAGAGCATTTGTTAATCAATTTAAAGGCTGGTTTGAATCCCACTCTTGACATAAACACCACAGGTTGAGGTGTTAGATCCACTCACCCGCAGGTTGGCAGTACGATTTCAGCTCCCACAAATGAACGCTGTTGTTGTGTCATTGGGCAAGATCCACCTCTGCCCCAGTGTGAGTGGTTCCTTGATGTGCCTTGAAGGTGGAAAAGCGCGATATAAAAAAGTGACTATTTGCCATTACCATTTATCCCTCAGGTAACCCAAAGACAAACTTCATATAAAAAGGAATTCAAACTTCATGAGACTTCTTATGAATCTTATTAGACCGATTCATATGTCGTACCAGGATACTGACTGAGCCGACAAGCGATATCCAATCCAGCAAATCTTTCAGTATCAGCTTCGACATCTGATACCAGTACAGCATCTCCAGGGAAAGTACACAGTGCACCTTTAAATAGCAAATATTCTTAAGTACAAGTATTGCGGCAATCACTCAAGTTGAATTTAAAAGTATGGCGAAACTGTGGTTGGAAATCCTATCACTGGAGATTGAATTTATCCAAAAACTATAAATAAATGTTGAAGTGTAACTGTAAGAGCAATGCATTACAACCCACTGTCATCCATCTTGGAAGCACTGGAAAGGTTCTTGGCCCCGTCCCCCATCAGCCTCATCATTTAGCGTTAGCATTTAGCGTTATAGCTAATCCTGCTGTGACCTGATACTTGTCAGGACGAGGGAATTGGCTGACCAAGCGTCTCAATATTCAGAGATAATTTTATTCCCTGGCCTCTTCTTGCCGAAAACCTTCTCTCTGCGTTTGGATTGAAGCTCTCATATGAAGCAATTTGATGGAAACTGGAGACATCCAAAGCCATTAGTGCGCTTTACTCAGGAGGGCTAAACACGGAGCATCTATTATTCATGCGCTGATGTTTTTTACCCCCAAAAAACTACATTTATGCTGTTCTTTTAGCATTGCACGGACAAAAGAGATACACAATAGTTTTAGACGAACATTTAAAGGTGCACTGTGTAACTTCTGCTAGATAGATGAGATTAATGCCACACTGTGAAACTTTCTAGGCAAAACATAACCATCTCAAACAGCATTGGGACAGACTAGACCCTAAGAAAAGTTACAAATTGCTCCTTCAAACAGGTCTGATCCATGGAATCTAATCTAATCTGCTCCAAAATCCTCTTCTATTATCCCCAATAACTCACACATATTTAGGTAAAGTGAGTGAAGTGTCTTGCCCAAAGACACAACAAAATGCATTTGTCAGAACTAGGATTGAGTCTTGCCTTTTGTAACTCTAGCTCTCCACACTCTGTTCTGTTCTGTCTTTATACTCATCATTGTACTTCAATTTCACGTTTCGAGAACTTCTTGCGTCTCTTGATATTTTTCGCGTTCTATCTGTAGCCTTCACAATCCCCTATGGAGTTTACTTTTTATTGTTAGTCATGTCCAGATGTGACAGAAAGAGCCACTGAACTAAAGGGAAAAGGAAACATTTTATATGCACTTTCATCTTTGGATTGTATCTTGTTCAAGGACACTGCTCCTCTCTGTTGACAGCTCCAAGATGGCATCTAAAACCAGAGACTTATTTCACATTTTGGGGAATTATGTGATTTATTTCGAAGTTGGACCACCCTTCTGTAAATCTGGCTGGATTGGAGAGTGGGAAAGGCTATCATAGAGTATTCAGGCTTAGATTAACTGTCACATCTGTGGAGAGCTTTGATTTACATTTGAATAATTTTACGCTTTTTGACTGGCACAGCTCTATGCGTTCTGAATACGTAGGTTTTGGGGATATGGATGAATGGGCACAGATGTAGACCCAGGTGCACTATGAGGCAACTGCTTAGATTTGCAGACATGTCCCAAAGATGAAGCAGGCCGATCACAGCTGGAGGTGGGTTTTTATTAGCCTGACAGAGCTGTCTGCAAGAATAATGTCTGTAGTCCACAACAGCAATTCACAAAAGGGTTCTGGTTATTTACAGTGACTGGAGTGGTGCACCGTATGAAGGTCTTTGCTGTAAAAATAATGGTCGCACTTGAAATTATAGTACAGTAATAGCAAATTAATATTCATAAAAATATTGGAACCGTTTCAATGTTGTTTATGTTGATCTAAAGCAAGTAATATATATCCTGTATATAAGTTGATATTTGCTGATTTAAATTTAAAGGTCCTATATTACTCAAAATGAACTCTTGTCTCATGTTATTACTTCATCAAAAACATATCTGGCATTGTGATTTATTTCATTCAGACATGGTTGAGAAACCCTTTATCATTTGTCTCTCTCCATCTCCAAAGCTCAAAATGCTCTATTCCACCTTGTGATGTCATAAAGTGGTAGTGGTCATCAACTTAACAGCTACATTTTAGCTTTATTAAGTAAAGATTGTTAATTCTAGGGCTGAAATTATCTAAATGATTCTAGTGAAAGTGTGTGGAGATTAAAAACACAGTGGAGCACTTCCTGCGTTACCAAATGACATCACAAGGTGGAACAGAGTGTTTTCTGTTTAAGTGAAGAACCACTAAAATGTTGTATAAAGGGGCACTATATATGCTAATAACTTGCTGGTCACATGGACATGGCATTAAGCTGCATTCTCACCGTGAACAGGGTCACCTCTCCACAGACCTGACCTGTAAATTGACTGGTGGCATTTACGGTTCGTCTCACTGGAAATACTAAAAGTTAAAAGTTACATACCCTTTAAGGCTATTAATGTATTTGAACATTTGAACAGAAATACAGTTGCATAACCTTTTGGTAAATTGTATGTAATTTTCTTCTCTTAGTTTAATGCATTCAGAATTGTTACCTATATTTTATACCACTTTTTATTTGATGGTGTGTGGGTTGCTATAGGTGCCCCAGTTATGTACCTGAGACAGGAACACAATCTTAGTCTCTAAAGCAGGAGAAATAAGCAGTCTATTTGTCACTGTGTATTCCCTGGATGCATACATATAGAGTATTTTCATTTACATGCATTTTCATACCTTCATGTAAACTTGCAGTAACAAAAGAAGTCACCTTGTCTCCTCTGTCAAATGTCAAATGAGCAGTTGTGTTTTGAATCATGAAAAGATGCTGTGCTGTCCTTTATTTGTTGAACTGTTGAACAACTATATCCATCACTGCCATTCAATGTTTATGTATCATCCATAAGAATTCACCACACAAACAGGGCCAGGCTGTATTGAATCACATTACATTTAGGGGAGTTTTATTTTAAGAATTTTTTTTCATAATGTACATGTACTGAACAGTATAAGTTGCCTTATGTTTTGGTTTTAAAAAACTGTAACATGTGAGATGACCTTGTGCTTCATACATACAAACCAAATCTGTGCGATTTCTCTTTTGTAGTGCACATCACCTGCTTCTTTCTATGGAGATGTCATTGCTTTACCTTGAATATCCCACAGTATTGCATTAAAGAAATCTATAGTATCATATATATTAAATTACAGGTGTTTGTATTTCTCAAAACCACCGCAAAAACATGGAAAAACCTTTCTGTGAGCGGGTCCACTTCTCCACAGATCTGACCTGTGACTTGGTCTGTGTGTCTCCATGGATATAGTTAAATTAAATGCCATACAGCAGAACATTTCAGGAAAAAGCAACATAGATTTAAGCAGGTGGCCAGAAAAGTTACACGGTGCACCTTTAAGGGTATTTTTTACTGCTAACAAAATCATTGAATCAAGAGCAGTTGGCTCTCCACAGATGGGGGAGTCACATGAAGATATAAGTTTAATGCCCTACAGTGGAACATTTCAGCCAATGCAATAACTTTTACAAGAGGACAAACAGGTGGCAGACCCTCCACTATCTTTAAAATATGAATAATGTTTAATATTCTGTACTTTTTTGTACTGAAGGGCAAATTTGGACTATTTCTATCCTTCTCTAGAGTAAAGCATTAGACTGGAAATGTCCGGACCAGTGCGTCTGCCACAGCCCCCGTGGGACAGTAAGATTATAACTTTTTATGATTCCAAAATGTCAAGAAGTCGTCATCCTCCAGGCAATTCCACTTGGCCACATCTGCCCCTCTGTGGTGAAAAAAAAAAAAAACAACTAAAAAACTTTGTAGAACAGGAATCCGAATTTGCAGTCAAAATAGACACCACACTTTGTTCAGAGTAGACAAAAAGACAATCTTTATTTGTGTGTTTCTCTCCTGGATTTGAACTCTTGTGTTTTACTTTTGACTGACTTTTCATAACCAAAGGCCAGCTTCCACAAAAACAACCACAAACAGAAAAAACAGACATGACCACCGGAGGCATCCTAACCAGCTACCGACCATGGATTTACAAACCATAGAAGAAAGTGGAGTAGAAGAAGAGAAGACACATTTGTATAATCTTCCACAGGCTATGTCCCATCGCTCCAACCCAAACACGAGTCATCGACAGTGACTTTAAATGCTACAAAAATAAGATGAGACGGGGACAGAAGTGCTCCCCCTAGTGTGTGTTTTTGCGTATTACATGTCTCTGTATGTCCATGCTCAATGTCAACGACCCCCTTGAGACCTGGAGTTAAAATCAGTCATTTGTTACACAATGTACTGATAACAAGTGGTCAGTTTTAGTACATTTGGTCTCATATGTACAGATACAGAGATATTATTATTGCTATCAGGCAGGAGACATTCAACCTTCAAAATGTAGGCAAGTCAAAACACTGCATTTTGTTTGGAATTTGACTAGTGCAGTATCACAGTTACAGTACAAATTATTTACATTTCTTGATTGTAAAGTTCACAGACATTTGGACAATTTACCAAAACATAAAGAGATTTAATTACAATTATGCTTCAACAATGTGATATGGTGCCAAATGGTGAAAAAACAACTCACTTTATTCAGTTACAACCACTGCGAGCTTTTAAGGTGCAGCTAGTTACTATTGTGTGTAAATCAATCGATAGACAACATGTGGTTCAGATCAAATATTCCACATTACAACACTGACGAATGAATAAAAACTGAACACAGACGATCTCTCAGCCTTAGCACCTTTAAAAGAGGCGTGGAGTTCATCCGATCAGTGCGCCTTTACCTGCCATTTGCAAGTGACTCGAGCCAGAAGTCTAAAATAACGAAGAGATAAAATAAAACATAAAACTATAATTGCCTCTATTAAGTCCACAACACCTACTTTGTATTCTGGTGATGGCTAGTTTGGTCCACAGACTGTATAAAGAGTGGACTAAGGGAGTGTGACGTAACCCCTAGTGTTCAGCTCCAGTCAAATGAAGCTCATGAGGCTAGCAGATATAGGAGCAAATGTGGAGCTAAGTTCCATTTTAGGAATAGGAATTTATTCACGTACAAACTAGAGAAATAAAAGCAGCAGGATAATGTAGAGCAGGTTAATACGAACATTTTAAAACCAAAATAAAACCAAAAGATTCACTGCAGCAGTTACAGAGAGAGACAATTTTTCAATGTAAAGTCATTTGGAGCCAGAGTTGATGGAGCCAGAAGCATCCCCATGAACACTTCCTATTTGTAATGTGTTGGCTAGCGGGTTAGCTATGTCCAGTTATATATACAGTCTATGGTTTGGACCACTTATTTCTAATTATTATCAAGCATTCTAGTACTGGAATGTGTGGAAACTTTGAAATCGTTGCTCCATTGATTTTGCAACAGTTTGGGTCATTATGTTTGCATTTTACAGTGGACAGATGAAGAAAAAAATAATTGAGAGGTTTTTTAGGATATTTTTTGTTTGTCCCAGAGTGGCTACTAAACATTCCTTAAGTTTACAATTACAATTTCAGGTGGTTGCAAATGTGCAAAAGACATTAAAAACCATATAACATAATAAACATACAAGGAGGTGACATTTCTGACCACTTGTTACCAGTTTGGACTCGTTTTAACTCCAAGTCTGAGTGAGGCCGATTCAAATGCCTTTAAATGTTTCTACAAATGTATGCGTATAAATCTGTACATAGATTTCCATGTTGCGTGTTCACAGTGCTTGCTCATATGTTACTCTCTAACATTAAAGAAGTCCCATGACACACACATATCCTCCTCCTCCTCCTCCTCTCCTCCGCTGCGCAGTCTTCTTTTTACACTTTTGTCCATAATAAATGCTATTCCATCTTACATCGACTTTATCAAAGAATCTCTATGCGTGTGGGTGCCAGTGTGTGTCCTGTGATGCTACAACACACACTCCTATCCCATTCAAGCCTATGTGCTTTCCAGTTTTACAAAGCGACAACTTTCAGACCTATATAACAGTTCAAGTTAGTGTTTATGTCCATTGTACTGAGTGAGGGCTTATACTCAGTCATTTTTGCCCCCTTTGGTCCATTCGTCTCCCCAACAAGAGCCAATCCATCAATGACCAAAATCCAGACAGGAGAAAACGTGTGAGCGGTTGGCGAGAGGCTGTTGGATTTTTGTTTCACGTTTTAAATCCGTTTTTAAAAAGTCTTCAAAGAGGGCAAGAAGAGCGCTGGTGGAGTAGGTGTTTCAGATAAATCCCCCATGAAAAAATAGATCATCAATACAAACAAGAATTTTCACAGTGGTCATGCAACTTAGCGTGTCACCTCCTTTTCGTCAAACTTTCGTCAAAATCACACTCCTGACATCAAAACCCGTCACAACCTGAAATGCTTGCTCCTTGTTCATCTTGTTCCATCGATCTCATAGAAGTTAAGTGACCACAGTCGAAACAATATAGAAAGACAAGAAAGAGGTGGTGGGTGACCAGTGGTACATTCATATAAATGAGAAAGTCATGGCCACCCAAACCAGTTAACATAGACAGTGCAGAACAAGCCTGTGCTAGCCAGGCTGTGGTAAATGCTTTATTTAGAAACATGTAGAAGACAAAATACCCCCCTCGTCCCCACCACTGAAAATATACACCTGACCCCATCCCACCCTCAGCCGTCCCTTTACCTTCCCTAACCAAAACAAAGCACGATTAAACTTGCCTTTCACTTCACAATATGGGCTTAAAGTTGATGGTACTGATAGTCTCTTCCGATATAGACGTCAATACTTTGGCTTTAAGTATCTGCCATTACCCGATATTAACCAGTACTGGAGCTTAATTGTTTTCCTTTAAAGGTGCACTGTGTAACTTTTCTGGTAGAGTCAGAAACTTTGTAACATCCCAGACAAAGCAGTAATATCACCATGGAACCGAGCAGATGGCAAACCCTCCAGCAGAAAAGATACACATTGCACCTTTAAACACAAATGGCTTATGGTAAAAAATTATCCATTATATCTTGAAACCGATATCCGATTCACCAACTTTTTCAATACTGGCACCGATATCGGATACCGGTATCGCTGCATCCCTATTCCAGCCATGGCTTCTGAGGCGGCATTGAACAAATAGTCGATACATTTCCAATTAAAGGCACACTATAGCTTTTCTGGGGAGGGGGTCAACCATTTGCTTCTCTCCACAGCATCGTCTCAAATCTATATATTTTACATGTGTTCAATTAGAATTTCTTTTAATGATTAAAAAGACCTTAAAACATGTATTTTTCTAAGATATTACCAAGTAGATTGAAAAGGGCCATACTATCAAACATTCAAGGTAAAACTACAATGTAACCATGGAGACAAGCAGGTCAGTGACACCCCAGAAAAGCTACATAGTCCACCTTTAAAGTATACCTTGACACCTTGACCTTACCATGATTTCTTATGTCGTTCTTAAGTCCAAAAATAAAAAGGTTAAAGAAAAAAAAGGTAAACTAAACAAAACAGCCAGCAACATTGGATATCAGATACAATATCGGATTTCATATTAGAAAATCTGTATCAATTTGATATAGTGACGTGAATAACCAACAGCGATGCATATTATATTGCACTTCCCAATTGCCCGCATTTATTTCAATCTTTGTGGGAATTGTTTCATAGCTGGCTTCGCCCTGACCCCGACCACTTTTCCCCGTTTCATTCCGATCACTGGAATTAATCCAAATGGTATAGAATTACAATTACATCGCAAGCTTGACCACTTCCAATTCGAACTTTGTGGACGGAGATGGCAACGTGAGCCAGAATCCAATTTTTGTGCATCCAGGCCTATCGTGAAAACCTCTTGGAAGATTGGGTGTACGGAACGACAAGTTTAATCATAGCTCTGGCGAGTATCTTACCCTTCCCAAGAGTCAAATACAGCCAAATACTGTACTACCCATCGTTGAAATGAGTGCAGTTGTCCACTTGTGTTCTTCTTCTGCGAGGTGCATCAAGACCCAGAGTTTCAGGAATCTGACACGGGGGCGGAGCTATGTCTCGACTGGGAAGGGGCTGGCAGTGTTGGGGGGGGTCCGTGGAGAGGTGAAGCGGGAAAAGGACGAAAAAGAACGAAGGGGCTATAACACTTCCCTGAGGAGTGGTGGTGGTTCTCTCACGGTACTACCAGCCCAGCCCTAGACCTCCTCATTGGGGTGGGGCATCCAAAAACAGGGTCACAGCCAGAGGAACAGTCCCAGGAGAAGAGAGGCTGTGAGGACAGAGAGGCCCGGCCGCCATCTTGGACCCCCGTCGGTGAGGAAGGGCTCCGGAGAGTCATATCCGGATCCATCTGGAAGAGAGAGAGAAGAGGGGAAAAGACACAAAACTGAACTGTGAGGGACGGACACACAAGACAAGACTGAGTCAAATCACAAAACGTTTACATCAAAGTCAAACATAAACGTGAAAATCTCACTTTCTTCAGCTATTGGAGCTAAATGTTTGAAATCTGAAAGCTAACACAAAATTACACGCCAATTGCTCTTTAATGAAGGGATTAAAAAAGAAGAAAAGGCATATTCTAATAGGCTTATAGCTCTAATATTCTGATAAAAAAAATGAAAATTAAAACAATTAATGTAGTTTCTCTTTTCACCCAAAGGAATGAAACATGGGCCCAGTTTAAATACAGTGACTATTTCCATGTATTTTCTGTTAAGCCAAAGCAAATTATTTAGATTTGACAATGATTTATTTAATAACTATATACATTCATTTTACATTAAATATTTAAGTGAATAAAGGTGACATATATATTTTAATTGTTTATTTTTAGTGTTCTTATATGTATACTATTACTAATACTTATTCTGCCTCTTAATATAAAGGTCTATTGTGTAACTTTTTTAGTGGTTGGTCCGTCAAATACTTTTCTTCATGTTATTACTTTGTCTGGAATGTCTCACAGTGTGGCATTATACTTTTCTATCATCATGGTGACCAAACTAGACCAAGTTACAGATCTGTGGAGAGGCGACCCCACTCACAGTCAGAATGCCTGTTTTTCTATGTATTTTTGATCAATAAAACCACCTGTAATTGAATAAATGTAAGGTAGAGCTGTTTAATGTCATATTGTTTAACATTCTTGGCAAAGCAATAACATATCCATACAAACAAGCGGGTGACAGTTACATAGTGCAAGTATATACACAAAGTGACTTTATATTCACACAGGGCTGAGATAAACCCATTCTAAAGACAAAACAGGGACGTGTAATATTACAGGGGAACAAAAAGCAAAACTGAAGGACTATTTGGGATAAGGGATAGAGGGAGAAAGGAGGAGAAGACTGCAACTCAGCTCTGCAGGGGTTCAACCAACCTAATTACAGTTTAATCACACCAAGCCTGTGAAACTGGAACAGCACACACACATACACACACATATATATACACAAACATATATACACTACTTGGCCCTTAGCGTATGTTAGTGACAATATTTCACCGATGAGATGGAAGTTGCAATGTCAGACCAAAAGCTTTGAATTTCAATAAGGAACAGCAGGAAAGGCATAATAAATTTGAAAAAAAAAAAGTGTTGTTTCAGTATTTATGGAGGAGAAGAAGAGAGGGACGGTCTCTCCTGATTTGGAGAGATCTGAGCTTGGAAAGCGGCACAGGCTGACTCTACGGGTTTTTCTTCAAAGCTGAATCATTATCAAGGGAGAAGAGTTACTACCGTAGACTACGCAGGTTCAGAGCTAAAGTCGGGCTTATGGGCTGCGAAAGAGCTGCTCGCATCAACCTCTGGGAAGACTTACAGCTGGATTTAAATCACGCTTTCTTTCACAATCGGGAAGTGTAGATTGAATAATGTCGAAACTGAATGATCTGAGCTCAGGTTTGTGAACACTTGTGACACAATGGAGACAGAATATTTCAAAGTAAATCAGTAGGACTTTTTTATCAAAGTGCTTTTTCTAATGCAATTCTACATTCATTTCAAGTGTACCACAGCTAACAATGTCAGTACAATACAGTTGTCCTATGATTCTTTATGCTGCCTCTTTGCATATTGATAATTTACAATAATATAGGTGTGTTTGTAATTTAACTGCTAAGAATTGATGAGTGATGGCATGTTAATTATTATTATTATTATTATTATTAGTAGTAGTAGTAGTAGTAGTAATAGTATTAGTAGTAGTAGTAGTAGTAATAATAATAATAATAATAATAATAATAATAATAATTTTATATTTTACATTTTTTGTACATATCCAAACCTACAGGTGCTATATGTAAGTTTTCTGATGGAGACTTTTACACTTGCTTGTCTTTGCTTAGAATATTCCACAATATGGCATTAAACTTATATACCTATTTCCACGGAGACAAGCAATTGGTGCGACCAGATAAAGGCCAAATCTCTGGAGAGGTATGAATGCAAGTTTTTTTTTTTTTAAGTTTTGGGTATCATTACAAGATATATATACGTTAAATGTCATACTCTGGAACATTCCAGGCAAAGTAATACTATCTCCATGGAAACAAGCAGGTGGCGGATCCTCCAGAAAACATTTTCAATCATTCGAAAAAGCTGTTTAAAGTTCCCTTGCCAGTGATATTCATTTTTGATTAGCAGCACCAGCACACGTGCTTATTAAATTGCATTCCAAGTCTGCAAACTGAAACTTGAATCTTAAGGAGCCATATAATTGCTTTGTTGTTATGGCGATGGTAAGAGTGCTGGCCAGGCTTCATATAACATTGTGCTAATCTTGTACTACACAATCTTCATGTTTATTCATCTGCATACTTTCCGTCAAATATCCTTTAATTATAACCTTCTTGTGATTGAAAGAAATATTTGGGATGAAGGCTACAACTGTATCAACGTATGACCAAAATGATAACCAGATGTGACAACAATGTTACTGTACAGATCTGATTGTGTTTACAAAAAGAAGAGACAGAATCCATTGTTTTATGTTTCTATGTATCTCAAAGACTAGAGGAGATGGGTTGTTTATGGAAGGAGAAGCCGAAAGACACAGCTAACTGATCTAGTTTCATTATCTGTCATTATTGCAGTCCGCTGAGTCGTATACAGTTTTAAAAAGGCATTTGGCTGTTTAAGTTTTCACATTACAACATAATTAAGGGGGAAATACTGGTTAAATGTTGTCTCCTCTGTCTTAACTTCAAGGTTTAGTGCTTTGTGAAGTAGAAAATAAGGAAAGCATCTTAAGACAGTTATTCTCAATAGGTGGGTGGGTCGATTATGTTGAAACTCAAATAAGGGGGTGATGTGGTTGTAAGATATAGTTTAGTTTATTTTAGGTCCAAATATTCTCCTCATTCATAAATCAATCAGGGCAATTATTCTTTGAAGTTAAAGTTGCGTTATGTCACATTTCACCTGCCTATCACCATGGAGATAAGATTGCTTTGCCCAGAATGTTGCACAGTTTTGTAGTAAACTTGTCAGTTTCTACCAGTTACAGGTCACATCTGAGGAAAGGCGACCCTGCTCACAATAGAATACATGTTATTCTATTTATTTTTGTGAAATAAAAAGACCTGTAAATTAATAAATGCCAGCCAGCTTTAATGCCACACTGTGGAACATTTAACATGGAGACAAGCAATTACATAGTGCACATTTATCTAAATATAGACAAACAAAATGAAAAAGTTGTTAATTATGTCAATTCTGAATTTAAAGGTGCACTGTGTAACTTTTCTGGTGGAGGGTCCGCCACCTGCTTGTCTCCATGGAGATATTACTGTTTGCCTTGATTATTCCTCAGTACGTAAATAAACTTGGTCATCACAATGGAGACAGGTTAATGGTCAGATCTGTGGAGAAGCAAGCCTGCACATTCATGGTTTTTAAGGTATTTTTGAGCTATTAAACACCTATAACTGAACCAATATAAGTGAGATATTTTTAATGCCCTACTGTGGATCATGCCAGGCAAAGAAATAGCATCTCCATAGAGACAAGGAAGTGGTGGACCCTCCACCTTAGAAGTTACACAGTCCAACTTTAAAAAGCTTTTCAGAATTGATCTTATAATCTGTCATGTACATAGTATTTCCATAACTTCACCTTTATTTTAAATCTCAAGCACAAAACCCTTATATCTTGTATGTATTTTTTTTTAATTTGTTGCCCCACATAAAGTAATCTAAGTGCAGTTAGCGTGTGAGGGCATTTTCTCTGCTCTCTGTGTTCCCTTCACAAGGACAGACGCTCAACCTCACACCCCTCTCATGTGATGGGATTTGATCTGAAGTGTGGCCCTGTGCATTCCTGTTCAGCCTATGTGTACTTTGTGTGTACTTTGCGTGTGCTTTGTGTGTACTACGTGTGTACTATGTGTGTACTATGTGTGTACTATGTGTGTACTTTGTGTGAACATGTGTGTACTTGTGTTAGCACGTCGGCTGGACTGTGAATCAGAGCAGAGAGTGTTGCAAGACCCCCCCTATCAGAGCTTTTAGTGGGTCCTAATTTGACTCTGATAGCCAATCTGGACCTTTAGTGAACTGTGTGTGTACGTCTGTGTGTGGGAGGGTTTTTAACACATAGTGAGGACCAAAAACTGTGTACACACTCACAACATGGACGTCTGCATTCCTTGTGGGGACAAAAAACAGGTCCCTGTGACATAAATGCTTTATTATAAGATGAACAACTTGCGATAGGGAGATTACACTGCAAATTTCTCTTATCTGGCCAAGATTTTAAAACTTATATCAGGTTATTCATCTTGTTTTCAGATTTATTATTTACTTACTAAACCAGACACTGCTTAGTTCTAGTCTAGAGGCAGTTTATTTTAAGACAATTTGTCAAGTAAAATTATCTTGCTGCATGGACAGATACATTTTCTGATAGATTTAAGTGTTTAAATCTTAAATTTTGGACACATTTGCAGTATAGGCAAGCGATGACTATGGGTAAGGTTAGGATCAGTGTCCAGGAATGTCCAATGTAATGTCCCCACAAAGCACAGAAACAGGTTTTTATCACATTGTGGGGATGAAAAACTGTATATGCACTCACATCACAGAACTAACTCCTCTACTGGGAGAAAAATCTGATCCCCAGGTAGTAAATTCTTTATTATTAGATCAGCACCGTGATTTAAAGTTCAACTATGGGTTAAAACATGTTATGACCAGAGTTTAGGTGAGGCAAGCAGCGACTATGGTCCATGTTGATGTAATGTCTTTAATGTAATGGGTTTTTAGCACAATGTTGGGACCTAAAATGTTTACTCACATCATGGGGACTTACTTCATTATGGGGACAAGAGCTGATCCTTTATTATTAGATCAACGTGGTTTTCATATGGGTTAAAATAGGTTTAGGTTAAGGTTAGGGTTTAGGCAAGTTATGACTATAGTTAACATTAGGATCCTCACAAAATAACATGAAAAAATGATATGTGTGTTTACAGTTTTTATTACATTGTGGGGACTAAAAACTGTATACACATCATATGGATCTGCCTTCCTTATGGGGACAAAAAATCAAGTCCTCATGACATTTAAAAAAAATTATTATTAGATCAAAAACATGAGTTCAGATATTCAAATAGATTAAGGTTAGGGCTTAGGCAAGTAGTGACTATGGACTATAGGAAATGAATGAATGAATCAAATTAAATGAATGTCCCCACAAAATATAGAAACATGGTGTGTATGTACAGATTTTTATTATGTACTGAGGACCAAACATTTTTACACACTCATATCATGGGGACCTGCCAGAAATCTTTTATTATTAGTTCAAAAGCACAAACACAACAAAGTTAAGATATGGCTTAAAATATATTAAGGTTAAGATTTAGGTAAAGGTTAGACAAATATTGATTGTAGTTAAGGGTTGGTCTCCAGGAAATGAATGAAAGTCGACGTAACGCCCCCACAAAGCATATAAACGTATGTGTTTATGTGTGTGTGTGTGTGTGTGTGTGAGTTACCTGGTGGTCTCACGTACACCTTGAGTTTTAGACATGCCCTCCCCACGTGGTTCGGATGAGGAGACGCTAGAAGAGAAACAAAAGATTGATTTGTTAGAAAGAAGTTCACGAAGCCATTTAATATCCCTCTCATTTGGTTCTATTGGATTAGCATGGAGTTAAAAATCTATTATCCTACTGCTTGTGTGGCTTATTATATTATGTGTGCTTGGACCAAAACGTAATTCCTTAATTTGTTTTCTCTTGTTATAGGGAAACAGCACTCGGAAAAATTAATCGCTGACCCTAAGTAAAGATTTGATGTCACCTTTTCCATGTTGATCCAAAGCAAAGAATGTTTATTAGAAGATCAAAAGTATGGACTGAAAGTATTAAAAGTCAGATACATATCAAAACAGAAAATAGTCCTGAAACTAGATACTCATTTGAGCAAATGTCGATGCTAAAAACATTACATACATTTTCCCTGAATAGCTTTAGAATGATTTTGTATCAGAACAAGTATAAGAGCACATAGTATATACTGAAAGATTACACAGATATAACTTCACATGGAAATATAAAGAAAGTACTACTATTTAATGTTGAAAATCATATCCTATTGTTCAAAGAAAGAGTGTTTTTTATCATAATTGTCGTATCGGAAACGGTATCAAGTCTATTCATAACAAAATCGAGTTTGAAATTGTCGTATTGCAACAACAAACTTTACCCTACACAATTAACATGGAAAAAGGTAACATAATAGATTTGATTAGGGTCAAACATTATTTCATTTTTTGAGCGAACCTGGAAGGGGCAAAGGAACAAGGCTGATGATAAAGAACCATACAATTTACAGCCATTCATTCACAACAAATGAAATGTATTTGATTAGAGAGAATATGATATAGAAATGCTATTGTATAACACCGGAGAGGGCAGAACAGCTAGCCAGTTGGTGCCTCTTGAAAAATTAACCAACTAATTTATTAATTCATTTGCACAAAGGGTGTAAAAGCTGGAGGCGGTCGCTGCTGTTTTTGTCTTGGGGTAAAATATGGGCAGTACTGTATAATTTTATTGTAAAGGTAATTGTTAAGAATTAAATCAGTTCATTATAATGTTATCAGCTAAGTATGTGTTGATTTCTTTTGGCAATGCAAGGGCAAATGTATTATAAAACTACACAAAAGAGAAGTACGAGAAAAAAAAAGAAGTTATTTCTGTAAGTGGTAGAATATGGATTTTAAAAGGCCCATATTACGCTGTTTTTTTAATCTATTTTATAATTCTCCTCACAAACATACCTGGAGTTGTGTTTTATTACATTCACACGTTTAACACACAAATCCTGTGTTTTGAAAGTGAATGCATCTCCACTAAAATGATTTGCCTCTATCTCTACTGAATTAAATGTAAAACGCAGCTGTTGAACTTTAAAACTAGCACCAGATGACATCACAAGGTGGCACAGAGCATTTTGAGCTTTGGAGATGTAGACTGATATTAATAAAGGCTTAGTTAAACGTGTGAATGAAACAAAATACAGCTCTAGGTATGTTTTTCACAAGGCAACATTATAACATGGCCTAAAGTTCTCTAGAGTCCATTTTCCATAATATAAAAACACAACTTATACCTTTAAGTTGTATTTTTGGCACTATATAACCAAAAAAAATGGAGTTACTAAATAGCTCCATGGGGGATTGAACTTGCTGAGCTTGTTGGGTAACAAGTTGCCTATCAAAATGCCTTGAGGCTTCCTGGTTAGTTTTGACTCCACAAACTTCCCATGTCAAGGCAAGAAAAATCCCCAAAAAGGTATTTTTAGGAATTTGTGAAAGTGCTGGCAGCGGTTTTAGGGAGATTTGCTCTTGGGGAAAACGGTTTGACTGTTGAAAACTGACATTAGGTCACGTGGGACAATGAAATGGGCAACTTGGTAGAGATAAGGTAACAGCATCATTTAGACTCACTCTGTAGCTGCATCTTTGACAATAAACAAACCCAAACCAGGAAATATCAATATCATTTTATATATTTTCTTCAGATTCAAGATTAAATTGTTATGGTCATAGACATCAGAATGTACATAAAGTAATTAAAGACCCTCATTGTAACTTTTGTAAATAAAGTAAATAAAAATGTAAATAAATTTTTTTAAGGTATTTTTGAGCTATTAAACACCTATAACTGAACCAATATAAGTGAGATATGTTTAATGCCCTACTGTGGAACATGCCAGGCAACGAAATAATATCTCCATAGAGACAAGGAAGTAGCAGATTATGGTTTTAAGGAGACTTCTGTTTCAATGGAGATTTTACGCTTTCTCCCCAGATCTGACCTGTAACTTGGCATGCTGACGGCACATAATGTAATGCCATACTGAGGAACATTCCAATCCCAATTGTCTCTCCATGGAGACAAGGAAGTGGCGTACCTTCCATCAGAAAACAGTGCACCTTGAATGAATCTACGTATAATTTATTGGGAGACCAAGAAATGTATTTGCAAGAGCAGCCACGACATGAAGACCCGCAGTTTAATTATAATTATTAGAGCTGCAAATGATTTTCCATTTCAAGATGAGGCCAAATGACACTTTGCTGTGACATTATACTGGGGGTGTATATAACTGTTGGCGGCATATTCAGTTATCATGGTGACACAATGCAAACACTGCCAAAAAAGTTTTTAGATTGTCTGAAAACTCAAGAACAAAATACAAAATAGATTTAAACTGCACATTTTCAAGAGCCTGTGATCAATACGAGCATCCACGTTCCTGTATAGCAGCAATCTGCAACCTTTTTTGCACCAATAATTGAGGACAATATTTTGATGTTATGAATTTCAACAAAAGTTGGTTGTGACAAACTGAAAAATTGTTAAAACACTGTTAATGCTAGCTGGCTTATGTCTGTAATGTCACGTGAAAGGGACTTGTTTAACAGCACAAAATCAGCTCTTTATGGTCAGGGCAGTGCCTACAGTTAGCATCACACCCCCAGAGAATCAATTGAAAGTATATTAGGAGCTCCATAACTAGGAGAAAAGCCTATGCTTTTAGATAGACATATGCTTATATCCTATTGCTCCAGAAAACTATTTACAAGAATATAAAGAACTGAAACATTTGTGGATGAGCCTCTTTGAAAAACATTGTTGTGTATTCATGAGATTTGAACTGGACACTTGCTGCACATAAAGCATAACAGGCTGAATAATAAGTCTATCTATCAGGTGCTGACAGGGCTGGGAATGCCTGTAAGGAGAGAGTCCACAAATACAACTGTAAATCTTGTGTTTTTCTGTTTGCGTGCACCCGCCCCTTCATAATTTGCTTCTACTTGACATTAATGCGGCTCATTACATTGTGATGGCATTTATTGCTCTGAGCAGTGTATTAGCACCGTACAGGAAAGCAAGAGAAAGACTCAAGGCAATGCAAACAAACGCACCAACTACCATTGGTAACGACACTATACAAGTCAACTTCAGAACAGTTATTTTCTGATCTACTGTGTGTTAAAATGTTGTTTCCTCATCACAAACACAGCCAGAGTTGTGTTTTGTTTCATTCACACATGTTTAATACACAAACCCTGCATATTTAGGCTGAGTTCTTCTCTCAAACAGAAACCACTCTATTGAACCTTATAATGTCATGTGGTAATCCAGGAAGTGCTCAACTGTGTTTTTAAACTCGCTTTCTCTAGAATCTTTTGGATGATTTCAGCCTGGGAACAGTCCATCTCTAGTTAACTAAAGGTAAAATGTTGATATTAACTTGAAATGTACAGCTTAATGACATCACAAGGTGAAACAGAGCATTTTGAGCTTCGGAGATGTAGACAGACTAATAATAAAATGTTACTAAAACATGCATGAATGAAACAAAACACAACACCAGGTATGTTTTTAATGAAGTAAGAGTATTATAACATGGTTTAAAGCTCACAAGAGCCGATTTAATGTAATGTAGGACCTTTAAAGGTGCTTTTCTGGTGGAAGATCCGCTATCTGTTATATTATAACCATCTATTTTTACCAGAAAAGTTACATAGTGAACCTTTAACATGTGCTTAATGAGTGAATGAATACATACTCATGCCAAATACACAATGTAGTTTAGTACTATTACCTCTCACAATGCAGAATCAACACACAAACTCATTAATTTGTGTCTTTACTGACTCCTTGTGACTGCAGTTATTAAAACCAACCTCTGCTATTAAGTCTATATTACTAATTTAAACTAAGTAGTAAAAATACGTGCTCTTGACTGGGCAAAAAGCAATAGGCTAGGCTAATACTTTTGAATAGAGATTCTCTATGCACAGATTCTCATTCACAGGTCTGGAAATACAGACTCCCAAATCGAAAGAAAATCCCTCACAGAGCAGGGTCGAGCTAACGTATAAGCCAGTGTGCTGCCCTCTCTCAATAGCCCACAAAAATGAGAAAAATGTTAAAAAGTTCAAACTTCAAAGACGAAATTGAATCTAGGTTTTTAGTCCCACCTTGCTCAAAAGTGAAACCGAGCAGGCGGTGGTCCAAGTCTAACAGTTTGCACATTACAGTTCATAGGGGGGTGTGTGGAGACCTCTTGGCCTCATCCCTTGAGGAAGTCTGAACCAGCCCGTACCATGGTGACCCGTGAAGCCTGTCATTAGGATCCAAAGCACACAGGAAATAAAGCTGACCTCTCCACTGCCCTCTCCTCCCTC
The DNA here is from genome assembly GCA_030686955.1 of Odontamblyopus rebecca. Classification (NCBI taxonomy): domain Eukaryota; kingdom Metazoa; phylum Chordata; class Actinopteri; order Gobiiformes; family Gobiidae; genus Odontamblyopus; species Odontamblyopus rebecca. The sequence continues at coordinate 14,421,279 of CM060670.1, read as the reverse complement.
CTTCCTCCCATCCTTCTATCTGCCCTTCACCTCCGCAGACACAGCCCAATTCCTTGGACTTAAATTTCTCCAAATTGTCCACCTACAACGACATGTGGTCTGTCGTGTTAGAACTGCCCTCCTCTGAAGCAATGTATTGAGCTAGCAATCCCATGGTGCACCTGTATTTTGTCGTACCAAATGTTTAACTTTTACAATGCTAGAAGATAATGTATATGTTTCAGCAGTTTAACTAAATGGCTAAACTGTACAAAGCATTACCGCTCTCAAAACACCAAAAAATTGTAGTAAATTTTGTTAAAGGTGCATTGTTGAGTCCATCAAATACTTTTTAATGGCTTTGTCTGGAATGTTTCACAGTTTGGCATTAAACCTTTCTACTTTCAGGGAGACCAAGTTACAGGTCAGATCTGTGGAGAGGCGACCCTGCTCGCAGTCAGAATGCCTGTTTTTTGAGCTATAACACCACCTGTAATTGAATAAATGTAAGGTAGAGCTGTTTAATGTCATACTGTGGAACATTCCAGGCAGAGACATATCCATAGAATCAAGCAGGTGACGGACCCCCAACAAAAAAGTTACACGGTGCCCCTTTAAGCTAAAAAAAGACACAGTGTTCTAAGTTTCTAATGCGCATAAAGTAACTTTTCTGGTGGGAAGGTGTTGCTTTGCCTTGAATGTTCAATAGTCTGCCAGAAAAATCACTTAAATCTCCTTGGAGACAAGCAGATGATGCCACTAAGCCAAGTTTTTGGGTAATAAAACACCTGTAATTGAATGAATGTAAGATAGATAAGTTCAATGCTATTCAGTTGAACATGTCAGCTAAAGCAATAACATTTTGAAATAAGCAACACCCTCCACAAGAATCCTTTGATAGTGCATCTTTAGAGGTCGTATATTAGGCAAAATTGTTGTTACCTTCTTAAAAACATATCCAGAGTTGTGTTTTGTTTCATCCACACATATTTGAGTAACCATTTATTATTAGTCTGTCTACATGTCCAAAGCTTAAAATACCACCTTGTCATGTCATGAAGTGGTAGTTTTCAAATTAACAGCTACCTTTTACCTTTAATTCAATAGAGATGGGAAATTTTAAGTCTGAAATCATCCAAATGATTCTAGTGAAGGCGTATGGAGTTTACAAACACAGTGGAGCACTTCCTGTATTACGACATGACATCACAAGGTGGAACAGAGTGTCTGAGAGAAGAACTGAGCCTAAATATGCAGGGTTTGTGTGTTAAACATGTATAAATGAAATAAAACACAACTCCAGATATGTTTGCGATGAGGAAGCAACATTATAACATAGATCAGAAAATAATAATAATAATAATAATAATATGGGCCCTTTAACCTATAGGCTATGAAAAGTCTATATAATAAAACACTGACTGACTGACTTAACATTTAGACAAACCTTAGACAACATATACCTAATATATTTCTTTAAGTCAACATTTCATTTCCATTCTTAGGTTGTTTGATTGGCAGTTTGAGTTTGCATACTGAGAACCCACTGACTGACAGAAATTTCACTAATGCCTTTTTAAGCAGCCTGTACTCCACTGGTGTCTTCTCCTCCTCCTCTCATCTCTGCTGAAAGCCCATTGAAAACCACTGGAGCTCATCAGGAGGGCAACTGGGAAGAGTTAGGGGTGGAGTACAGCTGTCGCCATGTCAACCACGCGTCAATCACGGAGGTCAAAGGTCACGGAGGAGAAAGGAGGAAGAGGTAAAACGACTCTGCATACTCAATGGTAAAAGTACTCACTGCCAGGCTACTCTGAAACACTCTAATTATACTAGGGCGGGTATAATAATAATAAAAATCCAAGAGCTGCATTGTTAGGTCGACAGGATCATTTCTTGCTCATAGAAGTTGACAATTTTTTAATTATTACTTTGATTCAGTTATAAGCATTGTATTTCAAGCTTTTAGAAGATGTTTATGCCCACACACGAATCCATTACTATGACTCACTTTATCAACGATTTCAGTTCCTAAGAAAAGTTAACTAAATATGAATAAAATAAAAACAATATATTAATTACGTTAAAGATGCACTATGCAACTTAACTGGCAAAGCGCCCACCACCAATAAAGTTCCGCGGTATGGCATTAACTTTATTTACCTCCGTGAAAACAAGCAGGTGGCACAACCAGGCCAGAGTTACAGGTCAGATCTGTGGAGAGGCAAACCCGTTCACAGTAAGAATATATATTTTCAAGGCATTTTTGAGTAATACAAGCAGTAAATGACTGCTAGATAGATGTTTAATACCATATTCTGGAACATTCTTTAAGCAAAAATATCTCCATGGTGACAAGTAGGCGGCAAACCATACTATAAAAGTTACACAGCACACCTTTAAAGTAGTTACAATTACATAAAAATATAACAAATGTATATTCAAATGTTACTGTAATAGTAATACTAAACTAAAATTGGACAATTTTTAATTTCTCAGTCAATCAAAATAGTTTGTCTTTTTACTGAACTTTTATGGCTGCTGTTTGTATTTTCTTTCATATCCCTAGCTCAGAAATATTTTGTATGTATCTAAAACTATTCCTCTTCTTATTTCTTAACTTAACTATTCCTCCCGTCTTAGCTGTATTTGTAACATTTTCACTCCTCCAAACTTTTTTCCAACAATATTTCTCGAAAAACACCTACTGAGATGAATCAACAGTTTGAGCATTCACTATAGACACTCTCAGACTAACACATAGTCCAGACCTGTCAACACTGCAACTCTCCCTTCACACATGTACAAACTGTGTGTGTCTAACATGTATGTGTGTGTCTAATATATATGTGTGTGTCTAACGTGTGTGTGTATGTGTGTGTGTTTGGACATGGGAAACGCCAGAGCCAGAGCTATCCCTGTCCATCAAATTGATAGACATGGCCTTTTCACGGACTCACAATCGCTTGACAACTGACCCCAAAAACCTCCTCCCCCTCTCCCCTTTTCCCTTCCCCCTTTTCGTACACACACACATAGTGGCGTATACTTTCACTACAGTATCCCCGGGGGTCCCGCTGACACAATGCGAACACTCAGCAGCTATACAGTTGGATGGGGCCCTGTCTGCGTCTACATACATGAAGCTCCGGACAAAAGCTGAACTCAGAGCGGGGCAGTAGGACATCTTAGCTGAGATATCGAGGACTCTTTAGCCACAGATCCTCACCCGCTGTGGCTTTGTGTGCCGGCATTTCTGAAGAAGTTGTTTTATCTTCGAGTGCAGACAGTGTAACCCACGCCCGTGCAGTGTGCAAGTAGTCAGAGATAGCAGAAATAAAACTGGGGCGTGATATGGATTTCAATTTGTGGAGTATGCAAAGAAAAGTCAATCATAATTATGTAATAAGGCAAAATTGAGGGTAATTGTACTGGAAGCGTTGTCGCAGGCTTTATAAATAATAGATTTTTTCATATCCATCTACAGGACTGGAACAGAAATGACTGTTAAAGCATTTTTAACATTTTGCTCAATGGCTTTTAAAGCTACACTGTGTAACATTTCTAGTGGAGTGGGCTGCCACCTTTATATATCCATGGAGCTGCTATAGCTTTGCATCAGGTCAAATCTATAATGCATTTTATTTTATTTTATTTGTTTATTTTTGCAAATGCAAGATTCCAGGCAGGGCAATAACATCTTCATAGTCACAGGCAGTTGGCGGACTTAAAGGTGCAATGTGTAACTTTTCAGTTGGGGGTCACCTTCATGTTTCTATGGATATCTCATTGTTTTGCTTAGACATTAAACAGATTTATTATTTCATTTAATCAGTTACAGGTGGTTTTATTGCCCAAAAACACCTAGAACAAGAGCTCCGCCAGCGGGGCAAAATACGCCCATACTTCTAGAATCGGAATTCCACCAATCAGATTGCAGCAACAGAACTTAAAGACACTACAAAGCTTTAATGTGTCAAAGCTCAAAGAAGCAGAGAATGTGGGTTGTTCTCGCTTTCAGCAGCAGAACATTTGAGAAGAGAGTTCAGATCTTTCAGGAAGACAAAGCTTCAAAGACTTCAAAGCTTTGAAGTGTCCACAGACGGACGGACGGACGGACGGACAGCGCCATACCATAATACGTCCCGTCTTACACAACGGGCGTATAAAAACAGGCATTCTGACTGTGAGCGGTGTCTCCTCTCCATAGATCTGACTTGTAACTTGGTCTGGTTTGGTCTCCAGGAAGATAGAAAGATTTAATAGCATACAGTGAAACATAAGCAATAACATCTCCATGGAGAAAAGCATTTGATAGACCCTTCAAAGGTTACACAATGTACCTTTGACACTAATAAGATAATTTAATAAAAAAAAAAAAGATTAAATGTAAAGCAAAGGAAAAAAAAAGTATGAATTATTACTATTTTTCCTTGTTAGAAGTCATCAGATAGAAATCTACAGAATCATGTAATAATAATGGTAATGTAGCTCACTATATTCTGGATCTAACAGAAAGTGAATCGGAAATGTGCACAGGCCTAATGTGTCGCACGGTCCCCTGACTGTACTGTAAAAACATTAGCCGCATGTCTCATTATTCAGTAGTAGCCTCGAGACCCACATGACAAGACCAATGAAGCAATTACAGGTTCAAGAGCAGGTCTTTAGTGTCCCCTACAATGGAACAGGCTGCACTTTGTTAATTAGCCCAGTACATACAGTATGCTCCCAGTTGTGCCATACTGTACATATAATATAGACCACACTCACACGCGCTTTCAACAACGCCACCAGAGTCGTCTCTTGTCTGTAGAAAAGGCCTGATCCAGTTAGATGGCTCACGATCTGATATTGATTTTTTAATCTTTGCAGTTGCCGATAGTGATCCGATGCTGACGTGATTTTTTTTGTTATTTTATTTACACAATTTATGCTGTGCTTTTTAATGCCAGATGTAAAAAGGCCTGATTAAAGGAGCATTGTGTAACTTTTCTGTTGGAGGGTCTGTCAAATGCTTTTAATGTTATTGCTTTGTCTGGAATGTTTCACAGTATGGCATTAAACCTTTCAATCTGCATGGAGACCAAACTGGACGGAGCTACAAAGCAGATCTGTGGAGAGGAAACCCCGCTCACAGTCAGAATGCCTGTTTTTCTAGGTATTTTTGAGCTATAAAACCACCTATAATTTAATACATGTAAGGTAGAGCTGTTTAATGTCATACTGTGGAACATTCCGGGACATATCCATAGAAACAACCAAAAAAGTTACATAGAGCTGCTTTAAAACTAGCCTAATAATTTGTTAAAATAAACTAAAATAATGTATTAAACTCCCCCACAGTACAGCAGCTTCAGGACATAATGAGGTTAGTTGTTTTTGTGGTTTGTGAGTTTTTTCATGAGATAATTTAAATATATTATTTATCGAGGCAGGTACAGAGGCTGGCAGGGGCCATTTTAAAAGATGACTATATCCCACCATCAGTACGGAGGTTTAAAGAGCCTCTAAAAACCAAGCAAACCAACCAAAACTAAGTGCTACAAAAAGCACCTTTCCAGCAGCTATAAGTGCCCTGAATAAGTGATTTTTATTATATTTATCTTATTTATGCTCCCTTTGCACATAAGGCACATTTGTATTCTTGTTTTTAATGTATTGTTGTTAATGCAGTTTTAGTTCTTTTAGCATCTTCCTGTGGGCTCACCACCTGCAGAGGGTTTCACAGGGATTAGGTGCGCAGTGGATTGGGCGGCAAACTGCTGTCCCTGCAACCCAGCTGGATAAAGCGGAAGAAGATGGATGGATAGTTCTTGCGCTATTAATAGGTCTCGCACTATCCACTGTTGTTGTCACTTATCTAGATGCAGATATGTGGATGTGAAAGAATGAATGAGGTGACTCACTGCCAAACTAAATTTACTCTAAACATGCCTGGATCAGCGGTCGAATGCAAGTGCCAGTAGTATCAGTCTCATCCTTACTTGTCTGCATGGAAAGTTTGGAGATTGTCAAGTTAGCTTCTAAAACTCAATTTACGACAAAGCCTAAACTGTAGATGTGGTGAATCCCTCTGTGTGGAGCAGCTCAAAGCAATATTTAAGAGTAATGTGAGCTTGTGTTTGCCCCCCGGCTTTTGGGCCAATGATGGTTCTTAAATGTGCTCCGAGGAGCAGCCTCCAGAGCTTCACTGTCTGTGATACTAATACATCACCTGTTGAAAGGAGAGAAACATCGATAGAGCTAATATCAAAATGATTACACACTCCGCCTGGTGTCACTTTTACCACTTTGCTGAGAGCGCCATTTATGAGCGAGGCACAGGAACTGGAAATATGGAGAATAAAGGGACCAATGTGAGAGAGAGGAGAGAGGAGAGAAGAGGGAGGAGAAAGAGGACAGAGGGAGAGAGAGGACGATAGCGAATAGAAATAGGAGAGGACATAGATGAGAGCCAGAGAGGAGAGAATGAGATGATAAGAATAGAGATAGGAGAGAGAGGAGAGACAGGAGAGGGAAGAGAGAAAGGAGGGAAAGGAGAAGAGAGTGAGCAAGGAGGGGAATGAGTGAGGAGAGAGAAGCAAGACAGAGTGCAAGAGTTTACTTCTGACAATCTCGTTTGTGGGCTGCAGAACAGGACTCTCCCAATCATCCGGACTGATTACATATTTACATAAAGTTTACAGAGGGAAGAATGACTCTCATGTAAACACCCACTCCTCTGCAGTACACAAGCACGGAGTACACAACAGTAAACAAACTAGTGAGTACATAGAATTACACGTACAGATGTAGTAGTACTCGTGCCCAGGCCTGAACTCGAAGCCCAGGGAGAAGGGGGTGAAGAGCTGAAACTTCTCAGAGAAGCGCAGGGGCCCGTCAGGACCACTGGGCCTGTTACACTCCCAGCGTTTGAAGCCCCTCATGCGGTGCTGGCAGGTGGTGTAGCCCTCGTGATTCACCATGAACAGGATGTAACGCTCCATACGGCCATGAGAGGGCGGGCCATCGTAGAAGGGACAGTAGATGTCCAGATAGTCGTTTATGTTGACCGAGACTCTGTACTCGCCGTGCCAGAACCTGCGGACACAAGAGGGACTCAGTCAGATTTAGGGCTACACCGCACAACTCAAATCAAGACAAGTTAAAGGTGCACTGCGTAACTTTTCTGGTAGCTGGTCTACCACTTCGACTACATGTTGTTGTTTTTTTCCTTAAATGATCCACACAATGGCATTTAATTTAACTATCTCCATGGGGGCAAGCGTGCAGGTCAGATCTGTGGAGAAGTGGGCCTGCACACAATAATATTACATGTTTTCGCGATAGTTTTGAGAAATAAAGCACTTGTAACTGAATAAATATAGTATATTTGTTTAATGCCATACTGTTTAACATCCCAGGCAAAGCAAAGACATCACCATGGAGACAAGCAGATGGCGGATTACTTGACTTAAGAGCATTTTATCATGATCTGACTAAATTTCACTTGACAAGTAAAATGATCTACCAAAGGAACATGACTTTTTGTTCTTAAAATATGAAAATATATCTTACTGCACTGTGTAACTTTTCCTGGGGGAAAGTTCACCACCTGCTTGTCTCTATGGAGATGTTAGTGTTTTGTCTGGAATGTCCCAGTGTGGCATTAAATGTATCAATCTTTCATTTACTAACATGGGTTTTTATTGACCTAAAATCTGCTTTCTTACTGTGAGTGGGCTTGCCTCTCCACAGAGCTGACATGTAACTTGGCCCTGGGGTGTCACCTTGGACTTACGGTGTCACCTGCTGATAAATAAGTGTAATGCCATACTGTGGAACCTTCCAATCAATATCTCCATGGAGAGAAGCTCTTTGCACTTAAAATCAGAAACAAAATCAAATGTTGAATGAATTAAGAAAAAAAAAAACACATTTATTCCGTTGGTAGATAATTTTACTTTTCAAAATGAATCTACTCAAATAAAGCAAAATGTTCTGAATTTAGGCCATTTTAACTCACCTAGACATTGGTTTTTGCAGTATAAATATGGATGCAATCAGAGAAAGTGAACAACAAAAAAGAGTTTAGTGATTCGAGAGGGACACTGAATATGTATGATGGATTATATTTCTATATGATTGCAGCGCATAAGTCAAACCACACTTAGACAGCCAGTTTGGGAGCTTTGATTATGAACACTGATCTAGGAGAAAGCCTGGTGCAGATGAGGCCTCAGACCAGACCCCGGTGTTCAGTACTCAACCGCAGTGTAGCTCCAGGCCTCTTCAGACCATTCTCCAGCCAAACAAACTGCTCTGAGCCACCTGAGTGACTACAATAGACTAACACAACACCCGCCAGCGCTTTCTTTACTGATTTCATACACACAAGAATCAATGGCTGCTGGTGCTGAAGGCTTCTGTGTGGTCCTGAGGAGATCTGGGTCGCGCCTTGTGGTAAGACTCCACTTAACCGTACGCGGATCACTGACTGGATGAATAGAAATAGGTCAGAGGTTACAGAAATAGCAGAAGTGCATGTATAATAGAGAGCATGTCGTGCCCCTCGCTACAGTGGCCCTTCAGGGACAAATCTAAGATGCGGGAGAGCTATAGGACTACATACGGAAACGCATAATATGAAATTTAAAGCGAGTTGGCGTAGCATATGGCGGCGTGTCCCATATGATGAACTACTTATGTTTATGTTGCTGCTCCAGAGCGGCTCCTATCTGCAGCTGACTCACACGGGAGGAATTTGGCTTCATATTTTTCATATAAACAAATCATCAGATGTCAAAAATCATCATAGAATTGGCTCATCTCTAAATACAGACGGCCCTGGTCTGTCTGTGGTGAATATTTCCGCTGCACTCACTGTAATGAGTTGAATAATTGTGCCATACCATATTGACCTATAGTTCAAATTAAAAACAGGACATGCATTTTCAGTTATTTTCTTTTACGGCCTTTCTAAAATAATAACCCGAGGCTGTCTAATACAATAAAGCTATTAGGGTGCAGCTTCCTGTTATACACAACATTCTGACTTTTTCCCATTCAAAAGGTATAACATTTTGGTTTAAATTGTTAATCACTATGGCAACAGCCTACATTTTTCACTATTCTGAAACTCATGGACAGGTTTGCATCAGATTAAAAGCATGTGATATCTACTGTGTCCATACAAAAACATCAAAAAAAATAATTCTGGGTTCAAAGAAATGGTTGACTAACTTTTCTTATTGAACATCTTCCTATTGGCTGTGTACAGATTATTGATACTGCAGCTAATGTCATCAACGTTCTCTGGGGGTGTGATGCTAACTAAAGGCACTGCTCTGTCTGAATCAATCAACCAATGAATCAAACTTTATTTATAGATCGCTTTTCATACAAAAAATGCAACACAAAGCGCTGAAGTTCTGCTACTCAGGTTAGACTTTAATCTAAGCTTTATGTTAAGAAGAACTGACTTAGATGGAACAAACTTTTCTTAAAATGTGCTGTTTAAACCTATTTAGTGATTTTTCTTATTTATTTATTTTAGTCAGTTTTTATGTGCATTGTGTCACCATGGTAACACCTGAACACTCCAACAGACAGATACATATAGTGAGAAAATACTACTCTAAACCACACTATCTATCATAAAAATAAAATATATGCTGCATATATGTTTTGCTTCAATGCAGGATTCCTGTACAAATAAAGATAGATGATGCAATGCCCGAAGCAATAATCGGAAAGGGGATTTTAGTGTTGGTTTTGTGAGCCATATCACCATATATTGACTTGTTATTTTCTGTATAGCTGCTCGTTTTTTTTTGGTTTTTTTTTTTTACACTGAAACGTACCAGAAATCTGCAAATAAATGTAACACACTCACTTGACAGAACTGATTTAAAGATCACACGAAATTAACACCATTATATCTGCCTAGGACAACAATTCCCAACAATGTAACGACAAGAATCTCATTTGAATATATTAGCGACATCATGTATAATTTCACCATTACATCCAAACACAACAGTGAAGCCTAAATATTTGATGTTGCTGATACATTATGTACCTCTTTTCCATAAATAATGCGTCCTGGGGGTACCACTTGATCATCTTTTTGTTTCATTTTCGAAGCTGTTCAACATGGTGTACACTCTAATGCCTTTGTGTCTCCCTCTACTGTCATTAACATTGCACGATCAATTTAGCATCAAATGTTGCTTGCCGCACGCACATTATTAAATCTTGTATCTCCAAAATTCAAAATGGCGGAAAACATCTTGGATCAAATAAGGCGTAAACAAGAAAGACGGTCGCCGAAGCATATATTTTACACAAATTTATCGTCTTCTTTCACCTTGGTGGTAATTGATTACAGGATAAAGATGTTTGGGGTTTAACAGGGACAATTTAAACTCCTAGTCTAAAAGATGAATGCTATAGGCGTCCCAGTGGGCAAATAAGGAAGTAAGCTAGATGTGAAATGAGCAGCTTCATGCTTGGTCGCGCTATCAGAGCTGGTTTGAAGGCACGTTTAAAAAGGACCCTTGAACACATCATTTAGAGGCATTGATCCACCAGGGAGCTCCTCTATACGGGCTGCACTGGCTCCAATCAGGCCCCATTAACAACTGCGGGGAGAGGGCACAGAATGAGAATTATACTGAAAACAATGGAGGAGAGAAGAAAGGGCTTCTGGGGGATTTCAAAGAGTGAGTGGCACGGGCTGTTTTGGACAACAAGGTGAGGAATAAAAGCATTGAGTTGTGTAGGGATTCAGCTGTCTTTAACCTGCATTTCCAAAAATATATGCTCTTTGAGGTCATTTGTATAGCGGTTTGATACACACATAATAATGATAATCTTTTATTCTCAGTTCTGTTCAATAGCACAGCAGAATCCTCCACATTTCTGAATTTTTGATTTGTAAAAATGAATAAATGAAAAAAAAAAGGATCTGATTACTATTCTGGTTGAAGCATCTTGGCTGTAATTTCTCTGGTCACTAGAGGGTGAAAGGAAAAACATTGTGAAATTGTTGTAATGGCAAAATTATGGCATACTATCCTCCAGTAGTAAAGACGGATCATTTAACAAATTTGCAAACTATTATTAAAAACCTTGTATTTTAATTACAAATATCTACTCAAGTCTTGTAGAAAATATTAAAAATACAATGTCAGAATCATGGTTTCTGCCACACTTTCATTGTATCAAGATTTTTGATAGAAACTAACAGAAATTATTATTCTCAGTTCTGTTCAATAACACAGTGGAAACTCAATTAGTCATTTTTTACAAAAAGAAAAAGAAACACACACACAAATCAGATTACTATTCTGAGGTACTTGGAGCATCATGGTTGTAATTTCTCTGAATACTGGAGAGTGAAAGAAACAAAAAAAAAAAAGAATTTAAAAAAACTCGTAAGACCAACCACCAATGGCAAAATAATGGCATACGCACCACCAAACAGACTAAGTATCCTCGAACGAAGACAGATTGGTTCCCAAATGTGAAATTACATGTTCGAGAGCAAAAAAAAAAAAAAATCAAAAATCAAAACAAAACAAAACATCTTTAATAGTTGCGATTTAACAACATTTTAAAGCCATATATTTACTTGGCAAATTTTGATATATTTCTGAATTTAGAATAAAATGAATAATAACTGTCTCTGGGCTTTGTAAGGCAAACCACCAATGGCAAAATAATGACACACGCTCTACCCAATAGACCAGTAAATATCCTGCACTGAAACAGATCATTTAACACATTTGTAGACTAGACCAAAAAAAGAGAATAAGACACTGCAAATGTTAAATCTGTACAGGTCAAAATGACTTGAATTAAGAAAATGTTATATTTATTTGAGTAAATAACAAATAACATGACAAGAAAAAAATGATCTACCAATGGAATAAGACTTAAAAAAAAAAAAAAATCCAAAAATTATGCTGTTTGTATCAAGAAAGAAATACTTATTCCATGTTTTTTGTTTGTTTGTTTTTATTTTTTTGTGTATTGTGTAAGGTGCATTGTGTAACCTTTTGGTTGGATATCATTGCTCTGCCTAGAATGTGCCACAGTATGACATTAAACAGCTCTACTTTACATTTATTCAGTTACAAGTGGTTTTGTAGCTCAAAAATACCAAGAAAAACAAGTATTCTGGCTGTGAGCGGGGCTGCCTCTCCACAGATCTGACCTGTAACTTGATTTAGTTTAGTCTCCATGAAAATAGAACCACACTGTGACAAAGCAACAACATATTAATAACATATTTACATATCTATCTGTTGTGAAGGCTTGAAGAGAAAATTCCAAATACAATACTCGACTTGCTTGATTTTTCCTTCACTTTCTGTGTAACAAGATTGAGCGTAAGTGCCACTCCCTTCGATGGTGGTTTGACTGAAAACTGCTTTCAAATGTTGGGCCAATTTCTCATTAAAAGTTAATATGGCGCTCGCATGTGCCGCTTAGTGATCGGATAAAGTGATTCTAGCTACGTCTGAATCCTCCATCTACGAAAGGGGCCAAAGTGTCAAGAAGCATTAGTTCATATAAATGTCCCCTGCTCCTCTCCCCTGCTGCTCTGACACCACCTAATACATTACACTGCCCAGCTAAATGTCCCACAATCCTTTGCTCTCACATCTCAAATTAAACACTGGCTAAAAAGACACAGAAATGCACTCAAAGGTTCTTAAAAGTCTAACTTGGGTGTAAATCGTGCGGAGGTGCTAAAGAATAGAATATATAATTTAAAGAAAACAAAATATATGTTTCTTGAGAGTGGTTTTGAACTGGTTTGGTTTCCCTTTTTCTAATTCTCACACTCTCTCACGTATATTTTTCTTAATTTAGTAAAATGTTCCACCATATGGGATTAAATGTATGTATCAATGGGCCAATCGGGTAATGCTTTTAAGTGAGAAATGATGAATAAAGATAGAAGATAACATTTAATGCCCTACACTGGGACATTCTAAGCAACATCGTGCACCTCAGATTATGTTTTTGTTCTTTCTTCATCAGAATTGTCAGAGTTGTGTTGTGTTTTGTTTCATTCACTCAGGCTGTGTTCTTCTCTCAGACACTCTGGTCCACCTTGTGATGTCATGTGGCGATACAGGAAGTGCTCCACTGTGTTTTTAAACTCAACTCAGCCATGGGATTGTCAATATCTACTAAATGACACGTAAAATGTCGCTGCTAACTTCAAAAATACCATTTCACGACGTCACAAACTGGAACAGAGCACTAAAAAAAAACACAACTCCAGGCATGTAAAGCATTCTTGTCACTCTAACTTGTGTGAAAATCGTGCTGAGGTGCCAGTCAAGATCTTTTACTTTAGAATTTTCTCAGAAGATAAAAGACTTTAAGAGTAATACAGAGATATGTGTTATAAGCAGGGAGGTGATGTGAGGGGGTGTGTATTGAACTGTCAAAACACTGTAAATAAAATGACAAATATGGAAAGGAGCCCATCTATACAGAAAGAAATAAGACGGCCTGTATGATTGATATAAGAGGAGTTTATATTCATTTGATGCCATAGCTCGCAGTCATTGCTTTTATATGCACAAACAAAGTGCTACATTATAATGAGGCATGCGTGGAGTATCGGAAAAGCATTTGGATTCCTGTCATATCTATTTCCCTAACTCGTTACAGGTCAGATCTGTGAAGAGGTGACCTAGCTCAGAGTAAGAATGCGTGTTTTCCAAGGTATCTTTTGGGAATGAAAACACCCGTAATGAAATAAATAGTAGATAGATAAGCTTAATGTCATACTGCGGGACATTTCAATCAAAGCAATAGCATCTTACAAGACCACAAGTAGGTGTTGTGCCTTCCACCAAAAAAAGTTACACAGTGAAACTCTAAAGAAGGCGGTTGAGAAGATTAAAAGGGAGACGCTACACACATATTGAGATGATACTACCTAGAAACCTTGGATTTGATTTATTATAGGCAGAGATATAATTATTGGTCAAATTAATTGCTTTTTTCTATCTCTATAAAACTCAGGTAGTTTCACATTAAGAAACCTTTCAACCCTCACTCATATACCAGCGCATGAAGAGTGAAGTGTCTTGCTCTAGGACACAATGGACACATGCAATGTTATCAACAGATCTGAGCCATCACCACCATCAGGCTGCTGTCCTGTAATAGAATAATATCTGTGCTTATATTTTAATATGACAGCTTAAAAAAGGTGCCCTGTGTAACTTTTCTGGTGGAGCGTCTGGCATTTTCTTGTGTCCATGGCGATGTTATTGCTCTGCCTGGAATATTCCACAGTATGGCATGAAGCAAATTTATCTTGTATTTATTCAAGTGCAAGTGTTTTTATTTCTCATGCCCTAAAACATGCACTATTAACATGAGTGAGCCCACTTCTCCACAGATCTGACCTACATGGAATCAAGCAGATGGCGGACCTTCTACCCAAAAAGGTTACACAATGCACCTTTAAGCTGTTAAAGTTCAAAGGTCCTATATTATACAAAACGAATTGTTGTGAGCTTTAAGCCATGTTAGAATGTTGTTTCCTCATCAAAACATACCTGGAGCTGTGTTTTGTTTCATTCACACATGTTGGAGTAATCCTGTTTTATTCCTGTCTGCATCCCCAAATGTTCTGTTCCAACTTGTGATGTCATGAAGTGGTAGTTTTCGAGATAATAAGTTCACTTTTAGCTTTTGTTCAGTAGAGATGGGCAATTCCAGGGCTGAAATTATGCAAATGATTCTCATAAAGGTGAGTAGAGTTAAAAAAAACACACAGTGGAGCACTTGTATTACCACATGACATCACAAGGTGGAACAATGTTTTCTGTTTAAAAGTCTAAATATGCAGGATTTCTGGGTTAAACAAGCATGAATGAAACAAAACACAACTCTAGGTATGTTTATGATGAGGAAACATTATAACATAGAAAACAGAGTAATATGAGCCCTTTAAATAATTATTAAAGAACATGAAAAAAAAACTGCCCCAGAATGCCAAGACACCAGCCATTTCTGATTCATATTCAGTGTTGCAGTTTTTCACGCAAAGTGCTTGATTCAATTATATTTATGAGGAAATGCACAGCTCTCCCGCTCCCGTGCTATCGATAGTGCTTTAGCCTCTTAAGCCGCTAAAAGAATGATTTAAGTGAATTGGGGGTGAGGTGCATACATGCTAATATAATTATTGATGCTAACACATGGGCTGCAGCGAAATCTAAAACTCCGCCGCTCGATCCGAATGAGATTTGGAAACACAGGCCACGCAGCACTAAAAATACCCCTAATGTTGTGGATATGAACTACAGTGTACGGAGGGAGTGATGGATGGACCCAGTCATATGAGTGAACATGTGTGGGCTGCTGTTCTAATGGTGTTATACCAGGAGAAATAAATGTGGGTCTACGCATCTGTGTGTAAGCAAAAATGTACCAAAAAAAAATGGTTAAACGGTTTATTTGAAAGTAAATGTTTTTGTAGTTATGCATTAAAGGTCCTATATTACACAAATTTAACTCTTCTGACTTTTAATCCATGTTACAATGTTGTTAATTCACACATATTTGAGTGATATGTGAATTATTATTAGTCTGTCTACATCTCCAAATCTCAAAATGCTCTGTTCCACCTTGTGATGTCATGAAGTGGTAGTTTTCAAGTTAACAGTTGGTGTCCTTTTTACCTTTTTTCAGTAGAGTTTGGCAATTGCAGGGCTAAAGTGATCCAAATGATTCTAGTGAAGGTTTATGGAGTTTAAAAACACAGTGGAGCACTTTCTGTATTATCCCATGACATCACAAGGTGGAACAGAGTGTTTTCTGTTAGAATAACCCAACCTGAGTATGCAGGGTTTGTGTGTTAAACGTGTGGGAAACGAACAAAACACAACTCCACGTATATTTGTAGTAAGTGAGTAATATGGGCTCTTTGACATTATAGTAGTAAAGTAATATTCCTATCTTTACTACAAAAACAAGTGAACTAAAACTAGACTCTAATTTTGCAGCTACTTTTGCTATCCATGAGTTTCAGAGTGACAAAAAATTTGCACAGCTGCAATAGCAATTCAAAACAAAATTGTGAAAAGAATACTTAAAACTGTGCCTTTTCACGGGTCTCAACTTCCAACTTTGTGCAACATTTTGAGGACTTCATCCCATTCAAAAGATGAAATATTTTGTTTTAAAATGCTGATTGGTTTGGCAACAATCATCTTTTTTCATCATTCTGAAACCCAAGGATGAAGACAAAGTTGAAACTCATAAATATACCTTACAGTGACCAAGTTCTTGCTAAAATATAATACGAAATAGTTCACTGAAGCAATCTAAGACAAACAAAACTTCAATTTCACCACATTTTGCAGCACGTTTACACAAATCTTATATCTCCACGTTCTCCTTTGCTCTCAAACTCTTCTGTAAACTTTGCTGGATGAGAAATTGTCGTCTTATTTCCAGGATAATAAGATTTTGATTATCTTTCATTTTGGGTGAGGAATAGCCCTTGTGTGAGCGCTGTATTGACAGTCAATATCGTCCTCAAACATAAAGCGAGCAGGAGGGATGACGGCGTAATCACAGCCAAGATGCATCTGGGGTCTGTTCAAGGGTGAAGACGTTTTTGATACGTGATTCTGGGTCCATTTGGTGTTTAAATATTTTTATGGCGACAAGAAAACTACTACAAAACTACTATAAAAACAAATATATAATGTAAAGAAAACAAAATATCAGAATCTTGTTAAGAGTAGTTTGCTTTGTTTAATGCCATACTGGGGAACATTCCGAGCAGAAATAACGTTTAGGCAAGTGGTTGGCTGACCTCCCAACTCCCAAGTGCACCGTTCAAGAGCTCATATTGCAGAAAACGTTCTGTTCCACCTTGTGATGTCATGTGCTCCACTGTGTTTTAACTCCATACACCTTCATTAGAATCATTTGGAGCTGTGAAATTGCCCATCTCTACTAAACAAATGATAAAAGGTAACTTAAAAAAAAACAAAAAAACAAACTTTTTATTTATCAGGCACCTTTCTGGACACCCAAGGTCGCCTTACAACAACCTAAACAAATTAAGTACGATTAAAACAGTTAAAAGCCTAAAGTTAAAGTGGGATAGTATTTAAAGTATTTCATTGATTGACTGTATTTAGTATTGTATGTATATGTATATTTTATTAGTATTTAGTACCACTTCATGACATCACAAAGTGTAAGGAAGCATTTGAGCTTTGAAGATGTAATAGATTAACAATAAGATGAGTCAATTTTGTGTAATATAGGACCTTGAAGTAAAACGATCTGCAAATGAGATAAGAAATCTTTATGCAGAAAATGTTTAGACAAGCTCGTAAATATTGATCTACTAACAAAAACTCAAAACGACTAAATCTATATTCCAAACTCAAATCATGATATAGAAAGCTGACAGAGAACCTGACAATAAAAATGAGTCTTCCTGTTTGAATTCACCTCATAAAACCCAATCAAATTTATACTTTTGCCAGTTGTTGTTTCCACACATGCTGTTCCACCATATGTTCTGTATACTCATATGACATGATGAAGAGTTAATGCTTTTCCTTTTGCCAAAACCATCTGACGCACGCTCGATTTGTGATGTACAGTAATGCGTCCCCCCTCCTTTGTATCCTGCACATTTTCCTCATCACCCTCCTCTTTCAGACACATCAAAGCCCTGGGATGGAAAACCCCGGTGCTTAGCATACACGACCATACACCTGCTACAAGCTCACTCAACAGCAGGAAGGATGCACACTTCAAAGCACACCTCCCCGTCTCCTTGTTTCCCCGTTTCCTCGTCTCCTGCATCCTTCCTCCCCTCTGTCCTCACTCCGTTCGTGTCGTCTACATTCGATAGGGCTCAGACATTCTCAGTTACATTGAAAACATGCTGTGGTGGGGCAAAAGCAGCCATTCTGGGATGTCAATCAATGGAAATGATCCCGGCTGCCATGTCCCAATTTGGGTAGAACACAAACACTCAGGAAGAAAAGAGACATACAAGTTGACGTTGTAATATAAAGCTAACTTGCCAATAAAAGGAAACTATATTTTAGCAACATTCGTATCCAGAGAACCACAATTTCTGACAAGCAACAGCCTGGTTTAGTAATATGGTTGAAAATCATTTGATCATTTTAACATTTTTAGTGATTTAAAAGCTTGTCATGATAATTACTATATCGACTTAACAATCAAAATATTTAAAAAATGGAACAATAATTTTGGGAAGTCAAGTTTAATCGTGGGTACTTTTAATGGGGAACTTGTTAACTTGTTATTTTTTTATACTTTAATGAAGGTTTGAGCTTTAGAGGACTGAATAAAGAGTTTGTGTTTCATTTATTCATAACAGCTCATGTTCATTAACAATACTGCACAAACAGAATTGTTTTTTAGGGGTGAATCCTACTTTAGCGTTATGCATAAATGGCATAATGTCAATCAGTATTATCGATTATTATCTATATTTTCTTCACCAATATATCATGCTTCAAAATTTGTTATGACAGGCTTAGCGATTTAGATAACACAGTTTTCTTTTACTTTTGCACTGTGTTTGCGCTAACTGCTGTGAGGGTTTGGTACATACTTGCAGTGGGTTACTTGTTACAACAACTATGACAACTGTGGTGCGTATTTGACCAAAACAACATGGTTTCACATGGGATCATGCGATAACACACAAATAATGACCTGAAAACTGCTCCAGACCGCCGGTGTCTGGGAAAAATAGACTTCTTGTGGATTCTTACCACAGACCCACACCTCGCCTGGACTCACACTCACACTGCGCCGAAGTCAGTGTGACAGGGCGCATTGGTTTCTAAGAGTTTCTAAGTTTTGTGCTGCTTCATATGACTTTTTTGGATTTTATTTTTTAACCAATTACCTGTTATTTATAGCAGCATTTTTTGTTACTTGAATGAGACTTTTCTGACCATTTTCACATATATGGCAGGTGGACATATACATTTATTTTGTAAGATATAAATGCATTTAAAGTTAAAACAATAGGCAATTACATAGGACTTCTTTGCACACACTACAAGCTTCCATTTATAATTTAAGATCAGTTGGATGTACATAAACTTTACACTGGCAAACTTCACCCATTCACCCCATGTGGTCAAATGTAAATCTACTGTCCATGCTAACATTACCCACCGTATAAACACGGACTAAGTACCAGCAGAATTGAAGTGATCATTCTTTACTACAGTCTCTAAAGTTTTTATACACTCAACTTTTTCCACCAGCTCCCATATGCCGTTACACATCTTTATATTTCAGCTTATCTCCTCATTGACAGTAATAACGTCGGCTCTCTACCACATACTAAGGGAAAAACTCCTCTGACATTAGCACCCACTAACCCCCACCACCGCCGCCGTTTCCAGGCTCAAATTAAAGTCTGGGAATGTAGAAATTCCACTATTCAGCAGCCCCGAAAGTGCACAATTTCGCCTCATTTTGGGTTTTAGGACTTGGAAGTGTGTGTATGCCAAGATTGGAAAGTGGATTCGGACTATTTCTGCAGCTTCTCTCTAAATGTCTTTCCAATTAAGAGCGCATTACACTCCTCTTCCATCTCTCCATCTTCATCAGAGCTGTCCTTACCTCGTCTTTTGGTCTTTGTCTCCATACTCGCTCTCTCAATCTTCATTTTGTGCACTTCATTCGCGCTAACTTTCCCTCTGAGGAACACGGCAACAGCTTTTAATGTCTAGTCCCATCTCTCACCCACCATCCTCCCCGTTCAAAAGACAGTAGAATTTTAAAGGTTGTAGATTACTCTGTGAGCTTTAAGTCACGTTAGAATGTTGTTCCCTCCTCAAAAACATACCTGGAGTTGTGCTTTCTTGCATTCACACATGTTTGCGTAATCCTGCATTATCTCCAATGCTAAAAATGCCCTGTTCCACCTTGTGATGTCATGAAGCAGTAGTTTTCTAGTGAAGACTATAAGATGTCCACACTTGCAAACACAACAAATCCAAATTAGTACTAAACTGGAAATATACTCAGAACTAAACCTGGACTACACCACAACTAAACCAGGACAAGAACAGGATCAAATCAGGTTCAAACCAAGACAAATTTGGAACGTATCTTAGCACAGAGGAAAAAGTAAAAATCTCATCAGCTGTAAATCGCAATAAAAATACACTAAAATCATCATTCGTATTTTGGTGTTAAAATAAGTTTAGTAGTGGATGACGCATTAGCATGGCACTAAAAAGTGTGAAAGTTGTTATGTTGGTGGTACAAAGTCTACACTAGAAAAAAACAATCTCTAGGTAAGTTAAAATGACTTAAATTAAGAAAATTTTACTTTATTTGAGTCGATTCAACTTGACAAGTAAAACTGTCAAGTCATCTGCCAGTGGAAAAAGTGTTTTTTTTCTTAATTCAACTAACATTCGATTTTGTTTCTTATTTTAAGTGCAAAAAGTTTTTTATTTTAAATGTAGAAAGGTGTATTTTCATATTTTAAGTACAAAAAGTCTTATTCCACTGGCAGATCATTTTACTTGAAATTTACTCAAATCATGGTAAAACTTTCTTGACTCAGGTCATCTTAACTTGACTAGATTTGGGTTTTTGCAGTCTAAGGTCTTGAAGGTGGAACATCACGAACCGCCAGCAGACTTGACAGAGTGATTCAATGAATAAATGTTCCAATTATATGCAAAAACAGAAAGGTAAAAAAGTAACACTAAGACAGGTTTTAGACACAAAGCAGTGAGCAGATTTTCAGAATTCAAAACTGGAACACACCCAGGTTGGGATGGTTTGTATACATTCAATAAAATTGTGAGTTTGTGATGCTGTCCATTCTCCACTCACTTGTGGGTCAGTATATAATCTCAGGGACTTCTGTCAGTACAACAGAGTTTATTTTTTATTGTCAATTTCAAGCATGGTTTTCTGTATTTTAGCAAAACAAATAACAACTTCTTCATTGTTAGTGCCTTAGACATTTTGTGTATAAAACTGGGACAAGTCACTGGTTTTAGATAAATCTGAAATAAATGAATATAAATCACAAAACACAAAGAGAGATCTGAGCAACAAAACAATCAGACTTAGAAATGTACGAGTGCATGTGAAGGCTCCATGTGGGACAATAATACACCTGGTAAATTGCTCATCCTCTGCCCAGCTCCGGCTCAATGTCTAAAATGACGTCTTGGCACATTTTCTTTTGCTGAGAGAGTGTTTAGCTGCTTCTCTCGTCGGGTGGCATTACTCGTGGATGGCACCGAGTCTGGCGCTGAATCCAGCAGCAGCTCTGTGCATTGGGCTTTAGGGGCACAGGGCACTGACGATGTCTTTATCACCTTCATCTGCATAAAAGCATGAGAGACTGGAGAGGGAGAATATGACATCAAATAACCTCATCAGGGACTGTGGACTATGGCAGCCAATTATTACAATATATGCAAAATAATATACACACACTACTACTACTGCTACTCCTACTGCTGCTACTGCTACTGCTGCTACTACTACTACTGCTACTCCTACTGCTGCTACTGCTACTGCTGCTACTACTACTGCTACTACTGCTACTGCTACTGCTGCTACTACTACTACTACTGCTACTGCTGCTACTGCTACTACTACTGCTACTGCTACTGCTACTGCTGCTACTACTACTACTACTACTACTACTACTGCTACTGCTACTGCTGCTACTACTACTACTACTGCTACTGCTACTGCTGCTACTGCTGCTACTGCTACTACTGCTACTGCTACTGCTGCTACTGCTACTACTACTACTACTACTAATGCTACTTCTATTACTACTACTTCTACTACTACTACTACAGGCCTACTATAAGTGCTTCTGTTGCTATTGCTACGACTACAGTCTCTTCTGTTGCTGCTGGTGATCTAATTACATCCTCTTCAGCTATTTGATATGAGTTACCTTTTAACGAGTTAAAATTTAATTTAAAATTTTAAACAGGCAAGAACCTAATATGAATTTAATGAAAAACAAAAATATTACAATATTCAAAAACGCATTCAAATAAAAACAATAAAATTATGAATCAACAGTCTGTCTGTCTTCATCTTGGCTGCAATTATGTTGATTTGAGCAGTCATTTATTTTGTCGTGTTAATATTTCATTCTCAGGTAATTAGCTAAATCAGTCTGTATTTAGCCAAATCATTTTTCAAATGTCAAATCACCATTTTATTTTCACATCCAACGACAATAACATTTGGCAACAAACTAAGACTGGACCAATTCCTGCAACTTATCGGCTGTGTACACATGCTAACGGCATTCATGTAACTATACAGGGACCCCTAACACAGATGTTGCCTTTTTAATTATGCAGATTAGCTCTTAGTATTCTTCGCCGCACCTTCACAGCACCAGCTCACATTTATAGGTTTTGCATGAGCGTGAAATTCCGTATCTACCCAACGTTCCCAAGACCATGTTGTTTTGGCAACTGTCACATCCAATAATGTCGTCCCCAGATCACCACAGCGACATACACAACATCTGAAGGTTATTATGTATTTCAGCCAGACACGGCGACACAGACCCCCCGCATGAAAAGTGTCAGTGTCATCCAAAAGTGAGCCAGGATCTGCAGAAACACCTCCACACCACATTAGCATAACAAACCTTGTAGCAAAAATTAGAGCTCCTGGTAGGATAATTGTCATGTTGGGAGATGTTGTGGCTAAAATATAGTCATAAAGATGCGAGAAGCGGGGAGCAGAGGGACGTGAGGTGACAGGGGGAGTGATGGATGGAAGTGTAGGGGGATTTAGTGAGACGGGAGAGATGAGAGCCAGGACGGACTGATCTGACTGTACAATATAAGACTGTCTGCAAAAGACAACAACTTGACAATGGAATAAAGAAATGAAAATGAAATACGTGCATAAACATGTGGACACAAGTGGTACTGCAGTTAACAAGTTATCTTAAAATAAACTCCCTCTAGAGTAGAATTAATCAAATTTAGAACAAGTAGATAATAACTCTGAAAACAAGATGAATAACCTGATATAAATTTTAAAATCTTGGCCAGATCAGAAAAATTGGCAGTGTAAGCAGTCAGTTTGTGTCTATAATGAGGCATAGAAGTTCATAATTTGACCTTCCACAGTTCAAATCACACAAAATTAACCAAATATTCCCCACTAGTGCAAAGAAAAATTACATATGATAAATACTAACCCCCAAAAATGATTGTTCCATGTGTTTTGTATTGAACAAAGTTGATATAGTGTTTACCCTGACAGGCCGAAACTTAAGACACATAATGCTAATTTAATTTTAACATGTTATTTATATGAAACTAAACAAAGTGAGTCAGATTTCTAGATTTCATCGCTTGTTTCCTTAGTGACCACATGGTAATTGTTGAGCATTGGGAGAAGACACTCATCAGTATATCACTACTTGTAGATGGATAACAGAACCCAAAGGGGGAAAAAATCTGCTTTGATTAAAAGTATTTGCGTGTTTTGTTGTCGCAGAGAATGACTCACGATTTTCTCTATGGAAACTGGCAGCATAGACAGTTACAGATATGATTTGTAGAGAGAGAAACTTATTCACATTTTACCAAAAAAATCTGTTATTAAATAAATACTAGATCTCTAAGTTTATTGCCATACTGTGAAACGCACTGAGGAAAGCTACAACACCTCCACCGAGACAAGCCGCCAGAAAAGTACTGCACCCTTTAGCAAATATATGTCAAAATAATTTAATCTGTCTAACTTTTCTTATACAGGTGAACCCCATTCTCTCCAGCAGCTCTATTACCACTATCTGCTGTTCCATAATACATCTACTATACCCCGGGTACCACTGTTTCTAAAGTAGCACCGGGCAGTGGTCTCTGGTACAGTGTATTGACAAGCTCAGCAGCCCAAAACGAAGTGGAGATGTGGCTGACGCAGTCCAGCCAGGGTCAATGGGAATCCTTTAACACACAAAGAGAGGGCCAAGACATAAATCAGAGCCAGTGCCTCCAGAGATCCAACCAGTCTGTGTTTAGAGAGAGAAAGTATTTATTTTGACTCCACCGTACTCATAACACATGTGCAATGCAGTTTTAATGAGACCGGTTTGATAAATAACAAGGTTTGAAGGAGTCAAATCAACCAATGGTATTTTGTAAGATTATAACCTCTCAATAACGTGTGTACTTTTTGATTTGCGGCTGTCGTAATCAAAGATAAAACATCTAATTCTGTTGTTTACGATATGCACATTTACTTCAAATATGTATACATGTTTTCTTACATTTAGTTATTACCTGTATACAATTATATGCAATCTTTAGCAATACATTTTTACCTATACTTTTACTTCTAACTCATCATTTATGTGTTTAATATACTTTGCAGCTGATGTCACCAATATTCCCTGGGAGTGTGATGCCAAATACAGGCACTGCTCTGTTTGAAGCTTTGTTAGACTTAAATCTGAGCTTTGTTTTAACACAATTTGACTATAAAGAGCTGACGTCGTTGGAACTACAGCAGGTGAGACGATTTGTGCTGTTTTTCAGTCAGTCACTCTCATCTTTTTAGTAGAAAATCAAACACCTAAACAGGGCCATGAACGCTCAAAATAATCACAGGTTCCTGAAAATGTGGGGTTTATAAATCCATTTTGCAGTTTTCAGACATTGCGTCATCATGTAAACTGATGTAAACCAAACATGCGCATGTAGAATACCCTCGGCACGATGCAATTAGTGAAGTAAGTAGAGATGTATAAAAAATTTACTCCGAAATATGATTACTTATAAGTAGTAGTACAAAGTAGTAATATTTGGCAAAGTCCTAATGTAGGCTAATAATCGAAAGTTACAAAACATCAAATAATGCAAAGAAACTGGTATTTAGGAGATATAGGAGACATAAGCATTGATTAAATTTAGTTTTTTGATGGGTTAAGACATAACCAAACATTTACTGTACCTAAAGAAACTGAAAAATAAATCAATAAATGAATAAATAACACACATACACTATTGGCAGCCACATGAAGTAAAGTGCTCTTCCTGAACACGTTAGCACTGGTGAGACCAACCCCGACGTCATTTAAGGGCCCCATTTTGACTTTCGACATTATTTTATTCTGATTTGATGTTTGCCATAGTGACGACCCTACCATTTCCTCACTCTGAAGCCCACACGTGGATATTACGCATTACCACATAGATTACGTACCCTCTGAGCCTCTTACATCAATTTTGTAGAATTACATATACAGCAAATATCAATTTCAAATCCTCTCCCGCCTCCTGCCCTGTTTACTCTGTATCTGTATATCTGTAAAAGTGTGTGTGTGCCTCTGGACCAGTGTGTGTGTCTTAATTGGACTCCATTCAAGTGTTTAATTACTCATTAGCGATGCTGCAGAGTGATCCATACCACAGCTTTGCCCCGCCCGTCTCCTCTGCCCCCCCGTGACTCCCGGTGCGGTGAGGCTAACGCGCCCTGACCCACGCTACATGGATTAGCTAACCTCGTCAATCTGGATCAAGCACTCCATATTAGCTGGAGATCCTTATAATCCAGAGGGGCTGTCACAGTAGACGGACAGCAATAAGTCCATACACCCGTCACTCACTCCAGCGACTCTAGGCAGATGAAGGAAAAGAAGATATTTTTTCTCATCAAGTTGGGAGTTATGCTACAAATATTATACTCAAGAGGAATTTTAAGTCGCTGTTAAAAGGCTGAATAAATGCTCAAGTAAGAGTAAAACATGATTTGATTAATATGGTCCTCAAGTACTGACTCACCTTTTCGACAAAATATCTGATTTCTTACCAGCAAAACATTAAAATGGACTATATGAAACATCACCTAGTGGGACCATAGACTGTATAAAGAATTGGACTAAGGGAGTGTGACGTCACCCACAGTGTTCGGCTCCAGTCAAATGAGGCTCATCGAGGTGGGCATTTATAAGAGCAAATTAGGAGCAGAGTTCCATATCCAGGGTTTGATTTATGAACAAAATAGTGAAAAAACAACACCAGGATCATGTAGACAGGATGAATACAAACATTTTAGGGGCAAAATGACGAGGATCACTGCAGCAGTTACAGAGAGAGGGGTAACAATTTTTCAATGTAGAGTCAATGGAGCCAGAAGTGCCCCCATGAACACTTCCCATTTGGAACGTGTCAGCTAACAGGTTAGCTATGTCCATTTATATACATCTTCATCTTTCAACTCACTTCTTAAGACCCATTTTTATCGGTTGGCCTTCCTTTAACTGGTTTTAGCTTGATTTTATTCCTTCTTTTTATTCTATTTCTTTTTATTTATTTATTGTAATTATTGGATCATTGTTTTTGTATATTATTATTATTATTATTATTATTATTATTATTATTATTATTATTATTATTATTATTATTATACAATAGTGTGATTGCTTTGGCTGGAATGTTCCATGTAACAGCATTAACCTTGCAGAGAAGAAGATAAGATATATTTTAAGATATATTTTAGGAATATAACACCTGTAATTAACTTTCATACCTTACTGTGGAACATCTGACGTAACATCTCCATAGAGAAAATGGAAAAGTACTTCGAGCATCTTTAAATAATGCATAAAATACTGCTCTGAGTACACTGAAGTACACTGGTAATATGGTACATTCCTATACCAGCCTGACAATGGTCTTAGCTTCCAATGGGCACCATTTTGAGGACTTTTTGGAGGAGAATTTTGTTTTAAAACAGAAATCGCCATGGAAAGGATAAGTTTCATGAGTCTGAAACCCATGCATACGTGTTGATGAGAAATGCTCACTTAGACAGCTGGGGGGGATGTTATTTCAAATGCTATGTGGGCCAACAACAAGAGAGACAGTCATTCTCCAGCCAGGATCAGTTACATAATGATGTTGTCACTTCGTCACTCAGTAAACTGTCAGGCTGCTGTCAGGAGCGGCAGATATACAGCCTTATCTCTGAGCCTCAGTAGCACCTTCAAAATCACAGCAGACAGAGGAGATGGAAAAGGCCAGTTTATACGCGGGCTGATGCAACACTCATCCTTTGTTGTTGTGTCCTTGGGCAAGACATTTGACCCACTTTGCCAGCAGTGTTTGTGCAGCCGGCGTATGTGTGGAGTTGGTGAGCTCTGAACATCAACCTAAACATGGACTGAATATGCAGAATGTCCCAGAATATCCTCCTCATCTGGTAAAGCGCTATGCCATTTTAGGACCTACTACTACTACTACTACTACTACTACTACTACTACTACTACTACTACTACTACTACTACTATTTATTTATTTAATACAAAATGACAAAAATATACATTAAAAAATTAAGCATAATTTACTACTACCACTGCTGCTACAACTTCTTGTACTAGTACTACTTGCACTACTACTACTACTGCTACAATATCTTGTACTAGTACTACTTGCACTACTACTACTACTACTACTACTACTACTACTACTACTACTACTACTACTGCTACAACTTCTTGTACTAGTACTACTTGCACTACTACTACTACTACTGCTACAACTTGTACTAGTACTACTTGCACTACTACTACTGCTACAATATCTTGTACTAGTACTACTTGCACTACTACTACTACTACTACTACTACTGCTACAACTTCTTGTACTAGTACTA
Organism: Odontamblyopus rebecca; assembly: GCA_030686955.1. Classification (NCBI taxonomy): domain Eukaryota; kingdom Metazoa; phylum Chordata; class Actinopteri; order Gobiiformes; family Gobiidae; genus Odontamblyopus; species Odontamblyopus rebecca. The sequence continues at coordinate 14,393,573 of CM060670.1, read as the reverse complement.
CTTGCACAACTGCTACAACTTGTACTAGTACTACTTGCACTATTACTACTACTGCTACAACTTCTTGTACTAGTACTACTCGCACTACTACTACTTGCTTGCACTAAGACTACTACTACTTCTTGCACTACTACGATTACATTGGTCGTTATTAGCTTTATATTAGTGAAAATTTTGTTAGTAAAGTTGAAAAACTTCCAAAAATTCATACTTTTAGAAGGAGACTTACAGCTGGAGATGACCCAAATCAGGGCAACTTTCTAAATAGTACTACCTCTACCACTACTGCAACTATTACTGCTGCTTCTACTGCTACCTCTCCTACTATTTTGACAACTACAACTATCCAACCACCACCACTTGTAAAATCGATAGGCTTATGTATCTCATGGCTAAGCTCAGATTGAAAGAGCATATCTGATATATTGAAGGTCACTGTCATGGCCGCTGCTGTCTGTGCTCTGATCACATTCTGTCTGCTCATCTCAGTCAATCCTTCACTCTGTCACTCTGCTTCAATTTGAGCTCACCATTTTAGGCTCTGCAAAGAAAATCTTATATGTGGCTTTACCTGATCCGACCAATCAAAGATCACAGAGGAATCAGAAAGTTCAGAAAGTAGACAGTGAAAGGTTCACCGTGTCGCTTCTGAGGTGGAGGGACTGCAAATTTATACTTGTCTCCATGGAGATGTTATTGCTTTGCTTGGAATAGTCCACAGTATGACATTAAACCTGGAAATATCAAAGAACTGATACGGTTTATGAAGAAGCGAGTCTGCACATAGTGAGAATTCATGTTTTTCAAAGTGTTTCTGAGCTATAAAAACACCTACTGTTATTGCTTTGCCTTGAATGTTCCACAGTACTGCATTAAACTAAAATCTAAATCGAGAGAAGTTAATATCTGTGGTGAAAAGACCCTGCACATGATGAGAATTCATGGTTTTAAAGGCGTTTCTGACCTATAAAAACACCTGTAATTGAATACATGTGAATATATGTTTTACTAATGCCATTTTGTGGAACATTCCAAGTAAATAAATGACATCTCCATGGAGACAAACGGATCTTGCCTCTTAGAAGTTACACCTTTAAGTGCTCCTTTAAGTAAGTGAGATAGATAAACAGACAGAAAGACACAGTACAGATTTATTCAAAATTTAGAATAAAAAATGCATGAAAAACTGCACCTTGGCCCCTTGATAGAACCCACAATTTCAAAATATACATTCTGAAACAAATTAATTTAATGATTCAAATGCATCTATTTTATATAATTTAGTTAAGAAAGTTGCCTCTGCCCCCCTGAAGTTAATATGCATATGATTATAAAGTCCTTGGTGCAGTGAAAATTGCCATTATATAAGAAGGACGGTAAGTCTATAAGTCGTCTATAAGTATTGGGGATGTTGGTAGTTTTAGGAGCGGATTGTACGGGGCCATCTTTGTCAAAATGAAAAACATAATCCTCTGACCCATTTACAGTAGTGGCCCTAACTCCGTCCCAAGGCACTTTAATGCTAAGAGAGGCAGGGCCCATAGTGACAGAGAGTTCACCGGCAGAGACAGGCTCGTAGCAGTTATATGAGGTGTGAATAGATCTGTATGGATTTGATGTCTCCTGTCCATCAAAGAGACACGAACAGAAAAGGAAAAGGTTTGGATAAAAAAAAAAAGAAGAAGCATATGTCCAGATTGAAAAAGGCTGTGGTTAAAAGCTCCACATTTCGCAGATTTCTGATCTATGTTATAATGTTTCCTCATCACAAACTTACCTGGAGTTGTGGAGTTTTATTCACATGTGTTTTTAAACTGCATACACCTTCTCTAGAATCATTTAGATTATTTCGGCCCTGAAATTGCCAATCTTTACTAAACTAAATGTAAAACATAGCTGAAAACTAGCACTATATGACATCACAAGGTAGGACAGAGCATTTTGAGATCATGTAAACAGACTACAGTAATAATAAATGGTTACTCAAACATGCATGAATGAAAACACAACTCCAGGTATGTTTTTGATGAGACAAAAACAGGATACAGCACCTTTAATGCAGATTTCAGTGCTACATAACTGGGATAAATGCTCTACAACTTCAAATTTGCTTTACTATTCTAAAGGAAAGTTGAAGGGAAAGAAAAAACAAATAAAATGTAACCTAGAGCCAGTTTGATTCACTCCAATAACTTTAAATCCATCAAAAGTCAGTATGCCTGTGTAGAAAATGAAACAAAACAAAATTGCAGATTTTTTGAGCATGTTTTGCAGTAACAAGATCAGATATAAAACCAGCTAATTTAAAAGCTGCGCTTGATAGAGAGATTTGTAAACTGTTTAGAGGAACATTTTGATTTCCGGCGCTTGTAATAAGATGCAGAATTTGCAGATGGAAGACTCAAAGCATAATTACAGTAAACAGCCATTGATTCCACGTCTAAATCCCCAGCACTGCTTTACATTTTAAAACAAAATTGATTTTAATTGGTGTGATGAAGATGACAAATTCCAAATGTTTGATGCTGTAGAAAATCGGACATCACAGAAAATATGTTTTAGACAGCTCCAAGCCACCACTCTTACCATTCTGCTGTACGCACTGCCTCTTTGGAATTACATGTTTTTTTCCCTTTGCCAAAAAAGACCCCAAATATTTATTTTGGACAAATCTTGACAGGCATACCAAATTGAAAAGTGTTTTTGGTTTTCCCGGATGGTGGTTGGGGTCATCCAAACCACATCAAACAATTAGAACGGGGCAACAAAAACAATCTTTATTTACAAGATGTCTTCCTTTTTCACGTCAGGGTTTCTCATGCAGAGGAAAATGTCTTGGCGCAGATCAAAAAAGTTTCAGTCTTTTTGAGTTTTTACCACAAAAAAATAAAAAACGTAGTCTCTCTCGTCTCCTACTCACTAGATCTATCAGAAATCCCACAGCACCAGGCTCAGCTCTCATCTTCCCGCTCTCAAAAACTCACAAATTCTGCCCCCTCCGCCATGTTTTTCTTCTTTCTTGCTACTTTTCTGCGATCACATCCTCTCACTGTTAAATAAAATGTAAGCTTTAAACTTGTCCCACTTCTTGGCAACATAATTTGAAAAATCTCCAAATTCCAAATTGATTCTGCAAAGGGTTTTAAAAAGTAAAAATGTTTTCTTAACAAAACTACATTGTCTCTGCAGTCTTTTCCCATTCAAATTTCTTGTTTAATAATAATAGTAGTATTAATAATACAACAACATAAACATGACTAAAATATACAGTTAAAAGCCTGCAGGTATACTGTAGTGCAGGGGTGCCCAAACTTTTTTCATCTAGGGCCACATATTAAAACACAGAGCAGCGTGAGGGCCGATCGGGGGTCATAGACTGATGATCAAAACAGTGAGTAATTCAAATCTGTGCATTTATAACAGGTTTGAATGACCCTCCAGACCTTTGTTCAGGCTTAGAACCTCAGAAGGACACACTACATTTGCTTGATCAAGGTAGATTTCAAAAACACACAGTAATAAATACTACTTGTGGTAATATGGGCCAATTCACCTGGAAGCCTGAGGGTCAAAAACAATTGGTCTGAGGGCCACATTTGGCCCCCGGGCCATAGTTTGGACATGCCTGCTGTAGTGGGACAGTATTTAATTGATTTAGTGTATTTAGTATTGTATTTTATTAGTATTCAGTGTTTATTGTTTTAGTATTTAGTAATTTATTAGACAATATTTTAATTGCTGGATTGTATTTAATTGACCTACTATCAGCTATTCCTCCTGGAGACCTTCTGTAGCATGTTCTGGGTTGATGGGGGAAACCGAAGTGTCTGGAGGAAACTCATCCAGACACAGGGAGAACATGCAAACTCCACACAGAGAGACCTGGGGATCAAACCCGGACCTTCTTGCTGTGAGGCATGAGTGCTCGCCACTCAGCCACCGTACCACAGACAGTGCAGTTATGGTCTGGAGGTGGAGTGAATAGGCCAATCTAAACAGGTATGATTTGAGTTTGGATTAGAAATGTGGGAGTGAGTCCTGTTTTACACAAAATAGATTCTTGTGAGCTTGAAGTCATGTTATAATTCTGTTTCCTAATCAAAAACATACCTGGAGTTGAGTTTTGTTTCATTCACACATGTTTGAGTAACTCTTTATTGTTAATCTGTAAATATCTCCAATGCTCAAAATGCTGTTTCAAAATATGCAGGATTTGTGTGTTAAACATGTGAATGAAACAAAACACAACTCCAGTTATGTTTGTGATAAAGAAACATTATAACATAGATCAGAAAATAGCATATCATCCAGGCCCTTGAACAGGTCCTCTGTGTGTATCTGATGTATTGTTACCGCAGTGGAGTTAATGGTTGTATTCTGCTAATGTACATTAACAAACTCATAAGAGGTTTGACCACATTGACATTGTCACATTAGCCGTTGTTATATAAATATACTCTCTGATCATCTGGACATGATTGAAATTATAATGAAGGCACAGCTCACAGTCATTTTAGACTGTAATTTTTCTAGGGCATTGAAGATTGCTGTGATTTTCCTTTTCATGCCTATACTTTCTTGGTCTACAGCAGTGGTGGAAGAAGTACTCATTTTTCAAAAGAAAAAAAAGAAAAAAGCTATTTAATTAATAAAAGTAAAAGTATAAATCAGTAAAAGTATTTCACACACATTTTGTGATCAAATAAAGCTTCAAATGTACTGATTTTGATATTTGTGCTGAATTGTGTTCACCAGAAATAACAGAATTTTTTTTTCCTACTTTTTGTCACATATTTTTCTTTCTAAAAAATAAACCCCTCAGCCTTTTCACCTCATCTCAAATAATAATGAAAAATACCAGTTCAGCAGTGAATGGAGTATAAAGTACAGATACATTCTCTCAAATGTAGTGAAGTAAAAGTAAAAAGTATCCACTTAAAAATGTACTGAAGTAAAGTACAGATACCTAACAACTACTTTTACTTGTTACGTTCTACCACTGCAAGGTACTTTTGGGTGAAATTGAGAAAATTATTTGAGATCTGACAACACAATCCATCAGATATCTTGTGCTGAGCAAATTAAATCAGTTGGTTTGATGTAACCCCATAAATCCCCATACTTCTGGTTTAGAAACAATAATACTGAATAAAAACTATATTATGTCAACTATAACACACATTTTCCGCTCGTTCAACCTCCTTGTGTATATCAGAAACTCCATTGGCCAGTAGCACAGGACCATCCCTTATTTAAATGAATGGACATTGTTTACAGCATGGGCAGCTCCAGAGAAAGTGCTCTATTCTTGTAACATGAAAAAGCAGTACCCCTTTCACCTTCTCCATAAATTACCCAGAATCCCGCAGTCCCATCCAGGCCTGGGTAATGAGCCAGGGCTGATCCTCATTGCAGAAATGTGATTTTCATTGCAACAAGGGAAGACTAATTGTGATGTGGCTCTGACTTTTCTATTAGAGGCAGATAAAGCAGGGCTGCCCTCACTGAAACCACAGGAGACAGATACTGCACCTCATCATCGCCATGTCACCATTTATTAGACTGCAGGGAGAGTACTACCAATACTGTACTACCACTACTACTGCTGTACATGCTTCGTAAATCTTCCACTGTCAACTGCGTGAGAATACTACAGCGAGAGAACTATACGAATACTGTACTATTATTCTATTCATGTTAAGTATATCTTTCACTATAAACTGTGTGAAAAAACTACAGGGAGAATACTACGAATATTGTACTACTACAACTGCTCATGTTTAGTGTGTTTTCCACTGTTAGCCGTGAGAGAATAGTACAATGAGAATACTACAAATACTGTACTACTCATGTTTAATATATCTTCCACGAACTACTATGTGCGAATACTACAGTGAAAATACTACAAAGAGCTTAAATCTACTACAACTACACACATATTTAGTATGTCCTCCACAGTCAAATATGTGATAATACTACAGTGAGAATACTACGAATACTGCATTTCTACTTTACTATTCATGTTTAGTATATCTTCCACTGTTAACTGTGTGAGAATACTACAGTCAAAATACTACTTCTACTACAACTACACACATATTTAGTATATCCTCCACTCTCAAAAATAGCTGTTCAATAAAAAGTAAAATAGTACTTTAATTAAGTACTACAACTACTACAACTACACACATATTTAATATATTTTCCACTCTCAAAAATAGCTGTTTAATAAAAAGTAAAAAAGTACTTTAAGTAAGTAGTCTATATTTTATATTGGTTTGAGTAGATTTCACTTGACAAGTAAAATTGTGTGCCAACAGAACAAGAGACTTTTTGTACTCACACTGTGCTAAAAATGTCTAATAAAAAAAACTCTGTGCTAAAAAATAAGATAAAAATCCATTCCATTGGTAGATCCTTTTGCTTGTCAAGTTAAAGTTACTCAGATCAAAATGTAATTTTCTTAGTCTGAACTCACTCATTAATTTTGGCCTTTTGAAAGTTTTTTATTCAATCATAAGCTTAAAGAATTGTGTGGTAAATTTAAAAAAAGAGATATTCTGCTTGTGTCTAGCTACACTTCGATGGTGAGTAGCAGATTTTTCTTTTCATTTGTACCAAATTGATTATTAAATCCAACTAAATACAACTTCAAGAGGGTAAAAGCGAAAGGGAAACAATTATAAAACGGTTAAAAGCTCTAAAAAGTTGATTTTGCAAAAAGGTTCCTCAAAAAAACTCTACACTATTCAGTCCTTAAAGTTTTGTACAGTTCTCTGATCCCTATACTTTTCCCCATCTGCTGCAAATTCAATGTTACTGATCAAAATACCTCAAGAATGACCAACTCCAACCCAGCTCCACATTCATGTCATTTAAATGCCCCACCACTCTCATTACACCATCCTAACCACAGGTCCTGTCAAATCCTCAAACATGTATTCAGCCTGGCCTTGGACATAAGACACATCTGAACTCTTATCCATGTACAAACGGAGAGACTAACCGCTCAGAGTCCTGCAGCTATCCACCAACCTCAACTGACGAGTGCCTTAAACCTGCATGTTTTCAAATAGACTGTGCACTTCCTGATGAGAAATACTATTAAAATTCACAGCCGGGTTCACATCTGGATGCGTCAGATCCCTCGACGTAGTGCAAACATGCCTGTGCTCTTTGCCAGTGTAAAAGATGGTGGCATTTGGGTTGGATCGATAAAAGCTCGGATACTGCAGGGAGAACACACAAACGCATGTGTCAGACTTTAATGAGAGCTACAGGAAATGTACAGGCACGTGCTGTTATTGGCACTGACACATCCGGACTCACAGGGATCTGAATCAGGCTTCATCAGGAAGACAATAGGAATATGAGATGAAGTGAAAGAATCACATGTTGGTGTAGCTGTGATGGGGGAATTTACACTCAAATACATCAAGGGAGGAAGACAGTGCTCAGCAAAGATTTCATGGAGAAGAAAACACAGCTCCCTATTGCACTGGTGGTTCAAGTATGTATGTATGTAGATTAATAATGCACTGTATAACTTTTCTGGTGGTCTTGACGATGTTATGATTAGACTTGAATGTTTCACAGCATGGCATTATTTGCCTTTTTTGCACAAAAATAATGCTGTTAGAACAGCTATGTAGCTCTGGACATTGTACAGCTCCCAGGCCACATACACCCCTTTGGTTGACTCTGACGGGCCCATTTAAGCTAATTTGGAATTACAAAATAAACATATTTTATAATTTTACCTCATGCATGGACTAAAGCGGCATTACTTTTATTTTAGAGTGTTTTTTAAAATGACATTTTTTGTAAGGAAACTTCACTTTTTCATTGCTTAGTCATTACATAAACTCTTACCAGTCTTACCAGCGCGTCAAAACAATGCAATTTACTGCTTTTTATAAAGAAATACAATTCAAATTATGCAGAACTGAGTTAAACATTTTGGCCCAACCTGCCACAATATTTTCAGTTTTTCATGTGGCCCCATGGAAAAAAATGCCCACCCCTGATTTACAATATACTATGGGGGTAAAATGTGGACTGTGTATAGAAATGTGACAAATGAAGCTCATCGAGGCTGGCAGTAGAGACCATATTTGGAAATATGAGCGCGAAACCAAAGAGCCAATCAGGAGTGCGGCTGTTGTAGTTACTGCTCACATGGTTGATATAGTTAAATAGCAAAATAAAAACACCAGGATCAGATAGAGCAGGTTGATATGAACTTTTAAAACCAAAATGATGCGTGTGACAGCAGCAGAGGGGGCCAAGACTTTTCATTAAAACCAGAGCTTGAAGGAACCACTTTGCACCCATGCTTACACTTGCTATGTCCATATAGCCTTTGAGGTAAGACAGAATTTACTAATTTGTGTTCTCCTTTAATACATACACCTTTAATATTTACATTATTTCCATTGCTATCACCACACACCTGTATACCCCATTCATATCAAAAGTGGGTAAAGGGTCTTGCCCAAGAACACAACAACAGTATGCACCAGTCTGTGTAAAGTAACAATTTTAGCCAACTCAAAAAGCTCGAGCAGAAGGTATCGTACAAACTGAGATAGCTGTTAAAGATGAGAATACAACTGTCTCTCATTATAAAGCAGCTGTCATCTGTCATTTAGTTTTCTGGTAGATTTAAATTCACTTTGATAAATGTGAAGAACTACAGTAATAAAACCAAAGGCATCTTGTTCATTATCACATCTGATTTAAGATCAACGTGTCAAAATAGATCCCATCCATACCTAAAATAACACATTCTTGAAAATTGAGATGCTACAGCAAATGTGGCAGAAGACCTTCCAGAGGAAATACTGTGAGCGAATGAAGAGAAAGGACTGTTGGATTGTGTGAAATTACCTTTTTACTTTTCCTGTATCCATGGAGTAGCCAACTAAGAATCTACCAATGGACATTTGAGATGCTGCAGGCTTTGTACACCAAATGTGGCAGCAAATGAGGCAGAAGACCTTCCAGAAGAAATACTTTGAGAGAAAGAACCATTTCATCAACAACAGGAACACCAGAGCGGAGAAAAAACAAGGTCTTTCCTGTTGTGTTCACCTGACTCCCCCTAGAGGCTGCTGTGATGCTGCAGGACACAAAGGAGGGACACTTTTGGCTTTTTCTCTCCTTAAACTACCCAGACACAGAATATGCTGACCCAACCTGACTAGTCCTCCTTTTAAACTGAGACCTTTGACTGAGACATAACGGCCACTGTACACTGTAAATGTTACTGCAGCAAAACTTGAATTTCCCTCTGGATCAATAAAGTCTCACGCTCTAATAATTCTAGTATTACTAAGTGGATACATTGAAAAATACCATACAGAATTCCCATGTGCATTTGACTATAGCTTTTGCTCACCCAAATGAATAAACTCAGTGTTATTTTCCATTTTTGCAATTTTATGCTTTCTTTTCCCTTCAAACGCCACCCACAACTACCCCTGCACACATATGCCAGGTCATACTAACCCGCAAGGCATTCAGGGGCCCAATTATTTTCCACACTCAACACATAATCACAATTGCTCCTGAAATACTGCCATGAAATTTGCTTAGCTTGTAAATTTCAGCTACTTTAAAGTCTATATTTACTGATTTCACTGTTTCTATAGCCACAAAGGGAGTTAGCTGTCCGGTAAGATGCAATTGTCCAAGTCTCCATAGCGCAGTACAACGTAATATTGACCTCATAAAGTATTTTCAAGTGCGCTTTTTGTCCCTGATTGAATTCTGCTTCTGACTATTTCTTTCCCCAATTTCTATTGTTTCTCTGCTCCTTCTGGCTTGTATTCTGCTGCTTAAATGACTTATATCCAGTTCAAAACAGATGACAAAACCACTAAAGGAAATAAATCAGGAAGACTTCTCCAAAAATGGCCTGCATAAGAGTGGCAGTGCACAGTTTGTCTCTTTTGTAAAGGACTAATGGATTTATTTCTGCTGTGAAATTGTGAGTCAGGGTTAGTCGGAGGCGCATGGAGAAAATGAAGTTTGAACATGATCACAGGAAGGTGTCAAAGTCTAATTAAATCCTCCACGTTCAGAATTCAGGCAAAATTAAATATTAAAGGGCGACTGTTTGGACACTTGATTTGGAGATTTCGAGAGGAAAATTGGAGAGCAGAGATGAGAGCCATTTGAATGTGTCACAAATAAGGTGTTAACTGGGATGCACAAAGAGCTGGTTGTTCAATCTCTGCTAACATTGCACTTTCCTGTTGTGCTATTGAGCATGACACTTCTTCCACCTTGTCTGTTTGAATGTGGTTGTGGTTGAAATGCCTTTAGGAACAGAATGAAACTTATATATTTAAGCTGTTTTTTGTCTAGAGAAATTCAGGCCCCGTCAATCGCTCAAATTGCTTTTAAATTTAGATAAACATCGTTCTACAATGGCGTCAAAAGTCAAGATTGTTTTTTAATTGCATTTTCAGCCTCTGAAAAGCTGTTTTAGGATAACGTCACATCGTAGCATATAAATGAGCAGAATAATGTTGTCACACATTCTGGGTGCGCCAAATGATTGTAATCTTTATTTGTAAGTCAATAGAAGTAACGTTTGAAGACAAGATGCTCAAATTCTTCAAACCTTTATAATAATTTGGAGCAATACATTTAGTATTTGTCAGCTTTCTCTGCCTCTCATTCTCTCTTTTCACATATTGAGTGTTTGTATGTTTTAGTATGTACAAAGTCAGTTTCAAAGGTTATAGAGATTTTCTATACACGGTTTCAAAGGGGCCACAGTTTCCTAACCTGCCTTGCTTTTTGCTTTTGACAAAGCCTGAACATTGCTCGCTGTTTCAATCACAGACATTGAAAACACAGCTAAAGCTGAGGTGAAAGCTTTAAATTGCAGTATTAAGGTTGCTGGTCCAAGTCAAATGGCCATATTCAAATCCATACACAGTTCTTTTATAAGCCCCTGTATAGAGCTAAGGGTTAAATCTTTAAAAGCTGGTTATATGTTGAGCTATGGAAAATGCAGAGAAAATGGGGTCTTTCTACCTTTTAAATGAGAACACAGCTTTCCTCCCGCTGTGGCCAAACCTTGACCCTCAAACTGATCTAGAAATAGTCCTTCACTAACGGAAGAAAATACAGGAAGAGCACATACCTAGCAATAGCGCCTGCAGCTTCCATGTACCATACATAGAAGCATATATATGTAGCATGGTTTTCTACTTTTCCACTCCAGGGAGAAAGGGATTCGTATTGTCAAGGGTGTGCGCATAGGGGACACAACTTCTGTACCAGGTGTCTCACTTTTTATTTTATTATTTTTATTGTTTTGCCGAAAGCGCGTCTCTGGAGAATTTTTCAGACATATTGGAGAATTGTCCCTGTGTATCTGACATTGAGTGTACACCTCGCGATATTGCATTGTCTTACTGTACAGGGAGTTGCTTGTTTATTTTTGGAAATACAACAGAAATAATACAAATGATAATAATAGTATCAAACCATTTTTTCAAAACACCTTCAAAGTACAAAGTCATATATACTGAGAATAGGGAAACTTTCATTGATATTCTAACCTATTTAGATATTTCAGTGGGCACAGTATATTTCTATTGGCGGTTTTTAGTGGCGGCACGGTGGCTGAGTGGCAACACTCAGGCACCCGGGCCCGGGCCTTTCTGTGTGAAGTTTGCATGTTCTCCCCGTGTCTGGATGGGTTTCCTCCGGGTGCTCCGGTTTCCCCCATCAACCCAAAACATGCCTGGACCCCTATGAACTAACATCAAGGACCATGTTGTCCACCCTCCTGTGGGCTCACCACCTGCAGAGGGGTTCATAGGGGGTCAGGTGCTATGAGTATTGGGCAGCAAGCTGGGGGCAAGAGCCTGTTTTTCTAATTGATAACATTGTATTTTCCAGTGAAATATCCAAAAGGTCAATTCACAAATGGTGAAGCAGATCATTTTTATCAGTGACCCTAGAACTTACTGTATTACAACAAAAATCTGCATTTTAACAACATTAATTTTAGCCTTCCCCATCTGTATTAAGTATTACTGGCATACAGAATGTTGTCATGTTACCTAAAACTCGACAACTGTGAGACAGGGTCACTGCCTTTGGGGAGGTCTGGGCGTATAATCAACTTAAAAGATCCCATTTTGGGCTGGTTGTTATTTAAAATGTCATATTGTAATATTTACAATGTTGAAACAAGTGTATTTTTTCCATGTGATTATCTGATGTCGATCCAAGCCAAAGGCTCTTTGAAGTTGAAGTGATCCAAAAGATTTGGATTCCATAAAGGAGCCGAAAGTCCCATCAATCGTGTCAACTTTTTTTTTATATATCCAGGTTTTTCCTTCAATAGTTTTAGGATACTTGCTGTTACTTTGAAGTACCAAAACTTGGCTACTCCACACACCTACGCATTTGTTACAGCAAGTTGTTTGAGCACTGACTATTTTGGTACTGCAAGTTTAAAAATACACCAAAATAATATAATGAAAAAAAAAAAAGAAAAACAAGAAAACAAACCAAAAACATGGCAATGCTGTATACTTTTTTGTATTTCAAAGTCAGAACAATACATATTCGTAACAATGAGGAAAACTTACACCGAAGTTGTGAAAATACTGTCTAGAGACTCTCCTGCAGCCGTGACAGACCAAATAAAGGATACAAAAGAAGGTGAGGAGAAGTTTTTAAAAATGTAATTCCTCCATCTTTGTAAAGTTAGTGGTTCTGTATAACAAATATATGGCCCATAGCAGTTACACTAACATAGAGTGGAGCTTTCTAAGTGTTAACGTGTGCTTCCTCTATTCTCCGCTCACAAATCTCTCTCTATCATCACCTCTCCATACAATGTCTCCCTTTGGACAAACAGGAAGAGGACACACAGAGGAAGAGACTGGGACGCATAGGTTTAACATGTCAACACTTGGACATTAGGGCTGCAGTCAACTCAAGACATTCTTGGTTGACTAAAGGCATGACCTATGCAGAGATTGGTTGAAAAATTCCTTATAATACCAATAAAAGTATAAGTAGACTAATGAAAATCTTGGTTGCCTAAGAAACCATCCATCCATCTTCTTCCACTTATCCGGGGCCGGGTCGTGGGGGCAGCAGTCTAAGCAGGGGCTCCCAACCTTCCTACTCCCCAGCCACTTTCTCCAGCTCCTCCGGACAGACCCCGAGGTGTTCCCAGGCCAACCGAGAGACATAGTCCCTCCAGCATGTCCTGGGTCTTCCTCGGGGCCTCCTACCGGTAAGAAACCATTCATTGATAAATCAAGAAAAAGGTTAAAACTCTACGAGACAGACTGCCAGCTCGTCAAAAGATATTCAGTCTGTAATGCAAAAGGCCCAAAGTGGTGGTGATGATACTATTAAAGGTCCTGTATTACACAAAATGGATTCATGAGCTTTACGCCATGTTATAGTGTTGTTACCTCATCAAAAACATATGTGGAGTTGCGTTTTGGTTCCTTCACACATGTTTGAGTAAGACTTGATTATTATTCCAAGTACATCTTCAAAACTCTAAATGCCCATTTCCACCGTGTGATATCATGAAGCAGTAGTCTTCAATTTAATAACTGTCTTTAATCTTTTGTTCAGTAGAGATTAGGGTTGGGTGGTAATACGGTAATAAGATATCCCAAAGTATCAACAAGAAGCAACGATATCAGTTTCATTACCGTCATTTTAAAAATCTGCAGCACATAAGGACTTAATATAATATTAGGAGCATTTTGGCTTCAGGACGACTGACAGGGGAGAGACACAAATGTTGATGGAACTACGACCCTGCGTCAGGCCAGAGACCCCACCACAGTCGCTTCAGACACAGGCCACAGTGCGGACTTTTTCCCCTCAGCTCTCTCTCCTCTTAAAAAATTGTTATGCACGGAGATATTGATCCACACGCAGCGAGGAAGAAGAAAAAAAAAACTGACTGACGCGTCATGTGATGTTGCGTTGAAAAGTTTGTGATGGAGATGTTTTATTGAACGCTGAGAGTCAAGAGGGGACACGCTGAAGAAGAAAAAGTTCCCCGCTTGAAGGCGAAGTCGGTAACTTCTCCGAGTGCCAAGAGCGTGGGGTCTGTCAGATACAACATGCTGCAGTGGGAAATATCACACGCCGTGGACTGTCGCCTTTTACTTTTTATTCCCGAATCTGCCTCTTCTGTGCTTTTCATGTCTCGGCGTGTCCCAGATCATTAAATGGAGGGAAATTTGTGCTGGGAAAGTTTGGTTTGATCAGAATTTGTGCCTCATCTTCAAATATAAAGCTGCTATTCTGTTTCTGAATGGTGTAGGTGGAAACTACAAAATAATTCTGATTTAGTCACGGTAATATCCTATACCCCGGTAAAATGCCGAGAAGGTTTAACGGTATTAAAATTCGTATACCACCCAACCCTCATAGACATTGACAATTCTAGGGCTAAAATGATTCTAGTGAAGGTGTATTAGTTTAAAAACATACCTGGAGCACTTCCTGCATTACCTTATGACATCACAAGGTGGAATAGAGTGTTTTCTGTTCGAGAGTAAAACTCCTAATTATGCAGGGTTTGTGTGTTAAACATGGATGAATAAAACAAAACACAACTCCAGGTATGTTTGTGATGAGGAATATGGACCCTTTAAAACTGGATGCCAATTGTATTCTCATAGATTATTACATCAGTCCCCTCCTCTTCTCCATCTCCATCTTAAAAAAAAAAAAAAGAAAAAAAAAAACATGTATTGATCACAAACCCAGATGAAAGAGCCTGACATAATCCAGTGTAATAGGTTTGGGATGAGAGTGTGTTGGCAGAAAGATGTCGGTCCACTCCCACTTTGCTTCACTGCCTGAAAAAGCTGCTCTAAATCTGGGCATGTGTCCAAAAAATCATGCTTGTGATTTTGAATAGTAGCAGTGTGCCACATGGTTGGTATAAGCTAGAACAATGAAATAGGACAATAAAATACATATGTCCACCTTCCATGGACTGAAAATCAGGTACACCAGCTTCGATGTCAGTTAAAGGTCCTATATTTAACTTTAAGCCTTGATATAATGTTGTTACTATGGTCATGAGCTCTGGGTAATGACCGAAAGAACGAGATCGCGGATACAAGCGGCCGAAATGAGTTTCCTTCGCAGAGTGGCCGGGCGCTCCCTTAGAGATAAGGTGAGGAGCTCGGTCACACAGGAGGAGCTTGGAGTAGAGTCGCTGCTCCTCCACGTCGAGAGGAGCCAGCTGAGGTGGCTCGGGCATCTGGTCCGGATGCCTCCTGGACGCCTCCCTCGGGAGGTGTTCCGGGCATGTCCCACCGGTAGGAGGCCCCGGGGAAGACCCAGGACACGCTGGAGGGACTATGTCTCTCGGCTGGCCTGGGAACGCCTCGGGGTCCGTCCGGAGGAGCTGGAGGAAGTGGCTGGGGAAAAGGAAGCTTGGGAGCCCCTGCTTAGACTGAGCAGAAGAAGATGGATGGATGGATGGATAATGTTGTTACCTCATAAAAACATACCTGGAGTTGTGTTTTATTTAATTCAAACATGTTTGTCCAATCCTTTATTATAAGTCTGTCTACATCTCAGCCTAAATATGCAGGGTTTGTGTGTTAAACGTGTGAAAAAAACACAACTCCAGGTATGTTTGTGATGAGGAAACAGCACTTTAACACAGATCAGACATGGTGCAGTAGAGGCCCTTTAAGTCATTGTAATGAAACAAACAAACACAGGGATTCTTGTACCCACTGACTTTTGGTTATTAATTTCTTCCAAACAGAACACAGCGGGGATCATGTGATGAAATTAACTCTAATTGCACTGAACCTAGCAATTTCCCTTATTGCATTTCACTATTCACAGTGAAGTGCCATCTCTCAGAGGACAAGAACTGTCATAAAATAAAAATTGTGACTAAAAAACATCTGATATGATTTTTCTACCTCCCTTGAGCAAAGAGTGCACTAAAAGACAGATAAGAATGCAATAAAAAAACAAAACCAGTTCCACTTCTAGATAGATAGTGTCAAAGATACCAAACCATAAGCCATAAAGAGAGGTGCATTTGGAAGGGCATCTGACATAATTAATGTCTTTATTATTATTTCACAACACAGGGAGATAAAATAACAGTACACTAAAAGCTTTAAAGGGCTTGTACCTGATTTTCCCCCCATGTATTTGAACCAAAAAATATATCTCGCCGCAGTACAGACATATTGTATAAGCAGCTCTTACAAGAAGTTTAAAGAAGTCTGTGTACTGTCTGCCTCTATTTATTAAAGTGTTTTATTGTCAGATTATCAGGAAGGGTGTGGTTAGCATGCCAGTTGTTGTTAGCAGTACTGCAATGGGAAAACTCTCAGCTCTGGCCTCTGAAAATTGTGCAACGCGCTTGTAAACTCACTGTGGTGAATAATTAGAACGCGAACGGTAAGTAAGGAATAACTTTGGACCACTGCAAACTGTAAATATTGTAATAGTTCTGTTTTACTTGTTTTTAGGACTGTAAAAATCCAATTTAGTGCCTTTAACTATAGCAAATCTGTAAATGTGATGCCAACTTCTTACCACATTTGTATGGAAATTGCAGAGTTGGCGGATCAGGATCGCTGGCCTACTTTTTATTCTGTTTTTTACTCTTCCTCTCTCTCTCATTAGGGTAAGAGCTGACCACTGTCACGCACCCTTAGCTCCAAATTAACACCCAAGCCTGTTTCAATTAATCGTATTCGTGGATTTTCAATTAAACAGAGAGAGTCGGTGAACTTTGAGATGGGGACCTCTTTAACCTGGAAGAAAATAATATATGCAGGCTGCCACGGTGCTAATTTGTGTGAATGAAATCAGGAGATATTAAACACGTTGAGATAATCAGTCATTAAGAGCAGAGTACCAGAAGGGCCTGTCCATCAGTGTTATAATGACTGTATAATGGAGCAGACTGTGACTGTGTGTAATGGCTACTGGGCAATCAGCCTATAGCCACATTAATGTTACACTTGTTAATAGGCTAGATATATTTAGAAAGGGAAATTGAACTTGTTGTGACTGTAATAACTGGGAAATTAAATGTGATATATTGTGAAAACTCTCCGCAACACATGTTAAAGATATAATGAATCAGGGAGCGTCAGTTAGAAGTGTCTGAACAATAGACTGTATAAAGAAGTGGACTAATGGAGTGTGGCGTGACCCATAGCGTTCAGCTCCAGTCAAATGAAGCTTGCAGAAGATAGCAGTTATTGGGATGAAATTAGAGCTGAGTTACTTTTTAGGAATAGGTATTTACAAGCAAAATAGTGAAATAAAAACGCCAGGATCATGTACAGTGGGTTAATATGAACATTTAAAAAAAGAAAATTAAGAGCTGGAGCCTAACAGCAGCAGTTACGGAGAGAGATGCAATGTTTTAGTGAGCTGGAGTCGATGGAGCAGAAGCGTTCCCATGCTAATTTCCTATTTGGTTAGCTATGCCCATTTATATAAACAGTCTATGGCCTGAACCTGAACCTTGAATCTGCAGGGTTTGTATTTATGCCATTGTAATTGCATTGTTTTGTTTACCCTACCTGGCAGCAAAGTTCGCTTAAAGACGCCAGTGGATTCAGTATGACATTGAATTTCTTTCTTGCATTTATTCAATCACAGATGTTTTTATTGTTATAATACAGCTTGAAAAATATGTATGCGTCTCCACCGACCAGACCTGTAACTCTGATGCAGCTTAATGCCGTATAGTGGAACATGCCAGGGAAAACAATAACATTTCCATGGAGACAAGCAGGTGACGCACCCAGTTAGTTAACAATTGGTAATTATTCTGTATAGTTCAACACTACATTTTACACAATCATGAATCATTTTAAAATAATACATTTTCATTTTTTTGCAAATAGCTCTGAAATTCCCCTACTAAAAAATCTCTGTGAAAAGTAGGTCATTGATCCTGAGCCACCGACTCCGCTCCCTCCATGCAAACAGGGGCTAAACGCGGCCATGAGCGGAAGACGGAGGGGAAAAATATAAAAAAAATCTTGATTTTGTCTGTAATAGAATGCCGGGCAGCGGGGTAAGCTCTTCTCCTGAATAATTCACTTTAGCCAAACTGTTGCTTCGGGCCTCATTCATTTTTAATGCTGTCTTTTGATGTTGATTAATTAAGCAGTGCTAGCGCTGCTGTTTCTGTGCCTTTGCTGGCTCACGCGCGCATGCCACCCGTGCACGTACGTCAACATACAGATTTTTCCTTTCTATCCTCCTCAACCCTACAGCCCCCACACCCCTGCTTCATTTATTCACATAGGACGCGATGGGATAAACACAAATCGCAAAAAGACTCAAAATGACAATTGTTTCAGTGCGTTTGTGTGGATGTGTGTCAAAGTGGGGGAGTGCGTACGGTTATAGTCTGGATTACACGATAAGGAGGGCTGGTAATTAAGAATATTACACATACACACGTTTATGTTGCTATAGCGTTTTCCTTTCATGTGTTTTTAACCAATAAGACAGAGGAGTCGCCCCATTCTCCAATCAGGACTTCAGGGTTATAAATAGCAGGCTGGTGTTTCCACTCAAACACTACATCAGCTCATTCAAACGGGCCTTTGATTTCCCTAAGTAATTCTCCGAAGTACCTTTTGAAGTAACTGTGTTTGTGGCATATTCTTGAACTGGGGTAAAGAGGTTAATGTAACAGCTTGTATTCACAGGGAAATAGCGTAGAAAAAAAAATGAGAGCACAGTTTTCATGCATTTTTAAGCATTATAGTTCTGGGGTACATTTTGATTTTTAGAGAAAGCAGGACCTTGAGCTTGTTGGTTAGTCCCACTGACAAATGATATTCTGAAATAGCAGAAACTAAATAATTAAATATATTTGGGGAAAATATGATAGATTCTGTTTTGCAGCAGTGATTTGATAAAGGATTTAAAGGAAAGAGCCGATTCTTCCAGCGTTGTGCAGCTACGAGCCGTGGTCCCATGTAACAGACATATGGCCCATTCTAAATAAATAAAAATAAAGAAATAAGCCACATAGTTACAGATTCACTCATCAAAGCTGCTCACAATATACACAGTGGAGCTCATCAGTGGCCGCGCTAGTTCTGGAAATGCATTTTCTATCATTTTTTCCCATAGACAAAACAAAAAACAAATTAAGGACATCACGGAGGCTTGAGCTCCATACACACTAAAGATGAACACGAATTAATGCCATTCTGTTTTACTTTTGATTCAAAGCAACAAACATCAGCAAACAAAGTCAAGGCGAGTTCATATAATACTACACATTCGCAACATTTCCGTGTCATGAAAAAACTGATATCAACATTTAATATCACCATTTTCTTGGATCCAGATCATGATTTAGATGTGATCACAGTTCAGGTAAACTGATATCTGCTTCATACTTCATTGTAATTGGTGGAAGCCGCCTGCCGCTCACCCAGAGTCTCACTGAGGTGGACTAATAGGGGTGGGTGGGAAAACAATCACTACCTGATGATATTTAGTCAATTTGAGTCAAAATTCTTTTATTCAGGTTACTGCCTTACTGCCTCGCTGACCTGACCCACACTTATGCCGCTCTCGCACTCAGGCCAGCAGAAGGTTGCCCCACGGCTAAGGAAAGTGTTGCCGTTAAAGATTCGAGTGGCGGAGTCACTATTTGTTTTGAAATCACTCCTAAAAACGCACTTTTTTCACTGGCTTTTAAGAAGTGAGATGAAGATTTCTTGTTAATTAACTTGAGTATCCTGCGTCTTATTGTTTTCTGTTTTTAATAGTTGTATTGTGACTCCGCTGTGAAGTTTTTAAAGTTGCTTCATAAATAAAGTTGGTACAGTCCGAGTTTACCAAAATAGCATGGCACGAATTAGATTAGAATTCAGTTTATGCCACATTACTGACTGACCCGACAAAAAATCACAGATCTTGTGCATAAAAAAGGTGATGGTGAAAATGAGCTGTTAATTCTTTACTGAAGGAAAATCAGGAAGTACCCAGCAGAGTAGTTGGACTAGCCCTGAAACTTGTGTAACCTAAGCCCTCCTCTCGTGAGTCCAGACTGACATCACACAACCGCGCTGCTTCGTGACTACACCTGCTAATGGCGAGGGACACTCTTTTCCACTCTCTCCTCTCCACTCCACAGTGAGAGAGGCTTCATTTCCTCCTAATAAGGACTTATATGAGCTCTGTGGAGTCCATAATGCAGTAATGTCTATAAATACCCCCATCCAAAAGGCCTGTCCTGTCATGTTACATTGATCTTAGCATGATGCGCCTCACTCCAGCGCCGGCTCAGTTACACGGAGGAGGAGAGGAAAAAGGAAACATGTAAGGATGGAGGAGAGAGGAGAAAGAACGGGATATCTTTTACCACAATTTGGGCATTGCTCGGGTCTCTTAGGGCTTAGGGGTTTGAAAAACAATTTGACCTGAAATAAGAAGTAATGTATTGAAGCAAGTCAGATTTACAAGGTCCATCATGCTAATATATCTTTCAAAACTACTGAAATTAAGAATGCTGTCCAGAATTTCTGTAATAAATATGACACACAATATGACATTAAACAGCTCTAGCTTATATTTATTCAATTCAGTTTTATAGCTCAAAGATACGTAGAAAAAAGCAATAACATCTCCGTGGAGAAAAGCATTTGATGGACCCTCCACCAGAAAAGTTACATAATGCACTTTTAAAATGATACTTGATTCCGAAAACGGATTTTAAATGAAATGATAAGTGTTCATTTGTTACCACATAGCTGATTATCCCACAGAGAAGGACGGAAAAGAGGAAACATCTAAGGATAGAGGGAGGAAAGAGGGAGGAGGAGGGAGGAAAGGAGAGAGAAGGATATCTTTTACCATGATTTGGGCGTCGCAAAGGTCTCTTAGTGCAGGCTCATTTGTCTCAGGCTGTAATTGTCCCGTGAGATCTGGGACAAAAGGCAGGAGAGGATAAAAGCGAATGGGTATAACCTTATCACATGTTAAACGTACAGCATTAGTGGTAGCATAGGCCAAAGCTAAAAGGGTTCTGGTGTAAGAGACCACACGAAATACTATACATGTAAAGGGTCTATAAGTGAGTATAAAAGGTGCTCTTAAAACGTGCATTGTGTAAGTTTTCTGCTGGAGGGTCTATCAAATGCTTTTCTCCGTGATGTTATTGCTTTGTCTAGAATGTTTCACAGTATGGTACAAAAATGGTCACATTTTTATATAGTGCTTTTCCACCTTCAAGGCACTCAACGCGCTTTACATCAAGGAACCACTCACCCACTCACACACCAGTGTACGCAGACACTGGGCACGAGGTGGGTTAAGTGTCTTGCCCAAGGACACAACAACAGCCTTCATCTCCTGGAGCTGGAATCACACTGACCTGACTGCTCATTCAATGATGTGTATGTCAAGAGCGGGATTCGAACTGCCAACCAGTGGACAAACGCTTCACCAACTGAGCTACCGTCGCCCAATTAAACTTGTTTTTTTTGTCTTCATGGAGACCAGACCATGTTACAGGTCAGATCTGTGGAGAGGCAACCCCGCTCACAGTCAGAATACCTGTTTTTCTAGGTATTTTTGAGCTATAAAACCACCTGTAATTGAATAAATGCAAGGTAGAGCTGTTTAATGTCATACTGTGGAACATTCCAGGCAAAGCAAGGACATATCCATAGAAATAAGCAGGTGATAGACCAAAAACCAACAAGTTCCACAGTGCACCTTTAAGCACATATGCAGTTTGGAGAAAGCAGCAGCTCAGAATTTTCCACAGTCACAGTAAACAAAGAGAGGTTTAAAAAAGTAAAAATAGAGCCAAGGATAAAGGATATGTAAAGATCTTAAGCTAAATAATTCTATGATAACTCTAAATGGTTTGTTCTTGCACTTTTGTAGATAAAGTGAAGCTCTGGTCCCATTTGAGTCCCATTATGTGAGAAATTAGATGCCCTACCTGTCAAAAACAATATGTCTTGCCCAAGAACACAACAGCAACATACCCGGATTAGAGAAGAAATTGAACTGCCAATTGATCTTTTAATGGGCAAGCTGATTAAAGTACTCTTACTGCTCCAAAAATATGATGAAAATGTGCATTCTTACTGTGAGAGGGGGCACAGACTCCACAGATCTGAGCTGTAACTTGCTTTTCTTCATGGAGACAGACAGGATTTATGGCATACTGTGGAACAATGGGCAGGGCAGCTACTTTTTACCTTTTGTTTAGTAGAGATTTGCAATTCCGGGTCTGAAATGATCCAAATGATTCTAGTGAAGTTATATGGAGTTTAAAAACACAGTGGAGCACCTCCTATATTACGGAGAACTCAGCCTAAATATTCAGGATCTGTGTGTTAAACATGTGTGAATGAAACAAAACACAACTCCAAGTATGTCTATGATGAAGAAACAACATTAAAACAGAAAATAGGTTAATATGGGCTTTTAAACATGCATTTTAAAGACATCTACATTATTTAATCATACCTAAAGCATTCCAGTACACCGGAATATCTATTTCAAACTTCCCTTGAGCAATCTCAGAAGTCTGGGCTGTGCTTTAACATCAATTAACCCCAATATGATGCAACGGAGAGCCTGGATCCTCCCTGTGTTTGAATGCAACTTACGGAGAGCACATATCCAGCAGCATCTCCAAACAAGAAAGACGGGTGCGTATATATCGAGTGCCAACAGCTTCACAAGGTTAAATCATGTATTTCCCCCAACACCTATGTGTGGGATATGAAAGCAGAACGCTAAAGTAGGACAGCATACTAAACAGGGCCTAAAGTCAAAGCAGCACTGCAACATCTGTGCACCATCCAGGCTGCACTGTATGCAGGTGAATAACAGAGCAGAGGGGTGCAGAGGGGAGGGAGATAAAGAGGTACTGAAGGGGTAGAACGATTTACACCAGTAGGACTGTACAAAGTTCTTTACTCAGGGCCACGTCTTAAAACATGTTTAAAGCGGAGGTCCAAAGAGCAGTGGTCCATAGATTTGATGATTCAGCTCAGGCGTTTTATATAGTTTGGACAGTGCCGTCACACCCGCAGTAAGGCTTAAATTTTGTTTATGATCCATGGACACTTGCAGCTGACCATCATTAACAATCCCTGGACTTTTGAAGCTAACTGAAAGCATGGAAATTCACTATTTGCAAACCCTACTTCCCCATTTTCCTGTCCGAAATACAATACTATAAGAAAACATCCACTTGTCCTCCAATTCCAAAGTGGTTAAAACCCCGGAAACAATTTAATTTATATATTTTTTAATTTGTCTCCCCCTGTCCAGTATTGTTTGTTATTCATTGCATAAGTTGTATTTATTTATTTTCTGTGTAATAAAAAAAATAACTGAAAGCACAACTGTTAGAAGCTCTGTTAATGAACTTAGACTTAATCTGAGCTTTGTTTTAACACAAAGAGCTGACTTGGTTAGAAATACAACAGATGAAATGATTTGTGCTGTTAAATAAGCCTAGTTTTTAGTTCTAGTTTTAGTTTTAGTTCTAGTTTTTCAGTCAATCTCACCTTTTTACTGAAAATCAACCACCTAAACAGGACCATGAATGCTCGTATTGCTCACAGGCTCCTGAAAATGTGTTGTTTAAACCCATTTTGTATTTTTTGACACTTAAACTTCTTTGTCCCTTTTTCTAATGTGTGCATCGTGTCTCCATGGTAACAGCTGAACATTTCACCATAGGTAAACAAGGCAGAACACCCCCAGTGTGATGTCAATGCAAAGTATCAATTCCAAACGTACAAAGCAAAATTAAATCCTTTATTTTTCTATTATTCAATCAGTTTTAACTCAAGAACATTTTTACACCTGACTGAAACCTTTGCCCGCTGCCGCTTGATGACGGCTCCATTTTCAATTACCCCAAGGTTACAGGTGCTCTTACTGCCGCCATTAGACTAAGTGTCAGTTTGTATAAAAGCTGCTATAGACAAACATACGACGGCCACTGGAAAACACAGAGAACAGCAAATCGAGTCATTACCAGCACAATCAGTGACGCTATTTACGGCGATGGAATGTAACGCGACCTTCAAGATGCCGTTACGGAGAGAACGCCATAAAGGGGCCCCCCATACAGAGCCGTGATTGGAGCAACACACACACAACTGAGCACAAGAAAACAAGTATAAGGTAAATGTGTAATGTAAAGTAACCAGTGGCATTTGCTGTTTGGAAGATACGGTATGGACATGACCTAATACAGCTGCACCCCTCATACAAAGTACTCCCTGATAGTAAAATAAATAAATGAATGAATAAAAATAAATACAAATAAACAAAAAAGATCAAAGCTGCACAAAAATATGTTTCTGTGTTTCTGTTTGCTAACAGATAGGTCAGAAAAAAGTTGTTTTTTATGTATCAGCACAAGTTGTTTAGTAACGTAACTTGACTGGAGCTTGAATGCAGAATATGAAGCTTTCCAGTCTGCATTTTCATCTGCTTGTATCTAATTTAAATATTTTGTACTTTAAAGGTGCACTGTGTAACATTTCTGCTTGGAGATGTTGTAATTTTGCCTTGATTATTCCCCAGTATGAAAATAAACTTGGTCATCCCAAGTGAAGCAGGCTAATGGTCAGATCAACGGAGAGGCAAGCCCGCGCATGGCAAGAATTCATGTTTTTCAAGGTATTTTGAGCTATAAAACTCCTCTAATTGAAAACATGCAAGGCACATATGTTTAATGCACTACTGCGGAACATTCCATGCAATTAAGTAACATCCCCATGGAGACAAACAAGCAGAGGACCGTCCATCTTAGAAGTTACATAGTGCACCTTAAAGATTTTCAACTAAACTTATCTAAACAAAACAGAATTACACTTTGATATATTAACAACCCAAGTTTTTATATAAATAAAAACTGCATTATTTACACAACAAAGCAAAAGTCTGTCTGTTTAAAACTAACTCCAAAAACATACTGAACCACTGCGAGGCTCAAGGCTGCTTTAATGCCCGATTTGCTTCTCTTTTATGTACAGTTTTTAGTTCCCAGTCTCCCCGTGTGAGAAATCATGCACTTCCAAAATGTATTTCAGGGTATAAAAGTTATACAAGCGGTGCCGTTTCTTTATGTTTCATCCTTTTAATATGAGCGTAAAGAAATGGGCCAGTGGTCCATGTTTAGGTCTCAACCTCAGTTTGCAGTTTGGACTCAAGATTTTAATGCATACAGAGAGAGAGAAAGACTGAAAATGTATGAAAGAAGAGAGAAAGAGAGAGGGGAGGGGATGCATGGTGATGGAATGAAGAAAGAGAGAATAGGGAGAGAGAGAAATAGAAAAAAGAGAGAGGAAACGGAGAGAAAGGAGAGAGAATAGGAAGAGAAGGAGGGAAAGAGGGAGAGAGCAGGAAATAGAGAGTATCTAAAGAGGGGAACTGAGAGAAAAAGAGAAACAAGAAAGGGAAAACGCAAAAAAATAGAAAAGAGAGTGAAGGAAGAATGGAACGAGAGAAAGAAAAGATGAGAAGAGAGGAGGAGAAGACAGAGAAGCATTGAAAAAAGAGAGAGAAAAGAGAGATACATGAAGAAAGAGAGAAGAGAGAGAGAATAGGGAGGCAGAATAGGGAGGTACAGAGAATGAATCATGGAAAGAGAGAGAATGAGAGTGAGACAGAGAGGGAGAAAGAGAAATATAAATGCTTTTAATGGAGGAGAGAGTGGTTTCCTTTGGTGTGTGCAGTGAGGAGCTGGCGTTGGTTGGAGGTTTAAAGTTATAAAGGCCATAATGAGGCTGGGGAACAGAGCGTACCAGAGCAAGACCCAGGATAACCTTTGGTCTGTTTGTATATGATTGTACAAATTATACTTTTCGAACAGAATTTTTATCACTCTCTAAAGCCTTCACCGCTGCTTTTAAATGTAGCCACATGCACTATGAAAGCACTTTTTACATTTTAGACCACCAAACCTGCATTCAGACTTAGACTTTAGACAGTAGGTCACACATCACAACAAATTAATAGTAATAATAAATTAAAAATAAGCAAAAATATCAAGAGACTGGTGTCAAATAAGGCATATGTACTGTATATACAATGGTAAAGCTAATATAAAACACTATACAGCATAACAAGAGCAGGTACAGCAACATTAAAGCTGCACAATGCAACTTTCCTGGTGGAATCTTGTCTCCTCTGCATCTAGAAAAGTTCCACAGTATAGCATTAAAAGTGTCCTATGTGACTTTTTGGCTGGGGGGTTTATCACCTGCTTGGAATGTTCCACAGTGTGACATTAAACAGCTCTACTTTTCACTTATTATGTTACTATAGCTAAAAATATCTAGAAAAACAGGCATTCTGATTGTCTCTCCGCAGATCTGACCTGTAACTTAGTCTGGTTAAAGTCTCCATGACGATAAGAGGGTTTCACGTCATAAAGTGAAACATATCGGGCGGAGCAATAAAATCTAAACTAATCTCTCCAAGTGAAGCAATCTGTGAAACAAATAGATAAATAAACAACCTCAGCTCCATGGATCCAAGCAGATCCTGTACCCTCCTACAGAAAGTTCCATAGTGTGTCTTTAAATATCACTGCGATGTCAGATTGCCCGCGTGTGAATGACAGCACATACGAGGCCCGTCATCAGAGACAACAGCTGCTGCACAAACCCACTGAGATCTGTCATTATGCAAACACACACACACCGCACGAGCAGTCAAATCTGTGAGACGCACTGCTCCTTTAACTGCACTTTTACGTGTCAACCAGATCACAATAAAACCCAGATACATGAGAGACGAGAACTGAGGAATAGACTGATTTTTAGACAGTGCTCTGCGTAACTTTTCCGCTGGAAGGTCCGTCACCTGCTTGTTTCTATGGATTTGTCATTGATCTGCCTGGAAGGTTTTATAACGCAAAAATACCTAGAAAAACAGGCATTCTAACTGTAAGCGGGTCGCCTCTCCACAGATCTGACCTGTAACTTGGTCTAATTTGGTCACCATGATGATAGACAGGTTTAATACCACACTGTGAAACATTCCAGACAAAGCAATAGCACCTCCATAGAGAAAAGCACCGGAAAAGTCACACAATGCGCCTTTAAGAAGAGTCAAAGTGCATATGACAGTTTTTTATGTTGATGTTTTTCCATTAAACAAGGGGAAGTTTATGAAAAGAAAAAGAAAAATGCAAAAATACAAGAAGTAGCACTGAGAACAGATTTTCCTGACAGTTTCAGCCTTCTTTTAACAAAATAAAGGTGCTGTTATCTATTTGTATGAGTCTAACCATAAATGTGCAAAAGCAAGAACTTCATAAAGTCTTAAATATGATAATGTTAAGTATGTTTTAGTGTAAACAAGTCGTCTCACCTGTCACAAACCGGTGCTTATCAAACAAACATGTCTCATGCCCTTCAGCTGGTGCACATATTCCTCTGCGGTTAAAAATATGCACCTTTTTTTAACCTGGAACAGTCTGGATCTGGTTTAGAACTGGAGGAACTCAAAAGATCAAATATTCTCATTGGTGCTACAATACCCGGTGTGAGAAGTTAAACGCCACTGAAGATTATACATCAAATTAAACGTAAAGTAAAGGAAAACTGCTGTTTTTATGTGCAAATGCAAATAATACTTCATAGATTAGCAACAACCTCTGAATGTATTGGAAGAGAAAGGAGAAATAAGTTCAAAGTTCTCCCTTCTCTTTAATCTGCGCACAGGGCGAGTGGTGGGAATCTGCTCACCATGTTAAATCAATACACTTTAGTATAGCTTAGCATGCAGCTCAGACACACACAGGGACGGAGAGAAGGAGGGAGGGGCGGAAAGAGAGGAGGTGTGTGTGCGAGGGAGGTCGGGTGAGAGAGAGAGAGATAGAGAAAGTTAAAATGGAGTTAAAGGGACAGGGAGAGGAGATGAGGGAGGCGAGAGAAAGAGCGGGGTTAAGGAGAGAGAGGAGCAGATGGGGTGAAGATAAGAATAATAAAGACAGAGGGAGAGAGAGGGTGGAAGAAGTATGGGAGCGTGAGGGTTAGGAGTGACAGAGGAGGAGAGAGAGAGAACGTGGAGAGAGAGAGAGAGGTGGAGGAGAGAAAAAGATGAAGGAGGAGGAGAGACAGAAAGAGAGATGGAGGAGAGAGATGGAGGAGGGGCAAGGAAAGAGAGATGGAGGAGAGAGATAGAAAAAGAAAGGCAGGGAGAGAGGGAAAGAGAGAAAGAGAGAGAGATGGAAGAGAGACAGAGAAAGAGAGATGGAGGAGAGGGAAGGAGAGAAAGATGGAGGACAGACAGAGATAGAGAGAAAGAGAGGGAGATGGGGGAGAGGGAAAGAGAAAGAGATGGAAGAGAGACAGAGAAAGAGAAATGGAGGGGAGGGAAGGAGAGAAAGATGGAGGACAGACAGAGAGAGAGAGAAAGAGAGGGAGATGGGGGAGAGGGAAAGAGAGAGAGATGGAAGAGAGACAGAGAAAGAGAGATGGAGGAGAGAGAAGGAGAGAAAGATGGAGGACAGACAGAGAGAGAGAGAAAGAGAGGGACATGGGGGAGAGGGAAAGAGAGAAAGAGAGAGAGAGACAGAGGGGGGCAGAAAAAAGGGAGGCGGAAAGAGAAATAAAGATGGAAGAGAGATGGAGAAAGAGAGAGATGGAGGAGAAGAGACAGAGAGGGAAAGAGAGAGATAGAGGAGAGAGAGCGGGAGAAAGAGAGAGGGAAACAGAAAAAAGGGAGGGGGAAAGGGAAAGAGAGAGATGGAAGAGAGATGGAGAAAGAGAGAGATGGAGGAGAGGGAAGGAGATAAAGATGGAGGAGAGAGAGAGGAAGAGAAAAATAGAAATTGAGGGGGAGAGGGAAAGAAAGAGACAGATAGAGAGAGAGAGAGGGAAAGAGAGAGATGGGGAGAGGGAGAGAGGAAAATAGGAAAAAAGGGAGGGAGTAAAGGGAAAAAGAGATGGAAAAGAGAGAGATGGAGGAGAGATGGAGAGAGAGAGAAAGAAAGAAAGAAAGAAAGAGAGAGATGGGGAGAGGGAAGGAAAGAAAGATGGAGGAGAGAGAGAAGAAAAGAAAAGAGAAAAAGAAAGGGAGGTGGAGAGAGAAAAAGAGAGAAAGATGGATGAGAGAAACAGAGAGAAAAAGAAAGAAAGAAAGAAAGAGAGGTTACATAAGAGTACGGGACACACTTAAGTGGTTCTGACCTTGGAACATCCCTCACTAAATAAACAAACTTTATTTGGATCCTTCAGTGGACTGAACCCAGAGGCCTGTGTCCTGAGTCTGTGTGAGAACAAAGAGCTGTGATCCTCTTCTATTCACCACACACTCTGTAAAACACCTCCTCCGGCTCCTCCTCCTCCTCCTTCTCTCCATCTCCTGCATAGGGTTTAAAGTTTCACTCATTTATTGACGAAAGAACAAACTCTATTGACGACCAAGTGTTGTGGAATTATCGGTAAATGTGTGGTTACTGGAGCTCGGTCAGATAACAAAGGTTAAATCTAAACACATTTTAAAGAGATAACTCGGCTAAAGGAATTACCATAATATTGAGCCTACTTAAGTTTGAGAATCGCAGTAAATCCTTTTCCAAATGCACAGTCTTGTCAAAACAACATGAGATAAACAAATACAAAACTTAAATGAAACAATGTAATTATCTGTTTTTCTAGTTTTACTCTTTAACATCTTATCACATTACCACAAAATCACTCAATATTTCCCACTAGGGCAAAGAAAAAAACAATAAAAGTTAACTCCCACAAAAAATATAGTCGCAACACTGGTAAGTTGATATAGTGGTATAGTGATAGGCCTAATTTGATTTTTTTAAACCTTTATTTAACTAGAAAAGTTCCAGAATACTTGAGAATACTAAGATATTTTTCAAGGGAATCCAAGGCTACAGCACAGTACCTCAGCTTATACCGTATTTTCTGGACTGTAGCCGCTACTTTTTTTCCAGGCTTTGAACCATGCGGCTTTTACAAAGGTGCAGCTATTCTGTGGATTTTTCTTCCACCGCTAGGGGCGCTCTAATCGGAATTTCAAAAACAAGATAGACAGAAAATGAATGCAAACAAGAATACACTACTTTTTATTTAGCAGATATAACACGCATGACAAATTAATAACTGGTAATTATTTTCAAATCCTCGCCCCTTCATCATGAAAAGCACACGAAGGAGTTTGTATGATGCAAGTTTTAAGTTGAAGGCATTGATCTTGCTCCAGGAAGGAAACCGTGCTGTCGAGCCTTGCGCCCGCGGGACCAACACAAAACAGTGCAGAGTGGGACACATTCTGAAAGCTTATTGCGGGCGGGAGAGCGAGCGCATGACGCAGAGCGGGCGGGAGCAGTACTGAAAATTCTGTCCTGCACAGACCTCTGCCGTGCTGCTGCACATAAGCTTGGCATCAAAGTGACTCGTGGTTTCACTGCACAGGAGAAATGAAGGTAAATCAATTACCGGTTCTTTTATGTTTTGACCTCGTTTTAATCAGCACAGTTGCTGCTGTGTTAAAAGGCACTGTTCGGAAAGAATCTGTTCAGGTACATAAATGTACATTTACTGTACAAATTCGTTCTGTATATGCAGTAATCTCATTTTTCAACATAGATATCAGCGGCTTATAGCCTGCTTGTATATATATATTTTAAATTTTTTTTAAAAATAGAGTGAATGCAGCTTATATACAGGTGCGCTCTATAGTCTGGAAAATACAGTATTTGGACAATCACAGGAATTTGTCAGCTAAAAACAGTTACAAACCATAGATCCATAGATTTTAATATTCATTCTGACTTTTGGAACCAGTTCCTTTAGTTTCCAGTTTTTTGTGAATGATCCCTACAAAATTATTTGAATACAAAACTAATCTACAACTTTTTCCTACCAGCATAGGTCCACACATACAGAGACTGGCCTTTCAAAATCCAAATCCTGCAGCTAAAAAAAACAAAACAAAAAAACGCCAATGTGCATTTCATTTCCTACTGTACACAACGTGAAAATCATCCAAAATATATATGGGCCTATAGCGTCGTATAGGATTCAAGGTTAAAGAGGAGCAGTTTTTTATGTAGTGATCTTCATATTAAAACTTCATAACTTGCAGGAGGAATCTCAAAGTTGTGCCAGAAATGCCATATGTTCTGTATGTTCAGCCTTGAAGCTCACGGACGCTCTATTTTTCATAAGCTTTGGAGAAGCTTCTGTGACACGTCTTGAACACAGCAGAGCCCGAAGTAACTGCTGTGCTTGCTTAACATTCTGCTATGGTTAAAGGTGCATTATGTTACTTTTTAGCGGAGGATCTATCAAATGCTTTTCTCCATGGAAATGTTATTGCTCTGGAATGTTTCACAGTATAGTATTACACCTTTCTATCTTCATGGAGACCAAACCAGACCAAGTAATAGGTCAGATCTGTGGAGAAGCGACCCCACTCACAATCACAATATTTGTTTTTCTTGGTATTTTTGAGCTATAAAACCACCTCTAATTTAATAAATGTAAGGTAGAGCTGTTTAACGTTATACTGTGGAAAAGTCAGAGCGATGACATATCCAGAGAAAGGACAAAAAGTTACATAGTGCATCTTTAGGCCGTGTTTCGTAATCAAAAACATAGTAGAGTTGTGTTTCGTTTAATCCATATATTTTAGTTCCTAGTCTGTCTACAACTCCAAACTCACAATGTTTTATTCCACCTTGTGATGTTGTGAAGCGGTAGTTTTCAAGTTAACAACTACCTTTTACCTTTTGTTTAGTAGAGATTGGTATTTCCAGGGCTGAAATTATCCAGATGATTCTAGTGAAAGTGTGTGGAGTTTCAAAACACAATGGAGTGTTTTCCGGAAGAAGAACCCAGCCTAATTATGCAGGATTTGTGTGTTAAACATGTATGAATGAAACAAAAACACAACTTCAGGTATGTTTGTGATGAGGAACCAACATTATAATAGAGATCAGAAAAGAATGCAGTATGGGCCCTTTAAAAAAACAAAAAAACAAACCAAGGCTAACCAGATAACTGTCGTCTAATCTTGACATTTAATCATAATCTACACTTGTTTAATCTCCTTTTCTCTATCTTCCATCTTTCTTTGCATGCCTCCTCATCCCTCCCTCCGAGTGGCCGCTGCTCCCTCCGGGCTGTGAGCACATCCGACTGGCAAAGCTCTCTATCTCCCATAATGCATTGCTTCCTCCTCTCTCCTCTCTCTCTCCCTTGTCTCCTCCCTCTTTCCTCGTCTCCTCCTCTGGTTCTGTAGCTGCTGGCGGCGTTGGCGATGTGACAGTGCATTCTCAGGGCAAGGCCTTATGTAAACAGCCCCACAGCACTGAGCCAGAGGTGTGTCCACGTGTTTAAGGACGAGGATGAAATTTCCTACGCTCCTGAATGCACTACGGACACAGAGGGTGTAGTATGTTTATATGCGAGTGCTGTGATCTTTTATTCCAGATGCCCTGTAATAATTAACTGAGACTTACATTAAAAAGCCCATATTAAATTATTTTCTGATCTATGGTGTTTCCTCGTCCAATACCTGGTGTTGTGTTTTGTTTCATTCACACAAACCCTGCATAATTAGGCTGAGTTCTTCTCTCAAACTGAAAACGTGTGTTCCACCGTGTGACGTCAGTGGAACAAAAAACTCCATAATCCTTCACTAGAGTTATTTGAAGAACATAAACCCTGGAACCGCCTGAACAAACTGAACAAAAGGTAAAAGCATAGTCTGCATAAAAGAAGTGGACTAAGCTGGTGTGACGTCACCACTAACATTCAGCGCTGCTCAAATGAGGCTCGTAATGCTCACGGTTACAGGAGCGAATCTGGAGCCAGGCTTCATGGTACAAATAGGACAAAATAACGAAAAAAATTCAGGCTCATGTCGGGCAGGTTAATACAAACAGACCAACATGACGAGGCTCAGTGCAGCAGTTACAGAGAGCCCCAAGATCCCAATGTTAGTGAATGGGTCCCAGGGTCAGAAGGAGCCAGAAGAGCCTCCTGGAGCACTTCCTATTCGGCACGTGATGGCTAACATATTAGCTTTGTCCATTGATATATAAGGTGTATAGGTAAAAAGTAGCTATTGAAAACTACCAATATGACATCACAAGGTGGGTTACTCAAATATGTGAATGAAACACAACTCCAGGGATGTTTTAAGAAGGTAACAGGTTCTAACATGGCTAAACGTCATTTTTGCACAATATAGGACCTTTAATGTATGAAAGTAGTATGAAAGTGGTGTGTGC
This sequence comes from Odontamblyopus rebecca, assembly GCA_030686955.1. Lineage (NCBI taxonomy): Eukaryota > Metazoa > Chordata > Actinopteri > Gobiiformes > Gobiidae > Odontamblyopus > Odontamblyopus rebecca. Next base: position 14,360,275 of record CM060670.1, on the reverse strand, counting down.
ATGCTAGGATTCTCTTGCAAAAGAGATTAGTAATCTCAATGGGACTTTCCTGGTTAAATAAAGGTTAAATAATTAAAAAAATTATGATTTATTATATTGACAAGACCAAATAGTATCTTTTTATTCTTTTTGATTCTTTTTTTTTAAATTATGTAAGTCTTTGTAAATGATAATTATAAAACATGACTTACAAAGAGCATTTTATGAGTTAAAATTAGTTGTAATAGAGACTGATAATGATCAGATTGTGATTAATGCAGTTAGAACTAACTAGATCTAAGGCATCTCTTAAAATTCAACTATAAGCCAGGACCAAACTTGGTCTCTGACTAAAATAGTCTATATCAGCACTAGCCTCTCACGTCATTTTTGTAGTTTTGTACTAAGTTTGTAATAATCTATAGAGCACCAGGGGGAGCCAGGCCTCCCACCTGTGCTACCTGGGCACGAGCTAATTGCTGGTCTAGACAGAACTTGAGCACATTATTAATACTACACACCTGTCAGTAGTCCCCTCCGGCATGTAGTGCATTTGTATGTGCATAGTGTTTGTGAGAATTGCCTGTTATTATGGTAGAGGTCACACTCCCTGCACATAGAGGTTAGCATGCGTCTGTAGCCACCTTCTGAGCGCGCCCGGCCTCCCCTTTCTTCACCCCGCAGAGCAGTGTGCCGACTGAAGATGAGACGCCGCCCGCCGTTTGATTGGTTGACAAAGCTGTCTTTTGATTGGCCGTCCCGCGGGCCCGTCCCAGCCGCGCTCTCGGACGACCTTCAGGAAAGTTTACCAAACTTTGCTTTGATTTCCTCCCTCCTCCTTTTTCCCTTTCGCTTCCCCCTCTCTCTTCCTCCTCATCCTCTCTTCCTCCCAGCGGATTCCCCACAAACAGCTTCTCCATGATAATGAGCCCTGCTACAGCTGACAAGGCAAAGGCAGAAATTATACTGTGCTTTTTCTATGGTTATAGAGTCATCTCAATCAGCGGCAATCAAACCACGCACTGCCAAAATCTTAGGGTCACTCTGCCCACCTCCTTTTCACAAAACGCGAGTTAGCGACAAAAAAGTTGCTGCATATTTAAAAAAAATGTAATCAACCGCACACTTCACCAAACTGTTGCAAACAGATGCAAGAAAAACAGACATTAAAATCTCATTTGCCAAGTGTTGATTTATATAGTTAAGTAAAGTGAACTAAACTCTGAAACCTGAGGGTTTGAACAGATCTAGTTGAGTCCAGACGTGAAAACAGAAATTATAGCAGCAGCCAGTTGTTGTACAGTTGTTCTCAGGGTGTGAATAGAAGTAGAAGTAGCAGCAGCAGCAGCAGCAGCAGCAGCAGCAGCAGCAGCAGCAGTAGTAGCAGAAGTAGTAGTAATAGTAGTAGTAGTAGTAATAGTAGTAGTAGTAACAACAGAAGTGGTAACAGTTATAGTAGTAGTAGTAGTAGTAGTATCACCAGAAGCAGCAGCTGTAGTAGTAGTAGCAGTAGTACCAGTAGTAGTTGTATCACCAGAAGCAGCAGCAGCAGTAGTAGTACTAGTAATAGTTGTATCACCAGAAGCAGCAGTTGTAGTAGTACTAGTAGTAGTAGTAATATCACCAGAAGCAGCAGCTGTAGTAGTACTAGTCGTAGTACTAGCAGCTGTAGTATCACCATTACTTACTTTAACATAAATGTGCAGAAACTTAACAAGAATTCGTCATTTCCAAAGTGGCTAAACATTTAAAAAGCTCCTTTCCTTTGAGCCTAACCTGTTAAAATCCTGTTGAGAAACGCCTGGCTCTGTTTCATGACGAGGTACTTTGAGGTACTTTGTAGATCTGAATGAATAAATCCTTGATGAATTCTTGTGCATCATTATAACCTCTTCCTGACAACACTCGCTCTGAGGAGGCTGACATTCGAAGCAAGAAAAAATATGCAACAGTTCCACAAACCCAACTTATTCCTGCACCAATTTATTCTCCCAACTTTTCTCTGCTCTTTTTATACCTTGAATGACTATAAAGGTGGTATTTGACCTCCAGGGATCCTATGGGCCGCTAGAAAGAATCAGGTTCAGATTAACTTCTTTGATTCTTCTGTTGGTTCTCCCTCGTCTATGTCAGTTAACGCAGGTGTTTTGACAAGGCTGCTAGGTATCTCATGGCATTTGACACTCATTAAGAGAACGGGTGGTGTTTTTGCTCTCATGTGACCGATTACTGCTACTTTTTAACTTTTATAACAGTTTTGTTGTTTCACAAGAAAAGTTTATTTATGCAAACAGTGAAGGAGTTGAGTTTCATTACAGAGAAATGAACCATAAATCAGGTCAAAACATCTAGTACAAATGCCAATTCAATCTTAAAATATTATGAAAAATTGACTCTTGTGAGATTTAAGCCATGTTAGAATGTTATCTCCTCAAAAACATACCTGGAGATGTGTTTTAATAAGCCTTTGTTATTCTCCAAACCTCAAAATGCTCTGTTCCACCTTGTGAGGTCATGTAATAGTAGTTTTTAAGTTAACAGCTCCTTTTACCTTTAGTTCAGTAGAGATGTTTTCTGTTGGAGAGAAGAACCCAGGCTAAATATGCAGGGTTTGCGCGTTTGTGACGAGGAAAATTACAACATAGATCAGAAAACAGTGTAATATGGGCCCTTTAAAATAAGCTACAAAGAACAGCTTACGTCACGTTACAACAATCATAAATCTGCGCTGTCATAAGGCTTGGTAAACCATAAGCCTGGCAACCTGTTTCGATTTCTGTTCAAATGCACGAGGGTCTGGAAACAGTCCATCAGATCGGCGTCCAATTTCTCAAAGATCTTATTGCAGCCATATATTTGTCTCACGAGTGCGGAAGACATCTCCTCTCGAGTATTCTCTTGAGTAGCATTCAAAAGAAATATAAGAACTCTTTTCGTTAGATTTACAGTTTAGTTCTTGAACTCCTTGCTGTGTCTCAGTCCACTACGCTAATTTTTCTTTCATTTTTACTCGTGAACCACCAAGTTTTTCTGCACAAACAAACCATGTGTTTTTCTTATTACCATCTGAATTTGTGAGAACAGGATGCAGTTCCAGACATTTTACATTCTTAAAAAGTATGGGAAAAGGATTAAGTCTTGGCGGACCAAATGACATTTACATTTTAAAGTTTCATTAATATGTGCAGTTCATTCACAAATAAATCAAAATAAGAAAAATAAGACTTCTCCACACTGTCTTAAATCCATTCTCTCTCCTCACTGATTCTTCTTCATGCAGCAATGCCGTTTTTGACATTATCACCCCTTTTGTTATTGTTCTGGACTCTATGCTATTCACTGCTAATCAAACCTGTCACGCTAACCACGCTTGCCTCTTTAATTGACCAAAGTTACCATGGTTACACGATGCACACATTAGCAAAAACAACCAAAGTATCAATTACACGCTACTTCTTTAAATCTTTGCCTCTCCCGTGTGTCTCTGCTGGCCTAACTTTGAGTGTTATTGACAGGAACGCTGAAATACGCCTACTTGTATCTAAAGATAGCGAGGGCAAAACTCTTGTGCCTCTTTGAAGTGCTAATTGCAGCCCTATCGTACCTCGAATCAGTAAAAAAGTCTTTGCACGACGCCAATTTGTTTCGCTTTATTTTCCGCGAGCTGTAATCTGGATGCGAGCTTTGATCTGCTTAACCTGAGTGGCCCACGTTTTCCAGCACAATGTTCAACACTCAAATCTGCCCATCGCTTATTAACCCCAGAGGTATTTACTACAGACCTTATTATCAAGCTATAATAAGGCGTTAAAAGCTCCTTGTTGTGTTGCGTTCAATGTCAACAAAAACCTGGAGTCCTCTAACCTTCAGGAAATGATGCGGACGAGTCATGCATTTGTGCGTAATCCGTTTTACGTGATGATTTGAACGCATCAGTTACCCATCTGTGGGCAATTGGTGTGCACAGATGTGTGAGGAGTGAATGTAGTGTTGTGTTCACTGACAATTTATCTACTTGAATGATATGTGTATAGGGGTGGAAAGGGACGGGATACTTCATGAATACTTCATGAATATACGCAATATAGCGACAAGAGCAGTACCGTAGTAGCTGTTGTGAAAAGGCCCGTATCATACTATTTTCTGATTTATGATATAATAGGTGTGTGTTTTTAACTCCATACACCTTCACGAGAATCATTTGGACGATTTCAGCCCGGGAATTGCCAATCTCTACAGAACTAAAGATAAAAGGAAGCTGTTAACTTGAAAACTACCACTACATGACATCACAAGGTGGAACAGAGGTTTTTGAGCTTTGGAGATGTAGACAGACTAATAATAAAGGATTACATGTGCGAATGAAACAAAACACAACTCCAGGTATGTTTTTGAGAAGGAAACAACATTATAACATGGCTTAAAGCTTATAAAAATCATGTTATGTAATATAAACACCAAAAAAGGCCTATCAAAAATAAGAAAAAGATACCAATTTTGAGGTAAAAATGCCCTATTTTAAGTGAACTTATCTGCCAGTGCAGTAAGAAATTTTCACTTTTCACGTATTTATGGCAAGATTTTCACCTTACTGGTTTGAGAAAGTTAAAGAAGCTTAACCTGGCTTGATTTAATATAAAAAGTGCTTAGAATAAGTTGTAATATCTAAATAAGATATATCAGGATGGGATATCTTGAAACAAGTAAAAAAAACAAAACAACTCATCTTATCAAGTAAAAAATTCTTAAAATTGATCTTTTAAGATGAATCTACTTAATTCAAGTCAGTTGAACTATGCTAGAAAGTCCTTTTTTGCAGTGTAGGACTACACAACTCTTCTGGTGGAGGGTCCTGGTGGAGTTGATTATATCCATGGAGATGATATTTTGACTGGAATGTTCCACAGTTTGGAATTAAACTTGAAGACAAGCAGGTAACACCAACAGATCAAGTTACAGTCTGATTTTCAAGCAAGGCCTGAAAAGACCTGAAAAGAAAATGCTAAATAGATGCATGTATTACCATACTGTAGAACATTCCAGGGAAAGCAACAACATCTCCATGGAGACAAGTCAAAAAGTTTCACAATCCACTTTTATGTTATACACTCTGTTTTCCAGTGTGAATACCTTAGCAATATTATACGTGCATCTCCATGGAAACAAGTGAAAAAGTTTCACAGTGCACATTTATGTTATACACTTTTCTTCTGGCTGGCTGATATTATAAACACATCTCCATGGTGCTGGGCGTTGGCAGAGGACGGGGGTCTGTGGTCTGGCCTGTTTTGGAGGGGGCAGGAGTTCTTCACGGATCACGGCAGGCATATGGGCAGACTGGGACATGAGACGCCTCTGCTGGGACGATACAGCCGGATAAACAGACGAAGAGGAGGAAGAGGAAGAGGTGGAGGAGGAAGAGGTGGAGGAGGAAAAGGACATACACAACGAGAGATGAGACGCTGACAGACCTGCTCCCAGACTATCACTCAAACAGACAAGTCTAACCCACACACAGGAGAAGGCAGACCTGGGATGAACTGGGAATAACTCAAGATCAAACAGTACTTAAAGGTGCAGTGTGTAACTTTTCTGGTCTGACGTCTACTTGTTTCCATGGAGATGTTATTGTGGAATCCTGGAATATTCCACAGTGCACAGTGAACCTACATGTATGATGCATAATGTTATGAGCTTTGGTACAGGCAAGCTATAGATTTGTAAAGAAAATGAATGCTATAAGCGAAGTTGCAATACATATAGAAATATTAGTATTAGCCAATTATGAAATATGGCATTTATAGGATTAGTGCTTAATATAATGATTTGCTGCAATTCAAATGGTTCACAGAATTCTGAATAACTCCACACCTGCTCCACTTAAACACTTTGTCCAGTTTACATCAGAGGTGACATCTAGAGTCACACGAGCCTCCTCCAGGGGCCACTGTGTACTATCTAAATGTAAGACCTCATTTGCACAAACAGCTTTCTCCTATAATGCAATAAAGGAATGGAACAATCTTCCAACTGAACTGAAACAACAAAAAAACTATGCAATGTTCACTGCAGAACTTAAACAATGGCTATAGAATAGTCAGACCTGCCAACACTGAACTATTGAAGTCCAACACACCTTCTGTTTCTGCTTCTGTGTAATGTATAAATGTAGATTGTGAACTTTAACCAATGTAATTCCTTCTCCGCAGGAAAACTTATTGTTATTTGTAGTTGTTTAAATAGAACTTGGTAATGCGCCTTTTATAAGACTAATGTTCCTGTAAATAATGTTGACTGAGATGTGGTTATGTCTGTGTGTGAGTTTTTGGGAGAGTGAGTCTATGAACTACTGGTTTTACTGAGATTGTTTAAGTGTAATTGCATTGTATTTTTATTCATGTAAATCAGGGACTGCACATGGAAACTCGCTATTTAGCTATAATCTGGTGCGGAACATCGTTTTTATGAGCTTAATGTCTCTGTACATTGTCCCTCCAAATAAAGGCTAAACTAAACTAATAAAACTCCCCTCAAAAAAGAAAAAAATAAGTTAACCAACTGTACTGTTACATTTTCCAAGATATTTTGTGTTAAATACATTTTTTTAAGTAGATTCACTTATTCAAATGGTTTGTTTTGGATCATATACAACAATCAAATGGAAAAAACACCACAAAAAGTAAATATCTGGGGTTTAAAGGGCCTATACCATGCTATTTTCTGATATATGTAATTGTGTTGTTTCCTCATCATACCTGAACTTGTTTTGTGTCATTTACACATGTTTAACCCAAATGCTGCATATTTGGGCTGAATTTTTCTCTCAAACAGAAAGCATTCTGTTCCATCTTGTTTTTAATGAGAAAACAACATTATAACACACTTAAAGCTCACAAGAGTCAGTTTTGTCTAGTATAGGACCTTTAAAGTGTTCGAGTGTATATTTACGAACTGCGGATCCCAACTGGATTTACTGGAAGATACAACGTTAGAGCTAATATAATATCAGTGACAGGAACACATCTGTTTGGAGAAAGATAGCAGGACACACTTATGATGGACACTTCAGCATTTGGTGTCAAACAAATCAATGGAGTGAAACACTATATGAATGTACACAGCGTGATGACCCCTGACATGTGCAGTCAATAGAAGAGAAATCTCCATGACACCCGTTAGCAGAGGTGATATGAGACGGACCAGATCGCAAATAAAACCTCCTCTGGGTCTGTGAGTTTCAAAAAGTGAGAGAGGGTTTGTATTAAAAAAAAACAACAAAAAAAGACAGACACCCTCATACAAAATCAAAATAATAATGTTTTGGACCTAGATATTGAAGAGTGGGGCTGTAGTCGACTAAAGAAATTCTTGGTCAGCTAAAAAGGGGGCGTGGCAAAAGTGCTCCCACCCACTCTTCTCTTCCTAGGTAAGTTATATGACGTATTTAGGCATTTAAACATATTAAAGGTGCACCGTGTAACTTTTCTGTCTCCATGGAGATGCTGTGGTTTGTCTGGCATGTTCTACAGTATGGTCTGGTATTCAGCATTTGACCAAATCTGCAAATTGACTAAATAGTGTCACTTTCTAGTCATTGTGGAGATACTTTCTGCTCCTTTTCATTCATTTCTTGTATGTTTAATGCTCTGACACTGTTAATCTTTTTATACTTTATGAATGAAATAAACAAACTAACAAATAAATAAATACTGTAGATAGAAAGTGAGCATGTGCACGCTTTCAGCTCCATTGGCTCTGATTCCGACTGACTTTACACTGAACCCCACTTCTCTGTAACTGCTGCATTGCGCCTTGTAATTTTGGTCTGAAAATGCTTGTATTAACCGATTCTACATGATCCTGATGGTTTTATTAATTTTATTAATAGGCTACTGTCACAACGGCAGGAAGTGCCACGATGTTGAGTAGCACAACTTCTGGCTAATGCTTTTCTATGGCAAAATAACAACAAGGTCGACAACAAACATATTCTGTCCATGAAGAATTTATCAACAACTATCAAGGTAAGAAAGAAGAAAACTTAAGGCAAACAACCACTGCATTAGTGAACTACTGAGCAAAACTAACGTTATGGTCATGAATAAAACATAAATAACTTGTTCACTCAGACTGATTCTACAATTAAAAATGTCATGATGTCAATATTGACATAGACAGATTTGTGCAGTTTCAATGGTAGACATTTAATCTGTGAACATCTATAGACTTTAAACTGCATAAATCTGTCTATGCTAATATCAACATCAAAAAATTTTAATTGTAGAATCAGTCTGAGTGAAAAAGTTATTTACTGGTATGTTTTATTCATGACCACAATGTTAGATTTGCTCAGTAGTTCACTAATGGTAATCGATGTTAGCCTTATGTTTTAGTCTTTCTTACCTTGATAGTTGTGGATAAATTCTTCATGGACAGAATATGTTCTTTGTCGACCTTGTTGGATGAAGATTTGGTGATGGGGCAGATTTATGAAGCTGGTCAAAAATATGCACTTTTCCACAGTTCTTTTGCCATAGAAATGCATTAACCAGAAGTGAAAGTCGCCTATTTAGTCTGTAAATAAATTCCTATTCCTAATATGGAACTCAACTCCAAATTCGCTCCTATAACTGCTAGCCTCCTGAGCTTCATTTGACTGGAGCCGAACACTACGGATGCCATCACACTCCCTTAGTCCAGTTCTTTAAACAGCCTTTGTGTCATACTGTGGAACATTCTAGGCAAAGCAATTACTCCTCGCAAGCAAGTAGGTGACGGGCCCTCAAGAATTGTGATATGGCTCCAAGTAAATTATGATTTTTGTGATGATTTTTTTCTTTTGACATATCGACCACCACCAATAATAACTTCAAAAAACTGCAGCGATATATTCATAGCACCCTCGGCACTCCATCTGTGTGAACACCATACATTTTCTGTCTCCCAATTCTCCAAACCTGCCCCCCTCCTGCCCCCCTTCCCACCCGCCCCCTCATCTTCCCATTCTCCCACATCTCGCCCTGATACTTGTCTGGGTGCCAGGGCTCCTGAATGGTGCCGGGGTTGACGGATTGAGCCAAAGGACCAGAGGAAAAAAGAGGGAGAAAAAAAAGCAAGAGGAGGTGTGCAGCTCCAGGAGGGGACGGAGGGGGTCATTCAATGTGCCAGTGGTCCCAGGGAAAATCTACACGAGGACCTACTGGTGGGACATTTTCAGCCCCAAACAAAGGGTCGACGATATTGAGAATTTGAGATGATTAAAGGGCCCATATAACGCTATTCACCAATCTATGTTAGAACGTTTCCTCATCAAAAACAGACCTGGAGTTGTGTTTTGTTTCATTCACATGTTTAACACACAAACTCTGAATATTTAGGCTGAGTTCTCTCGAACATGTCCCATACAAGGAGTGCTCCACTGTGTTTTTAAACTCCATAAACCTTCACTGGAATTATGTGGATAATTTCAGCCCAATCTAAACAAAAGATAAAAGGAAGCTGTTAACTAAAAAACTACCTCTTCATGACATCACAAGGTGGAACATTTTGAGCTTTAGACATGTAGACAGACTAATGATAAAGGGTTACTTCAATATGTTTTACAATGCATGGTATTTTGAGGTATTTGTAACCAAAGAACACATATCAAACTGAACCATACTGTGGAACATTCAAGACAAAGCAATAATATCTCCATGGAGACATGTACATAGAACCCGTCACCCTCCCCACCAGAAATGTTAAACCTTTAAAGAAGTATAAGTGGTGGGAACAGAACTAGATTTGTTCCTCCGCGGTGTGCAGTTATTTTCCGCACAGTGATAGTCGAGGTAATTACAGTAGCAGGATTTATAATTGTACCATCGCTAGTGATAAAGTAGCAGGTGTATCAGTACGGGAAAAAAAAAGAAGATTTAAAACTGAATTTGCATTTTCTTTCTTGACATACTGATTGAAACAAGCAGGGGACTGAAAAAGAAAAACAGAACGCAGAAGTTGCATAAATAAATAATATAATTGAGAGAAGAATAGATTAACACAGGCGCTAGGATTTGTACTGTCAGAGAATAACAACAAAATGACTTTCAGAGTATCAAGTACTGCATAGTTTCATTGTACTGTAAAGCACCAATACCAAATGTGCAAGACCCATCCAACAGTCACTCTGTGTAAACATTAGCACAATAAAGACAGAGCTGCTCATACTCAGTGAACAGTAAGAGTTTCTAATATAAAGCAGAGCTATACTGGAGGACTGCCAACTGCTGTGTCAGGTGTCAGCGCAGACATGGAGAGGGATTTCAAGGGAAACAGACAAATCAAAAGGTTTCATGAACTTAAATAAACTTTCTGTGGTTCAATGAATGCAACTTCACAGCTATTGATAAGACAATTTATTATAACTTGGAGATCCTTGTTTGGCATCATTATGTAGGAGTTACAGTGAAATCATATCTTTCCTCAGTTATTTTCAGGATTAAGAAAAGTTTCAGTTTGACACCCACTGTAATTGTTGCAGAACCAAAGTTTTGACATCTTCAAATGAGGGAAAATTAAAGGTTTTGGTTGAACAGCAGCTGTTTTAAAATGGCTACACTTCATTAGTACCAACAAGGAAAGTAGTAGTAATAGTTCAAGTTGTAGTAGTGCCAGTATTAGTATATGTAGTAGGAACATAATTGTACTTATAGTTGGTGTTGTAACAATACTAAAATTTCATACTAAGGAATATATTTGATACTCAGTACAGATTCTGATACCAAAATGATAATAAAAAAACTCTAAAAAGAATACTTTCTTTGATTTTACCATGGCCCCATTTATGACAATTTTAAATCTGAATGAATTCATTCCGAATTAAATAGATCGGAATTAATTATCCTCCTTTGAGTTTACATGTAAATAATAATTCTGAAAAAAGGTTTACATGGAAAACACATTTAATTGGCTTTATTTAATTCTGCTCTGGGGTTGGGGGATTGGTTCTGATTGGACAGAGGCACAACGTATTTATGTCGACCAGAAGAAAACACACAATCAGCAGGCAATCAGCTGCTACTGGCTTTGTTTTTTGTCATCTTGGTTTGTTGTTACACCATGGACATAAACGTGATACAAACTATCTCCGCAGCCTTTCCAATGATAATAAAACAGCAGCTCGAAACTGACACGCGTCACGTGTTACGTCAGCCGAGGAGGAGAAGGAAAGAGCGTCGGAGAAGGGAGGAAGAAGACAAACTGAGTCAACTGTTTCCACTTGTTTCTGATCTGCTCAGCATCTCTATCTGCGCACCCTCCTTCTCCAAACTTTTCTGCTACCTCTTTGAAAGGGTTTGTGTTTTGATTTTTTCTGCCTTCCGCTCTTTTCGTTATTTGCAGTGGTTCCACCGTACTTATTAAAAAAATTGCTTCGAAACCAGCATTTGCTCCGGGCCACCATCTTGCAGTGCATCACAGCGTCAAAAGGGCGATGTAGCATGGGCTGAACGACAATCATTTTTAACTGGAATAAATGTTTACATGACTGAGGAATAATTTAAATCGGATTTAAGAACGAAATAAACCATCCACTAAATTCGGAATTAAGTTTAAATCCGAATAAACTTACATCTGAATAAACCTAAGGAATTAAGAGTTTACAGGGTCTTTTTAAATCAGAATTAACTTTTATTCCGAATTAATTTATTTTTAATCGGATTTAAAGGTCTCATGTAAACAGGGCATCTGTGTAATCCATATACTTGTCTATATGCTCTTATACTTATTCTGATACAGCATAAGATCATTCTAAAACTATTCAGGAAAGGTTAATTTCCTTCCTGTGAATATGACTTTCTAGCATCAATACTTGCTCAAACGAGTAGCTTCGAGGCTAGTTTTAATATCAATTAGTATTTGACCCTAGTAGTCATAGAAATAGGCAAAAAAGAGATGAAGTTAGAAGTACACGCTACAATAGAATGTGAAATACTTTGCAATACTCTCCCTTAAAATACAATTAGGTTGAATCTCAAATATAAAAGTCCAAAATGGTGGATGGGGACATTGGGGTGTGCTAATAAAGTGTAATTATTTGTAACCCAGACACAAGGCACCAGTGCAATAGACCAGGACTCATATTACAGACTCTTCTTGTACCACCAGGAGCATAAAGATGGCGCCACCTCTTTGATTTAAGCTCAACATTAATTACTTCAGAGTCAAGGGAAGAAAACAAGAGTGTGTTAAATAGCAAATATGTTATCATATTATATACTGTAAATAATACTGGAAAGAGTTATAAAAGTTATCTTAACAAAAAAGAAACTCTACACCCACTACATTAAGTCACGTAGCTTCCATCACCTGTCTGGAGATGTGGGCGAATACAGTGGCAAGACAGTACATATATTAGATAACACCTTTCACTTAAAAAAAGTTGCGTTTTAAAATGGAAAATAAGCCAAATCTTGGAGCTTTATGTAACACTTCAATGTCGTGTCTACGCTTCAATTTTCATAACGTCTTAATTACAGAATAGCATTAGTAAAATGATTTGTACAATTTTTTACTTCTTATTTCTGAGATCTAAGTTTGATGTTTTTATTTTCATTTACATTTAATTTTAATATTGCGTTGCTAAAATTTGAATTAAAAGCACAATCTGCAACATATACATAATTTATACTGGATTATGCAGAATTATACAGAATTTGAGTCCGTGCATGCAGTATAAAGAATAAAGTTTAGGAATAAAAAAAGAGAAAGTTCTGCAAACAGATGAGTGCAGAGCTGGGCGGTGATAGAAAGAGGATAGATGGAGGAAAAAGTGTGCGACCGCTGGGACTGTCTAATATAAGACCGGCCTAATGCAAACCTGCAGCTCACTACAAAGCCTGTGTGTCTGCTCCTCTGAGGATGCCCACAGCACTCCTTCTCTGGGAGGTCTCTTTGTTTCCTCCCTCCTTCGCTCTTTCTTTCTCTCACTCTCTTTCTCTCTCTCTTTCCCTGTTTCTCTCTCTAGCTCTCTCTCTTTCTCTGTTTCTTTCTCTCCTTTCCTTTCCTTTCCTTTTCTCTCTCGAGCTCTCTCTCTTTTGCCTGTTTTTTCTTTCCCTCTCTCTTTTTCCCTTTCTCTACCTGCCTCTCTTTCTTTCTTTCTTTCTTTCTCTCTCACAGTCAGTTTTTCTCTTTCTCATTCCTTCTCTTGCCATCTCTTTCTATTGCTCTCTCTCCTTCTCTCTTTTTCATCTCGCTTTCTCATTCTCTCTCTTTCTCTCTGTTTCTCTTCTCTTGGTCTCTATTTCTCATATTCTCTCTCTTTTATTCTTTCTATCTCTCTCTCTCTAACTCTTTCTCTCACTGTCTCGTTCTCCCTCTCTCTCTAGCTCTCTCTCCCTCTCTCTCACCCCATCTTTCGATCTCTCGTTCCTTTTCTTTCTCTCGCTCTCTTTTTTAATCTCTCTTCTCATTCTCTTCCTGTCTCTCTTGCTCTCTATTTCTCTCTGTCTTTCACTTTCTCTCTAACTCTTTCTCTCACTTTCTCATAATCCCTCTCTCTTTCTTTCGCTTTCTCTAGCTCTCTTGCTCTTTCTCTCTCACTCTCTCTTTCTCTCTCCTCTCTCTCTTTCATCTTTCTTTCTCAATCTCTGTCTTTCCGTCTGTCTCTCTCTTGCTTTCTATCTCTCTTTTTCTCATTCTCTCTCTACCTCTATCTCTCACTAACTCTTCCTTTTACTTTCTCCCTCTTTCTTTCTTTCTGTGTATCCCTCTGTCTTTTTGTCTCCCTCTCTGTCCCCTGCTCCCTCCCTCTATCTCTTTTGTCTCTTTCTCTCCATCCTCCTCCCTCCATCTCCCCCGTCTCCTCACCTAAGCCTCTCTCCGTTCTTCCGCTCCGATGGCAAACGTGTTTCTCTTATTTATTCATTTACTTCTCGCCTGTTTTTCAGCTCATCATCCTCTTTTTTTTCTTTTCACCTTTTTCCCCACGCGGACTTCCTCCTGGTTTAATAGTGCTTATTGTTCACACTTGTATCCTCTCTCGCGTGGGGGGTAATGGATAGATGTTTGAGTTATGGAAATGATTCATGTTCCAGCAGCCACTTAAGTGCATTGTAATGTATATGTTTACAAATGCGCTGTACAGACAGGCTTTATGTTGGAGCTTTATCTCTACAATGGGCCCGTTCAGACAGTGGTTTGTGATGAGGAAACACAATCGTCTGTACGATGTAGATCCACGTGTTTACCGTGTAGAAACATAAAAGCTCTTGGATTCTGTTAAATCGTTTTCTCTGTCAATTTGTACGTTTATCATTTGTCTAATATTTGTTCATGTTAATGTCAGAATGCTCAGATCTGATCGTTATAAGGTTCTGAATCCCTTTTATTAGGCAAGACACTTCAGGACACTTCATACTAGATGTGGTCGTGTTATTGTGGGTGGATTTTTATGGCACTGTGGGAGACTGTCATTTGAATACGCAGAAATAGAGACATGCTTCTTCTAAGGAGACAAAATAAACCCTTAACTTTAAGATCAACAACATTGTTTAAAGTTCTTGTGGTGGGTCTGTCAAATGCTTTTCTCCGTGAAATTGTTACTGCTATATCCGGATTGTTTCACAGTGCGGTATTAAACCTTTCTTTCTTCATGGAGATCAAACCAGGTCAAGTTACAGGTCAGATCTGTGGAGAGGCGACACCGCTCACAGTCAGAATGCCTGTTTTTCTAATATTTTTGAGTTATAAAACCACCTGTAATTGAATAAATGTAAGATAGTCCAGTTTCATGTCATACTGTGGAAAATTCCAAGCAGAGCGATGACCATATCCATAGAAACAAGTAGATGTTGGACCCCAAACCAAAAAGTTACACAGTTTTTGTAGATTTAGGTTAACATTATAGTAAGTTAAGTAAGACAAGTAGTAATTATGGTTAAGTTTGGGTCCAGTCTTCAGAAAAGTCCATGTAATGTTCCCAACAAACATGAAAACTCAACATGAGCGCTTGAGCTGCTATATTTCCATGGAACATTTTAAAAGCTTCTTTCAAGGCCGCTGGGGGTCAACCTGCAGGAAAAGGGGTTAACTGCAATGTAGTACCCATGGGCCCATCTTTAGATCTTGAATACCAAACATCGAGTTGGATGGAAGATTAAACATTCTCCATTCTACAGCTAATCTTGTATTTGTTGTTGTTCTCTGTAATCCCTGCATCGAATAAAACCACAGAACACATTTATATATTAGCTTTGAGCACAAATGTCACAGGAAACTTTTGATAATAATTTTTATGACGTCTGATGTGACACGAGCAGCTTCGGGCAGCTTCAACCACAGCGTGTAACCTTGTAATGTGTTTTCCTCTTGTTTTCTTACAGCACAGACAATGGGCTCTTCAGTCATTCAGTCAATTTTCACCTCATCTAACCCTGCTAATATCCAATGCCGGACTTTCCCAAATTGATCCGCGCATAAGCATTAAATATAAAACTAGTCCAAATACCGCAACAGAAATAAATGAAAAATCCATGCGTCCTTGGACCATTAGGGTGAACTGTGTGGCAGGCTATACAGCGTAGCATCAATTAGCATGGAGGCTAATGCTGTTGTTGTCGGAGGGGGCAGGTTTCAACAGTGTGTGAAAGGAGAGCGGAGAGAGGGGAGCGTTAATGCTAATGGTACTGCATTAGAGAGGCTAAAATGAGAGTTTCTAATGGCGGTCTAGGTTTATGCCATTTACCCCATAAGATATTTATATTTTGGCTAGAGATCATTGGGCTCGAAGTAGAGATGGGGCGAGGAGTTATAGTTCATACTCTGCAAGTGTGCTGGAAAGTTTGAAGATGTTACTTTAATTATTTACTCAAGTAAGGGAAAAAAGTACTTCACCTGTACTCTGGGTTTTAGGGGCCCATAATTGGCCCCTCTTAGTATTAATTCATACTAGAGGGGGATCCATGTGACGCTTTTTGCCATGGGCCCCTAAATTTCTGTTGATGGGCTTGAAACTACAACTACGACTGCAATTACTATTTTAACCACTACTACCACTACTACATTAATTACTATCATCATCACTACAAGTTAGGGTCGGACCGATCCAGCTATTTCAGTTTCAATACCGATTTCGATATTATAGGTTTAAATATCTGCCAATACTAGAGAAGAGACTGAAAAGAGCATTTATTTCCTTAAAGCAAAAATATTATAAGACAAAACAGATCCACATTTTTAGGCTGACTACAAACAGCAAGAGTCTGACTACATCAGTTTATTTATCCTTCCTTGATATCGACTGAACCGATATTTGGATGCTGATATCTAATCCAGCTAATTTTTCAGTATCAGTATCAGCTCAGTGCATCCCCACACAAGTACCACTGCTGTTCCACTGCTCATATTGAGTCAGTGATTACTTGTTTTATTGCACTTCTGTTACTATTGCTGTTCCCAAAACAATTTTGCCTTCAGGGTCGACAACACTTTGAGTAAGCTATTGAGGAAAAGTTAAATGTCAAATAACTGCTTCTATTATAACAATCAGCCATGGTAGCTAAAGTGCTCCTCTGCTCTTTAAAGCTGCAATGTGTAATATACAGTATACTGAGGTGTCACAAAGTAGCAACGGTATCAGTTTCATTACTGTCTTTTAAAAAATCTGAAGCGCATAAGGACCTAATATAATATTAGGAGCATTTTGTCTTCAGGCCAAATGACAGGGGAGAAACAGCAAATGTTGACGGAGCTACGACCCTGCGTCAGGCCAGAGATCCCACCACAGTCGCTTCAGACACGGGGCACAGCACAAACTTTCTTCCCTCCGCTCTCTCTCCTCTTCAAACGTCGTTACACACGGAGATACTGATCCACATGCAGTGAGTAAGAAGAAAAAAAAAGTGACGCTTTGTGTGTGATGTTGAGCTGAAAAGTTGGATGCGATGGAGACGTTTTATTAAACACTGAGAGTCAAGAGGGGACGTGCAGCGGAGGAGGCGGTAACTTCTCCGAGTGCCAAGAGCGTGGGGTCTGTCAGATACAACATGCTGCAGTGAGAAATATCACACGCCGTGGAATGTCGCCTTTTACTTTTTATTCCGCCTTCTGTGCTTTTCTTGTCTCGGCGTGTCCCAGATCATTAAATGGAGGGAGCTTCGCGCTGGCAAAGTTTGGTCTGATCAGAACTTGTGCTTCATCTTCAAATATAAAGCTGCTCTTCTGTTTCTGAATGGTTTAAGTGCAGCTACAAAATAATTCTTAATTAGTCACAGTAATACCATATACCCGGTAAAATGCTGAGAAGGTTTAATGGTATCAAAATTTGGATAGCGGTTTGTTGTTGTTGCTGTTACTTTGGCAGGGATTTCCCAAAATATGGCATTTAAATGGTAAATGTTTACATTTTTATACAGCGCTTTTCCACTTTCAAGGCTCAAAGTGTTTTACATCAAGAAACCACTCACCCATTCACACACACACTCATACGCCATTGTACGCAGACACTGGGGGCAAGGTGGGTGAAGTGTCTTGCCCAAGGACATAAGGACAACATTCGTCTGGGGGAACTGGAATTGCATTGCCAACCTGTGGGTCAGTGGACCGACCACTCATCCACATGTTTTTTTTTAAATGCCTGGAAAAACATTCATTCTTGGCGTGAGCAGGCAGGGCTGAAGTACATGGTTAATGCCAAACTGTGGAACATTCCAGGTAAAGAAATAACATCATTGACAGGTGCAGACGGTCCACCAGAAAAGACATATACAGCAACTTTAATCCTATTATCTCTATTACTTCAGCTAAATCTCTGCTCTGGTCTTGTACCTGTCTATTTATCCAATTATTTTCAGCTCCTCCCTCACCATTATATTTGCCTACAGCCTGAATCACTCATCTCATTGTTTTCATCGTGTCACCCCCACCCTCTGCTTTTCTTGGAAAACCTAAATTGAGCCGAACGGAGATAGACTTTCCTTTATTCCCCTAAAATCTAAAGCTTCCTCTTCCTTTTGCTCAGCTCAGTCTCTTAAAGGGATGCTCCGAACACCGTCCCAAAGCAAACATACACTGACATTATCCTGCTTCAATGGGGCCTAAATGGGGCCAAAATCCTGCCTCATCCCGATATTCCCATCCAAGTCCATCCCACTCCTTCTCAGCCAATCAGATTAGCCGTGGAGGAGAAATTGGAGATGGTTTGACACATTTCTTTCATCTTTCTATTGAAAAAAGTGCCGTATACTCACACACACACACACATACACATTCAATGGTGGGACAAAAAGTGGTTGCCCCGGGAGACGGAGGCCTGGGTGAAAGAAGGATGCTGGCAGTGAAAGGGCCTGACCCATCTTTTGGCAGGGGGAACCTCTCAGCCCCCTCCAAAGAACTGAAAGGGGCGCAGCACAATACGGAGCAAAGCATTCTGGGTGATCCCTGGACCCCTGCACGTGCCTTCATGGGGCAGTGGAGAGGGACTGAGAGCAGCTTTAGTGGAAGTTCATGATGGTACAATATAAAGAACACTGGGTTCCTAATTTAAGAGTGATTTTGTACAATTAAAGGGACAGGTCAAATAGAACAGTGCAAATTTCTCTCATCTGGCCATGATTTTAAAACTTATATCAGGTTATTTATGTTGTTTTCAGATTTATTATATACTTACTAGTTCTGAAACGGCTTGATTCTAGTCTAGAAGCAGTTTATTTTAAGATAAGTTGTCAAGCAAAATTACCTTGCTGCATGGACAGAAAATTTCACTACTTTTAAGTCATTTTCTGATAGATTTAAGTGTTTATATCTTAAATTTTGGCCAAGATTTTTTGCAGTGAAGAAAGGTTTGGGTTCAATTTCTGGACTATTTGGGGTCTCTCTTTGTGAGTTTGCATAATATGGATGAATAAGTGTATATTTATTTATCAAGTTCAGCATGGCCTATTATTTATTAATGCCATATTAAAAGATTCACTATGTAACTTTTCTATTGAGGGTCTGTTACCATAGGAATGTTATTGCTGTGCCCGGAACGTTCCACAGTATGGTATTATGTTTATCTGTCTTGCATTTATTAAATTAGATCCGCTCAAAAACACCTTGCTTGTCTCCATGGAGATAGTTAAGTTTCATGCCACACTGTGGAACATTTCAGGCAAACTAATCACTGCTACACGGAGACGACAAGCAAGTGGTGGATATTCAAATATATTTTATTTCTCTGTGATGGGCCTGGTTGTACTTAAAGGTCCTATAACACACTAAATGGATTTTCTTTTGTCATCCAGATGACTTTAGTGAAGATGTATGGAGTGTAAAAGTACAGTGGAGCACTTCCTGTATCACCACACGGCATCACAAGGTGAACTCAGCCTAAATATGCAGGATTTGTTAAACATGTGTGAATGAAACAACAAAACACAACTCCAGGCTTGTTTGTGATGAGGAAACATTATAACATAGATAAGAAAATAGTGGACCCAGTATATGGACCCGTTTAAAAACAGAATTTGATACAGATTTATTATTGTATTTTTAACAATGCTTCTTTAAAATGCTTTTGTGATGTTAATGTGTGCTATTTCAACACAAAGCACAGTATGGACAGTACGGAAATAGTAATATTTTTCAATATTTCTCGAATAATCCCAAACCCAGACAGCTGTAGCTCACTTGGACACAGAGTTTTATTGATAGTCGTGACTTCAGTTCACTCCAGCCCCCACACACCAAACTCGTCAATATCTTTCTTCAGAATGACTTTTCACTTCTATACTTTCATTTGTTTCATTCACTTTAGTCAATCAGGACAATCACTCCCACAACCAGAAGAAAACACTGTGCCTCAGATCCACAGAGAGAAGACAGAGGCCTTATGTAAATCTATATGAGCCCCGCCCGTACCAGCGCTCAATACAGTCTGTATTATTAATAACACTAAGCGGCAGGCGTGCGCTCAGACATTTATCAAACGCACTTCACCTCAGCAGACATCTCTCCTCCCACCTTTTAAACCATCAGCAAGTTCATAACTTTATTAAAGGGGAGTTTCCCAGTCTTAAAAAGCACTACAGCAAAACTAAAGATGTATTTGTGAGTCATACCTACGGCTGTACTGTTCTGATCAGATTAGTACTTACTAACAACTACTGCTACTTTGTTCAGCTACTACTACTATGTATTATTATCACCATGACTAAAAATACTGCGACTACAATACTACTACTCATACTACTCTGTGGTCAAGTCAGAAACAAATGGAAAATTACATGTATATAGAGGCAATTTGAGGTTTAATAATATTACGCTATGTTATAATGTTTCCTCAACACAAACAAACCTGGAGTTATGTTTTGTTTCATTCACGCATGTTTAACACACAAATCCTGCATATTTAGGCGTTTAGAGTTCTTCTCTCAAACAGAAAACACTCTGTTCCACCTTGTGATGTCATGTGGTAATACAGGAAGTGCTCCACTGTGTTTTTAAACTCCATACACATTCACCAGGATCCTTTGGATGATTTCGGCCCTGGAGTTGCCACTCTCTACTGAATAAAAAGTAAAAGGTAGCTGTTACCTTGAAAACTACCACTTCATGACATCACAAGGTGGGACAGAGCATTTTGAGTCTGGGAGATGTATGTCTAATAATAATAATGGATTACTCAAACATATGTGAATGAAACAGAACACTCCAGATATGTTTTTGAGGTAACAATATTATAACATAACTCAAAGCCATCAAGAGTAAATTCTGCGTGATATAGGATCTTTAAATAAAAAACACAAATTTTCTGCTGAGACTGGGCTATGGAGTCAGCAAATATTTGTCCTTGTCTAAAACAGTATGTAAAGTTCGTGCTGGCATTTTTTCAAATTTTAGCAAAACATAAATGCAAACACTGGTATTGTTATTGTCCATGGGAAAACTTTGGAAAACTTCACATTTTTGCATGCACTTTTCCACAGCATCGTAGCAGATTTGCATGTGCAGTGGGTGATCCATTGGGATGAGAGTCACGTCACATTTGGAGATGCTCAGAGAAGTTACGGTTATATAATGTTTACTGTGTCTCTGAGGAGCCCGCCATCCTCACATCTGCTTTGGCTCAAACTGCGCAAGGAAAATTAGGATTCAGAGCAGATAATGCCAAAGTTTAAACAACCGACTTTGACTTTTACACCCAGAGGTCAAGTCTGCAATCAACTTTGTATCATTATAACAAGAGGCGAGATTGATTTAGAGCACTTTTTTAGCCTTCACAACAGACAATGTGGAGTGTGGACTGGTTGTAATATCATGTCCCATTCAAATTATATTCTAGGAGTTTGGGATTTTACCAAGATTGATTCAGAATGACTTTGTTGTAACCCACCTACAATGTCTAAAAATGTGATATTAGAAAAGATCAGATTGAGAAATGCACTGTGTAAATTGTCTGCTCGCCAAATTACAGGTTAGATTTGTGGAGAAGCGACCCTATTCACAGTAAAAATGTATGTTTTTAAAGATATTTTAGAGCTATAAATAACACTTGTAGGCGAATAAATGCAAGACAGATGAGTTTAATGCCATACTGTGGACAATCTCCATGGAGATAAACAAGTCGTGGACCCCTTCCAGAAAAGTTAGACAATGCACTTTCATAATTACACCCCTCTAATGAAGTTAATGCATGATTATTATTTGGAATATTTAAAGTACAATGGGAAATTTGTCCTCTACATTTGACCCATTTTTTAATATCACTGGAGCAACTGTCTGGAGCAATAGGCACCAAAATGGACCCGTCTTCACATCTTGAACTCAGATTGGACAGGATTACTTTATAGGTGGAGGATTTTTAAAATAGCGCTGACAGATTAGTTTAATTGGGGAGAAATCAGTATGTCTGAAGGAAACCCACCCAGACACAGGGAGAACATGCAAACTCCTGGAACTAAACATGGCCCTTTCCTGCTGTGAGGTGAGTGTTAAAAAAGTAGCTCCCCTCTCTTTTCACAATGCTTTAGGACATCTTTTGGCTCAATACTACATTTTAGACACTGGAAAAGCAAATCATAGACTCTCCCAGCATCAGAAAACACTTAGTCTACATATTCAATTCATCACATTAGAAAATGTTGTAAAGTACATTATGGCGAAGGACACTGCACTCCCCTGCATCTCCGCATGGAAACTAACAAGACACACAAGATGAAGACAGATGCTAATGAACAAGTTAGACCACAGGGAGGAGAGAGGAGAGAGGAAGTAGGAAAGCAGATAAGGAGCTAGGGAAGCAGACGAAGGAGAAGACAAATTGAAAGACCAGGCCAGAGGTTTTCTATCCGTCCTTTTTGAGCTCTCAGTCTCTCATTAGCGCTATTGATTCGGGTCTCTGTGGGTCTTTAGCTGTCAAATGCACACACACAGTTACACACATACAAGACTATTATGGGATAGCACCAAGCACAATGTGGTCCAATGTGAACCGCTGTATGCTAAAGGTACATCTCTATAAATAACTAGAATATGCATTTTTAATTTGAGCACTACCTGTCCGCATCACTGAGTCACTTCTACCCATGTAACAGAGTTCACTCAAATGGATCATTATCTAACACTGCTTATGTCACTGAGAGCTGAAGGAAATGTGTTCACCTTCTTTGATCATTTTTTTAGGTATGAAATATGTGCAAGGGAGAGCTCTATTGGTGGGTGGTGTTCTGTCTGCAAGATATCATCAGAATATCATCAGAACGTTTTCATGGAGATAGATCAGTTTTATGCCATACTCTGGAAGGTTACAGGCCATGGAACAACATTTGCATGGAAACAAGCAGGAGAAGGCAAAATAAGAGTCAGGTTTGTGGAGATGCAATCCTGATCCAAGTATGTCCACCCCTGGTCCAGGACCTTCCACCCCTAGAGGAAAGCGCTCTGATCAAACTTGCAGATCAGCTCCAAATAAACAAAACTTTGAACCTCAAGCTTAGGTCTCAGGAGAGCATCAACAAAGACAACCAAAAACTGTCCATAAAGGTGCAGGAGCTGTCTTCTGCCCTCTTCTCAGCACGAGAGGAGATACGTGTCCTGAAGTTTTGCCATCCAGCCACCCAAAAGGTGCGGCCTCACTGCTCCAGCTCTAGTACCAGCGCGACCTCAGCAGTAAAGCCCCTCCAGACGTTACCCTTTACCCTTTGCATTATGAAAAATAAAACTGAATTTATTTAGCATTATGTTGTTTTCTTAAATGTCTGTGGTAGTTTATTATATGCTTATTGTTTCAAATGTCAAAACTTGAATTCACATGCCAGCCATAGCTGCAGTCGCTTGATTTTTTATTAATTGGTAAATATGGACATAGATAAAATATAAATATATAGATTTAGTCTATACGAAACGAAAATAAGATCCAAATGTGTTATGGAGCTGTTATTTATCTCTCAAGTACAGTACAGAACAGGGTTGTATTAAGCCAATGTGGTTCCCCTGGGCACTATACCTCACAGAACCTGTCATTTTGGTCACTATTGGCTGAACTATATCAGTCACGACACATTTTTATAGAATAGTTTTGGTCGGGCCTAGGCCTGTCGGGCCCACCCATAACGCTGCTCTGTCATGTGGTGCCCCCTCACTAGTTGTAAATGGTTGGTGCTCCTGGGCACCGTGCCACTGGCTCATATGGATAGTCTGGCCTTGAGTGTATGTTTATTTTTTATGTTTATTTCTATACTAGTTAGTATTTGAGAGTTTTTATTTTCCCAATGAGGTCATATGACGATCCAATCACAGACAAAAATGTTAAAAAAGTGAATAAGATTATGTTAAAGATGCAATAGCTAAGCAGCTTGTTTCCATCTGCAGTCCTTGATTTTCAAAAATCAATTGCACAACACAATTACATTCAGTCAACAATATTGTTGCAAACACAGTATGTCCTCTGTTTGGTCCTGGTTTAGTCTTGTTTTAGGTTCAGGTTTAGTTCCAGTTTATTTCAAATTTGTGTACTTACACATTACACATTTTTACTACATAGTGAATTATAGAAGGAATTTTCTTAGCTCAAAACAGTTTATAAGGTCTTCCAACTCTACGCAAGCATATTTTCTTTATTTTATTTTATACCCTACAAATATACAGTATATTTATCAACATGGATCAGTTTTATTCAAGTCAGACTTTACCCACACACCTCCTCATTTTGAAACATCTACACTTTTGCATTTGCGCTTAGAACAACAATTTTCTCCTTTGGATCAGTTCTGGATGAGTTAATCAGCCCGGAAATAAATAATGCACGAAACCCAAACAAGTGTTGTAGAGCCTGCACTAGCGGATATCGACAGGCGCGCTAAAAGACTATCGATAAGTGAATAGCGTATGTGAAGTGAGCCATGCCCCGCTAACACGTTCATCACTACTTCCCATGCATTTGTATATGGAGCTAAATACCACTCTACGTCTTCCAGAGGAGTGGCTGATAGCATGTGGGTGCTGACTGGACAATTCCTCAGCTCGCTCATTGACTGTGGGTCTACAGGGGCACGCATGTATCAAGAGGCTAGTGCTATTGTGTATTGATTCAGGCTAGATGAGCTAAAGGGCGCTAACAACGGTCAAAATGACAGAGTAGGGGCTAATGCCTTGTTAGCAGCCTATTAGCTTCAGAGGAGAGGGTGAAGTCCACTGGAGGTGTTGAGTTGATCTGGAGCAGCGGGGCCAGGCCTGCTGCGCATCTGAAGACATGTTTCTTATAGTGTGGAATCTTTACGGGCGAAATCGCTGATCTTTATAGATGCTGTACTATATTTTTACTATCTTAAAAATGAGAAAAACATTACTTCATTAACTTCATTTTAACATGCAGTGGTCCAAAGTTGTATTATGTATTCTGAGCTTCCTAATTATTCACTGTGCTTTTCACAACTCTCGGAGACCAGAACAGAGTTTTGCCATGATTTTAAAGCTAACAACAACTAGCATGCTAAAGCACATTTCCTGATCATCAAACAATAAATCGCACATTCTATCTAGACAAATTTTGCACAAATACAAAGGGATAAAATGGGAAACGATATTTAAGCTTGTTAAATGTTATGAAGGATTGTATATAGTATACTGTAGGTTCTTTTATATGTAAAAATGGAACAAAAATGACTTTTTTACAACTTTTCTTGTTTGTTGAATTTAAATACATACAAAGTGTAACATACTTTTCCACTTTACCACTTTGAGAGAATTTTGCCACTGTATTGTACTTTTGTATTCATTTCACTTTTGCTACCAAAGAACAGACCTATTTTACACTATTTAAAAACACCGACATATGTGGTGATCTTAGATATTGTTTTCTAGATTTTTATCCTTGACAGTGAGGGATGTCTTAGGGCTGATCTGACTAAACATGTTGTCGAAAAGACAAACTCGTTACTCAATCCCAAAAAAGACAGAGTAACATATTGTGGAGCTCATATTTAAACAAGCAATGGAAAATATTGCCTTGAGTCTTGCCTACAAATTATATCAAGTTGAGACATCAGTGAGGTTTTCTTTTATTTATTTTCCTTTTATATATATTTAATTTATTTTAAAATGACTGCGTACAGTGTATAAATTTGTGTGGGTTGTTATCGACTGTACCTCAAGCTACTTTAATGTATAAGAAGGACACATTGACCCCGTCCGTTGGAAAAAAAATCCATAATTCTAATGCGAATGAATAATTAAAACAAGTCCTTTAATGTAAATATTTATGAAATGCGCTCTTCCATCACTTTTTTCATGAAGTCTATTGTTGAGTTTTCTCCTCCTGCTGCGTTCCTTCTGACTTGAGTCCCAGTGGTCTCTCTCATAGTCAAGAACAGTTCTAAATGTAGCCAAATGAGATGCTGATTATGCACCAGTCTTCCTCACTCCACAGTAAATACATGTAACTATAAAAAATGCCAACGCAGCCAAAAGTATTCAAAGTACTTCAAATTTCCACCTGTCTTTTATTTATACTGCATACTCGCGCGTTTTTAAGTGGGATTAGAAATACATGAGATTAGAAATATGGTAACACATATATTTTTAAAAGCCTTATACCCATTTTCTTCCCCCAGGCTTGAATTTGAGTTAAAATAGTCTTGACCATAAACTGGATAAAGATGTGGACTAAGGGAGTTTAACGTCACCGATAGTGTTCGGCTCCAGTCAAATGAAACTCACGAGGCTAGCAGCTATAGGTGCAAATTTGGAGCCGAATTATATTTTAGGAACAGAAATTTATTAACCCCCTTAGACCGAAAAAATCCAACAGTTCCTGAAAGCAGAAAAGTTGTGCTTTCTACTCATATAGGGTTATTAGGGTAAATTTCTGCAGTGGCGGTAGTTTACAAGTGGTTTTTTGGTGCTTTTTAATTTTGTGTGTGTGTTTTTGTGATTTTTGTTTTTTTTTCCTTCTCTTTCAACTGTTATTACACATTAATACACATACAGTAATGTTGAACAACTGCCAGATATTGAAAGCTGAACTCATCCTGGTAAAAAGGGCAAAAACACTTACTCCTGGGACATTTTCTGACATTTTTAAAGTCAAAGTAACACTAAAAAACTCCAGGCGCGATTTTGAAGCATGGAATTTAATAGGGCTAAAAGGATTAAAGGACAAAATAGCGAAATAAAACACCAGGATCATGTAGAGCGAGTTAATACGAACATTTTAAAACCAAAAAGATGTCAATTAGAGCCAGAGTCAGTGCCCCCATGCTCACTTCCTATTTGGTCTTGCCCCAGGGCGCATTAGCATGCTAGTTGTTGTTAAGATTACCTCAAAAACTCAGCTCTGTCCTCTGAGAATTATTATGAAATAAACTCATCACGGTGAATAATAAGGATGCTCAGAATGCATAAGGTAAGTGAGGAATACATATTTTTAAACTGAACTAGACGTGTTTTCATCTTGTAGCGCTCCTTTAATGTCTGGGCAGTAGCCGGAAACACACGCTTGAACACAGAGCAGTAGCGTGACATGTATTTACTGTAAGTCCACACAGCTGCCTCTGGGGCCGGCCCCTGACAGCTGCAATGGTACTGCTACTGTGTACTATGCGGTATGTGTACTGTATATATATGAGCGCTGTTGTGGTTCCCATTGGAGAAGCTGAAATGGATTTTCTTTCTATTTTTGCACATTTCCTTACATGTCTTCAAAGATCCTCCCAGGTTGTTCCATTGCAGCTTTTGGGACACAGACACATTTTGGGATAAACACATAATAACCTATTACTTCCTCAAAAAAATGTAAGTAAATAACGTTGACGCAAATTAAATATATTACTTTTCCCCTTTTTCCCAGTCAAATATTTTTTCATTTAGTTGAATTAACGTATATATTTTAAGTAGATCTTTTAAAATATTTGCTTTGGATCAACATAAAATATTAAACTATGAAAAAGTGACACAGTATATTTAAACAGCTTTTTAAACAATTATTTAATATAATCATGATAATAGCAGCAATTGCTAAAAATTCTAAATCTCAAAATTTTAAGGACCTTTCACTATTCAAACGAAATAATATGTTGCTTTTAATTTTAATTCTTATGACAAAAAGCCCAAATTTGTATCAGTCAAAACCAAATAAAAAAAGCATGTAAATTGGGTTCGACTTTTTCATTTGCATATTTTTTGAGATGCTGATTATGTTACTTTTGGTGGAGGATGCGCTACCTGCTGGTCTCCATGGAGATTTTATTGCTTTGCCTGAAATGTTCCCTGGTATAACATTAAACACATCTATTTAGCATTTATACATTACACATATTTCTATTGCTCAAAAATACGATCATTCCTTCTGTGAATAGGGGCGACTCTCCACAGATCTGAACTGTAATGTGGCGTAGTGCTGTTAGCTGCTTGTCTCCCTCATAATAGAGGTTTAATCAATACTGTGGAACATTTTAGACAAAGCAGTAGCATTTCAATGGAGATAAGCAAGTGATGGACCCTACCACTAGAAATGTTACAAACTACACCTTTAAATTCATGGGCCTTTAGCTTGACTACATATTTTGAGCATTTCTTTCCTCATATATCTATGTACCTCCCCCTCTCCTTGTCAAACTTCTCTTTGATTTCTCCAGCGACTCTCATTGACTAATTCCTGTGTCTGACTGGAGCTGGCCCTGACAGACTGCGCTGAACCTCCTAACCCCAGAGCAGCGCACAACAACTCCAGCTCCTTCTAATCTAATCCAGCCAAAGAAAGGATGTTTGTTTTACTTTATTGATCGTGTTCTTCAGTAAATACATCATTTCGTCCTATACAACCTCCACATTCCAGTAGAAATAGCTCAGTGGATGTCTGCAGCCCCCACAAGCACATGACAACAGCTTTAAAGTGGCTCTACACGATTTGTCTCTGTGTTGAACGATATTTCTCTTACCCCACAACAGATATATTGTATGAGCGGCTTTTCTCCGTGGAGACGTTGCTTTGTCTGTTTGTTTGCTTCACAGTGTGGCATAAACCGCTCTGTTTTCATATAGACGAAGCCAGGCCAAGTTACAGGTCAGATCTGTGGAGAGGTGACCCCGCTCACAGTCAGAATGCCTGTTTTTTAGGCATTTTTGAGCCATAAAACCAGCTCTGATTTAATAAATGTAAAGTAGAGCTGTTTAATGTCACGCTGTGGAACATTCCAGGCAGAGCAGCGACATATCCATAGTGTGGTGGATCCCTCTGCCACCACTCCAGTGTCAGTATTTTATTAAGTTTAAATTTACATTTTCATTTATACCCCATAGTTTAATTTACTTACACTTGTGTTTTTGCCTTTTTTCGGTTTGAATCACCAGGATGGACCAGACCATCGCTGAGCCAAGAGGGGAACACTATTTAGTTTGTTTTGTTAAGTTAGTTTAGTTAATGCTACTTTATTAGCATTTATTTTCTGTAGTATAATGATTTGTTTTTGTGTTCAGTTCGTTGACTCCTGGGCTGTTTAAGAAGACCTGTCCCCTGTCTGGTGTTTTTTTTTTTTTTGATTGTTGTGTTCAGTTGACTTTAATTTCCCTCAGTTTGGGCCCAGTTGTTGTTGATGGTTTGCTTGTGTTAAATAACTTTGGACTTTATTAAATTTAAACTTCTTTTTATACCTTGTCCCTTGTTTTCTCGGTTTGGTCCTTGACACATAGAAACAAGCAGGTGAAAAGTTACACAGTGCACATTTAGGGTAGAAATGAGACCGCTGCGTCCTATTTGCGTCTAATTATAAAGCATTTTATCCTCAGAGAATATGGAAGTGCAATGTTAGCATGCTAGTGGCAATTGTTAGCATTACATTGTGTCGGCAAAATTCCAAATCTTATGGCGTAAAGGAGACTGCTCAGCGTTATCTGCATCAAATTATAAAGCGTTCTATCCTCAGAGAATCAGAAAGTGCACGGTTAACATGCTAGTTGTTATTAGTATTACTGTGACTCCAATCTGGTCTCTGAAACACTTATAAGCACATCATGGTGAATAATTAGGATGTCAGAATGCGTAAGATAAGTGAGGAATAACTTTGGGACCACTCCAAGCTCTTTAAAATTAACTAGTTCTATTTTTCACGTTTTTAAGATGGTGAAACTCAGGTACGGCGACAATAAATGTGTGCAAGAAAGTCATAAGTTTACTCAAAGTCATTTTCAAGCATAATTTAATATAGAAAAGGTGCTATAAAAAGCGAAGCTACATGAGTCACAGTAGGAAACGTGTGTTGTTGATGGTAATTCATGCAAATGTAATGGATATAGTGCAATGATGAGTGCGTTTTGGAACAACTCCGCAAGGGTGTATTTCTTAATATGTTTCACTGCATGTGTTCGCAGCGGTTTTTAATATTCCAGTCTGGCATTAAATGAATTGATTTTTTTTATAGGTTTGAATGGAGACAGAGTTTACTGGTGGCACAATGGTTAAGAGTCTCTGTTTTGATGTACAACTTCAATGTATATTATGCTTTGGATCAGCTTTTGGTGGGGCAAATTTTATTAGCAATCACTATTTAGAAAAGAAAAAACAAAGAAATCACAGAACCAAACAGCAAAACATCTCCCCATTAGTATCCAGTTAATTTAATAATGATTTTGCATAGGAATCAGATGCCAGACGCACTCCATTTTATATGGTATATTATGTACACACTTAAGGAATTACTGGATCAATTGTTGGATCATATACTCGCCTTGTTACTGTGCCAAGGTTTTTTGTTTTTTTGTTTTAAAAAATCAGCATTATTTGATTATCTTACACTTTAAATCTAGTTCCCAAAAGGCTGCGTTCACAGTCTAGAATTTGAGATGGATGACAGGTCCCTATAAACTCTATGGGAGATTCACTGTTTTGAAAGAAATATCTAAAATGAAAAACTGAAATACTGTACCAGATCATTATTTGTAAGAAACTGGCTAAACTAACTTGCAGAAAGTATAGAGCTCAAAGTTATTTCGGCCTACAGCAATAACATGTTTGTGTTTGAGTCAAGCCACCACTTTTTGATGGATATTGAGAAGATCTTTTTCATTTTCACTTAATCATACTGACATAGAAGGCCCAGTAATTACAGAAATATAATAAACCAAGACAGCAAATCTGCAAACTCATAGTTAAACAGCAAATTCTGATGTGCCCTCCAACTCAATGTTGGTCCCGTGTTACTCAAAATGGATTCTTGTGAGCTTTAAGCCATGTTAAAATGCTCTTTCCTCATTAGAAACATACCTGAAGTTGTGCTTTGTTTCATTCACACAGGTTTGAGCATCTCTGCATTATTAGTCTGTCTACATCTACAACGCTCAAAATGCTCTGTCCCACCGTGTAATGTCATGAAGCGGTAATTTTCAAGTTAACAACTGCCTTTTACATTTTGTTCAGTAAAGATTGGCGATTGGCAAGGCTGAAATCATCCAAATGATTCTTGTGAAGGTGTATGGAGTTTAAAAAACACAGTGGAGCACTCCCTGTATTACCCCATGACATCACAAGATGGAACAAGATGGAGTGTTTTCTGTTTGAGAAAAAACTCAACCTTAAATAACTATGCAGGGATTGTGTCTAAAACATGTGTGAATGAAATAAAACACAACTCCAGGTGTGTTTGTGATGAGGAAACAACTTTATAACATCAGAAAATAGTGTAATATGGGCCCTTTAAACTATGGGCAGTTTGTAATAATCTGATGTCACTTAAAACTGAATAGAAACTACTGCACTGAAAGCAAACCAATGTCCTTTCATTGGTCCAATCCACTGAAGCTATTTGTCGTTATATCATTGACAAATTGCTAACACGATGTCCTTATCATGGTATAAAGGTGAGAGGTTAAAGGTCGTCTAAATATAGAACAGAAAAATGACAACAAGATGAAACGATAAGGACAGGTAGAGATAGGCTTTACTAATGTGTTTTTATCAGCACCACGGACAGCGCCTCACTCTGCAACAGCTACTACAAGGGTATTCCTGTTATTTACTGTGGATAGATTTTCCAGCTGCCAATTGCAATAGCAGTAGTTGTAGTCAGAAGTAGTAGGGGGTATTACTCTGGACACTTTTATATCCGTAGTCATAGTGGTTTGAACATTGACTCTTGTGAGCTTCAAGTCATGTTATTATGTTGTTACGGCCTCAAAAACATACCTGAGTTGTGTTTTGTTTCATTCAGACATTTAAGTAACCCTTTATTATTAATCTGTCTACATCTCCAAAGCTCAAAATGCTCTGTTCCACCTTGTGATGTCATGAAGCATAGTTTGAACAGCTCCTTTTACCTTTAGTTTAGTAGAGACGGGCAATTATAAAGCTGAAATTATCCAAATGTTTCTAGTGAAGGCGTATGGAGTTTAAAAACACAGTGGAGCACTTCCTGTCTAGTGACATCACAAGGTGGAACAGAGTGTTTTCTGTATACGAGACAAATTCAGGAGGATTTGGGGTAAACGTGTGAATAAAACAAAACTCCAGGTATGTTTGTGATGAGGAAACAACATTATAACAGATCAGAAAATAACGTAATTTAATAGAAACTAAAACTGCTACTTCTGCTGCAATATACTACTATTATTTGTACCACATTTTTAAGTATTGTTGACATTCATTTAACATAGATAAGTGGTTGTATTGCCAGTCTTAATGATACCGTACATGCGTTATTCCCTCTTGAAAAGAATACAATACTCAATTCTCACAGTAGCTTGCAACAAAATGGTGCATTTTCAAAGTCCAAGGCTAGTTTTTCCAAAGCAAATGAAGGTTGATTGGTTATACAAGGGCTTTACACAACCCATACCCATGACCGATCTCTTCAAATGTAATTAATAGCTCATAGGCTCACAGGTTATCTGCACATGTAAACCATACCCAAGGGAGGGCTCATTATAGTCCAGCAATCAATACGTGACCGGGCCAAGGCAATCCCCGTTTGACTGTGTTATTAAGAAACACCAATGCACTTCCAGCTTTAATAGTTACCACATAATAACAACAGAATGAGGAGGAGAAATGCAAATGAAGTTAAACATGTGAGAAATAAAAGAAAATTGCAAATACAAGGTGGAAATTATAACAATCCTGATTTTATACATCTACAGTTTAATTCTGCACTAAATAACTTTACTGGTGAAGTGTCCATAGATATGCTTGTTTCCATAGAGATGTCTGTAATGTTTAACACTATGGCATTAAACAGGGCCAAGGCAATCCCCATTTCCCTCTGGAGACACCAATGCATTTCTAACCTTAATAGTTATGCCACAACAACAGAATTAGCTGTAAAAATCCAATTGAAATAGAACATGTGAGTAATAAAAGAAGATTACAAACAAAATGTGTAAATTGTAAAGAAGGCTTTCCACGTATTATTGTAAAACTACAAAAAATCCAAAGTCCTGATTAACCCTTTTGTCTTATTATTATTTTTAATAGAGTTTTACTGTTTAGTTCTGGTTTAGACCTCTCTAATCCCCATTGTATTGCACTGTATAACCTTTTGGTTGAGGGCCACTACCTGCATGTTTCCACAGAGATGTTACTGCTTTGCCGGGAATGTTCCACACTATGGCATTAAACGGTACAACCAGGACAAGTTAGATCTGTGGAGAAGAAAGTCCACTTACAGTTAGAACACATATTTTTCAATGTATTTTCTCAACACAAAAACCACCTGACGCCTGATTAAACAAATGTTCATCAGTTAAGGTTGACATCATACTGTGGAACATTACAAGTACAAACATCTCCATGGAGACAATCAAGTGATGGATACACCACCAGAAAAGTTATGTAGTACCTTTTTAATACAATCATTTAATGTTTTTTGCCCATTTTGTAAGCTGTACATGCCACTGCCTTGATCTGCTTAGAGCTTTTTAGTAACTTTTTTGAGTTTTAAAAGATTAGAAATACCACTAAATAAATATTTTGTGCGTAGACAGATTGTGGGGTCACTCACTACATTAACTTCTTGACATTTACGATAAAAAACACTTCAATGAACTGCTCTCATCCACTTCAAACATTAGGAACATTTTAATAGAGTTTTAAGACTCAAGTCAAATGGTAGAAAACAGCGGGACCTGCCGTTAAAACCCTTGTGTTGACTGCAGCAGATGAGCCGCTGAAGAAACACAGATGTCTCTCATTTTGTGTCAAGAAAGAAATGTTTTATCAGATTTTCAGCACATTTTAAAAGTAGGGAATATAAAGCACTGCTTAAAGGTGCCGCTTGTCTCCGGGAAGTTGTTATTTCTTTGCCTGGTTCTATAGTAGGGCATTAATATAGTAACAGAATTAACATACAGAATCACCTTTGCATTTGTTCAATTACAGGTGTTTTAGAGCCGAAAAATACATGAAAAAACATAAATTCTTAACATTTGCAGGCTTATTTCTCCATAGATCTGGGCATTAACCTGTCTCCATTGTGATTATTTCGATACTGTGGAATAATCAAAGGAAAACAGTATTATCCCCATGAAGACAAGCAAATGTTTCTGAACCTGTCTCTGACTCTGAACCAGAAAAACTGCAAAGTCCACCTTTAACTTTTCATCACGTTGAACTGCACCCATTCTATCCTCTCTCATGTGAATTCTGGTCAGGCTAAATATACAGTAAAGCTTCATATTGTGTAAAACATCACTGTGCTTTGGTAAATTATGCACAATTTTGTCATCTGGGAATTGTGCAAAATGAAGATATTATGACTAATTTCGAGACTGAAAAAGCTGACTGAAACCATTATAAAACTAAAACAAGAATTATTCATTATAATAAAAAGTCTAAAACGAGCCTTGTGTGACTTCTAAGAGATTGCTTTGCCTGGAATGTCCCAGAGTAGAGCATTAAACAGATTTCCTTTGCCTTTGCTCAATTACATGTGTTTTATATCTCAAAAATACCTTAAAAACATGAATTTTGACCATGTTACTTCTCCACAGAACTGACCATTCACCTGTTTCCACTGTCTTTACAAAGTTTATTTCCATACAGAGGAATAATCAAGACCAAACAGTAATATCTCCATGAAGACAAGCATAAGTATAAACAGTAAAATCTGGCATAAGTAATCAGAGGGAGCCTGATCAAAAAGAAATATGCTGATTGTGTGATTGTATGATTGTATGACTGATGACGTAAATGTCGTTATAATAGTCTTATAACCCCACAAACGCTGATGATAACCTGATTTTGAGCATGCATGTAACTGATGTAGTGAAAACAATGACTGATCACATCTCTAACTTATGAACAATGTAATAATCCTATAGCTATAACAAGGATTATATTGACATTGATGGTAAAAAAAAATGTAAAAAGATAACTAGAAAACCAACCCAATAATGATTACAGGCCTAAAAGAAGTCTGATCATTAAATATACCTGGTGACATGTCAGTTAATGGATTTAAATCAAAAAAACTTTCAATTCTTTAACATTTTTTCTTTCATTTTTGTCTTTGCCACTTTTTTTGGCCCTTTTTGCTTGTTTTTCCTTGTCAAAACCTGCACTGGTGTGAACAATCAGGAAGAAATCAGATTACTCACATCAGATATAACTTTACGTAAACTTTACAAAAACATTTCGATAATCCGATAACTCCACATCTCCAAATTTTCTTCCCTTAGATGCATGTATCTATCACCATAATTACTATACTGACTTATTGTTCAGTATATGCAAACTGGAACACTATAATTTGAGATCAGTTTTTATTGTGTGTTCATTTTCTTTGCACTACTGGGAAATTTTTCTGTTTTACACTGAGTTTTGAGAGGATAATTCTACTTTATGGTTTGATTTCAGTATTGTCGTTTATCATATGCCGTATATTTACTTCAAGAATATATCAAACTTCAAAATACAGTACAGCTAAGTACAGCTAATCTCACCAATCAGAAATTATTCCAACACAAAACTTTCACCTCACAAATGCATTGGCTTCAAAGTCCTTGTACACAGCAGTTATTTATGTATTTACTTGTTTCCAGATGTATCTAAAGTTGCTGAGCCTTGAAAATGTCCTTGCGCATGATTCATTACCGGTGTTCATTTCATCAGTACATTAGCGCGTCACTATTAATCGCCCATATGTTTGTACAGTATTTTGTCCCACATTCTTGTCTTACACAGGTCCTATTTTAACGCTGCCATCCCCCTTCTGTCACTCCAGGCTCCTCTGTGCCACTGAAAATGACTAATAAAACTGTCTGAGCTTAAATAGACAGGAGGATATGAGACATGACGTTGTGTTTTAAAGATAATTAACCAATGAGAGGAGTTGCACCGCTGAGGAGATGGAAGATGACAGCTCTTTATAGTCCACCGTGAAAATGTTTGAATGTGTCTAATGTGGGATGTAAATGTAAGATAGAAAGTTAGTCAACGCATTCAGTTCATAGGGGCGTATGGGATACTCTCATATGGATATTTTTGAGCTAAAACAATAAACCCGATATTTTCCGATATGATATTTAGTAGAGATACAGCTTTTTAATACTGATTTAGATATTATAGCTTTAAGTTTCTGCCGATACAACCCAACACTAGCACAGAGACATTTATTTCATGTAAACAAAAATAAAATAAGACTAAACTAGGGCTGTCAGTGTTAATGCGTTATCGCGACTAGATTAATGCAATCCATAATGCGATTTTTTTTTTTTACTCGCAGTTAGAGTTCGCCGACTTTTTGTCCCTTCTACACATCCGTAGGCAGCTCCTCTGGATGTTTCGCTTTCGAACTTCAGAGCGCCGTGTTTCAGTAAACTCACCGCCGTGATGAAGAAACAGACGCTTCTGGACTTTTGAACTGTTTATTTGACTTTTAAAAACTTCCAGACGCTACAATTTACAAGTCAAGAGTTAAATGCAGCCTGTGTCAAGCAGAGTTTCAGCACCACCAAAGTACGTCTAGTCTAAGTTCACCTCCAAGCTAAACCCCCGGGTGCAGCGACTGTAGCATCACAGCCAAATGAAGCTCAGATCCAACAAACTACCATTTGGCAGAGTTGCCGCAGACCTGTGGATAATCACACGGCAAAGAAAATAACTACAGCGATTGCTAAATGGGTACGAATTGCTTTACATTATGGCTTTAAAACTGTCTTGCGATTAATTGCAATTAACTATGGAATTTCTGATCTTAATCGAGATTTTAAAAATGTATCGTTTGACAGCCCGAGACTAACCTGATCCAAATGTGTTATGTAGCTGTTATTTATCCCTCAAATAACTACTGAAGAACTGTGTATAAATAAAAGAGACTGAGACTTTCTGGGCTGACTACAGCCAGTAAATAGACAAATTACATCAATTTATATGTCCAACCAAGATACTGGCTGAACCAGTATTTGGAAGCCCATATCCAAAATGTATAAGTTGCAAAGGTAAAAACTACATTTTTCACTTTTGTAAAATTCCTAACAAATTGTATTTATCTGAGGCAGGATACGATATAGGATAAGCTGAACAATTAGTAATAGCAGTGACGTAATAAATACTACAATAATAATAGAAGTATATTAATAGCTGTAGTAACGATCATAGCTGGAGGAAGGAGGGTTACTGCAGCATTAGTAGAAATAGTAGAAGTAATCGTAGTCATAGAAGTACAGTAGTACTAAATAGCCTGTAGCTTAAGCATTAGAAACAATGCTACGTCGAGGGTATTAGTAGCGAGAACACAAACACACCAGTTCAAATATACTTTTCTACACAATCCATAATGTATTATAACTGTCTCTTTACTCAAATAATATTGGTTAAATATTTAGCCAAAAATCAAATGTGCTTTTCTCTATTTCATCTCTGCCAATTTCAGAAACTATTGCAACAGGAAATTTAATAAACCCTTCAATGACAACTCTCTCTCCCTTCACTTTCTGTCAATATCGCAGCTTTAAGCCTCTCTCTTTCACATCGTCTGATAACTTTGTGTCATGGTGCGTGCAGGATCATTTTTCAATATCCGTCTGTATCTGACCGTATCTCCGTCTTCTCACGCGGCCTGTTTGTCGGCCATTAAACATGCAGCGATTTGGTTACGCTGTCATGGAAACGGGACACGGTAGTGAGCGGCAGCAGAGGCACTTTGACCCTCTTTGATAAATCGGCAGGGCGGAGGTTTGGGCCGTCCTGTGTCCTGGAGGTAGTGCGAGATACGCCTGTTAGAGGAAACTGATAGCACGAAGATGTAAGTGTTTGAACTGCAGGTAAGGACTCAGATCAGAGAAGAAGGAAGAGAGGGAGGGGAAAAGGAAGATAGAGGAAGAGAAAGAGACATACACTGATAAAGCAGAGACATTAAATACATATTTTTT
Source organism: Odontamblyopus rebecca (assembly GCA_030686955.1). Taxonomy (NCBI): domain Eukaryota; kingdom Metazoa; phylum Chordata; class Actinopteri; order Gobiiformes; family Gobiidae; genus Odontamblyopus; species Odontamblyopus rebecca. The sequence goes on along the minus strand of CM060670.1, from coordinate 14,322,487 downwards.
AGTCATACTCCTCGGTAAAAATATAATTGAGAAAAATCTTATGAAAAAATCTTTTTAAAAGATGTAAAAGGCCAAGGATAAAAAAAAACATTTCAATAAAGAGGTATTTTTTCTATTGACATCACCATCAACAGGAAATGTAAAAATTCTGCATCATATCCCTAAACAACGTGTGTTAAATAAGATAATTTTAAAGCTGCACTGTGGAACTTTTCTGAGGGAAGGTCCACCCTCTGTTATTACAGTAGACTAAAGAAGACTAAAAAGACTAAAGAAGTGGTCTATTCTAAGTTCTAAGTCTATTCTATTGCCAGTAATGTTCCACAGTATGGTATTAAACATGTCTATATCCATGACGACAAGCAGCGACGCTACCAAGCCAAGTTCGCTCACAGTACTACAGTAGTAAGAATCTTTTTTTGAGGTATGTTCAGCAATAAAAATACCTGTATTCGTTTAATACAAGACAGATACTTACTACACTGTGGAAAATAACTAAGCAAAGCAATAACATCTCCATGGAAACGAGCAGATGGCAGGTGCAGGTGTACTCTCCAGCAGAAAGGTTGCATAGTGAACCTTTAGCTTCTTGTGTTGCTTCTAAATAAGACTTCATCCTTATGTGGCACTGATTTAGTTAAAGACAAACTCCATAACCCATCAAATCTGACAGTTAAATGGAAGGTCTGTATTCCCCGAGCAGCAGTAAAATGCTTAAGTGCACCTCGTTTTATCAGAAAAAGGGAATATGCAATGTAAGGTGTGAGATAAAAGTACAGAGACGCATTAAAGATCTCGGCTTTGATTAATTATAACAGAGACTTGCAACTGTGAATGAATAAATAATGGAACTTAACAAAATGTAGCAGGAAAATTATGCAGGAAATGGGGCAAGTTAAAAAGGCCATACCCAAGTTTACGTTATGTAAGTATAAAATTTGTTAAGTCCCATTACAGATATATTGTAAAAGCATCTCTTATGGTTAAAATAAGACCACTGTGCTCTTTTTGCATCTAACTGTAAAGCGCATGTGTCCTCTGCAGACCAGGAAGTGTGCGGTTTGCATGATGAATGATTAGAAATGGACTGGGAAAGTGAGGAATAACTTTGGACCATTTCAAATCAACTAGTTTTTCACATTTTTAAGACAGTAAAAATCAAGTACAGAGTCTATAATCATAAGCTTAAAAAACTACTTCTAAGAAACGCTAAATATTAAAGATTACACAAAATTGATTCTTGTGAGCTGTATGCCATGTTATAATGTTGTTACCTCATCAAACATGCTCCAAATTGTGTTTTGTTTCATTCAAACATGTTTAAGTAATTATTATTATTATTATTATTATTATTATTATTATTATTATTATTATTATTATTAATAGTTTGTTTACATTTCCAAATGCTCTGTTCCACCTTGTGATGTCATGTTTGGGCAAAGAAATCAGCCTAAATACACATTGTTTGTGTGTTAAACGTGTGACTGAAAGAAAACACAACTTTTTTGTAGGGAAACAACATTATAACTGAACAGAAAATAGTGTAAAATGAGCCCTTGAAATGTAATCAACAATTTATTACACCTACGCTATAGGCAGTAGACAGCAAATAACCGAATAACGCCTCATAAGAAAGTAGTCCCATCTAATCACGCCCCTCAGTATGAAATGAATATGGACATATTTCATTATAATTCTTTACGGTTCATATTCCTATAACAGACTGACAAAGCATTTTATATGTGCTCTCTACAGCCCACCTTATTTTTATCAGTTACAGACACATTCACTCCAAAATTGATTCCTTATAAAACAGATATAGGACGATGCTTCCTGTCCTCTGCCCACCGAAGCGTCTCATAATAACCCGTCTCTCTAAGAAACGCTAGATTAGCACGGAAACATTCACCCCTCTCCCTCCTCGCTCTCTCTACTGTCCATTACCCTTACAACCACAGGTACTTACGCCTCATGTGTCATTTACTTTATTCAAAAGATGGTCACTCTCTCCTTTCCTTTCCTCTCCTCCACTGCTTTGAGAAGGGCAGAAAAAAGCTCTGAAAAGCCCCGAGGAGATCCAGGGATAAGATGCAACAAAAAAGGGGGAAAAAAAATCTCCTTTGAAATTCCAAACATGGCGGCCGTGCTTATGGCTAATGTATTCCTATCGCCAACACGACTTTGATGAAACTTTTCTCTTCCTCCTCTCAACTTGTGCCAAATGAGTTCATAGATTTTGCGCATGCAGCATCTTGTTTGCAGTTTAGATAAATCATAGCTACTTAGTTTTGTTGTTTTTTTCTTCCTGAGGACTCAAATTTGTGTGGTTTGGTGTTTTTCCTGTTGAAATGACTAGAGGCGAGTCATATTTCAAGAGTGGGAAATTGGAGAAAAGAATTAAAGGTGGAGAGCAACACAATTTTGGAGGAATGCCATTTATGGTTTAATCAGAATGTAGTTCAGAGCATGTTTTAAATACATGATGATTGAGTCTAAGGATGCTTTTTATTACGGCCGACACTACATCACTTAGATAAATACGACCTGCAGGATTTCATAATTACATCATTAATTTGTCGCTGATTGCAAGTAATTGTGCTGTTTTACATTACACGTTTTTGGAGGAAGAGCTGAACTGAAATGGCAAAAATTGAAATAATTTTGCTTCTAAAATGCTTATCCATGAGTCTTTCAACGTGACGAACAGACAGGACTATTGTCTGAAGCAACAGTTTTAAACAAAGTATAACATCTTTTGAATAAAAAAAATTCCATATAATAAAATGTCTAAATTCATGAATATTGTGTTTGAAATTCTCATGATTATCAATGAGCTGAATGATTTTTACATCACACCATACAGTAAATTTAGGATATTTATAATAAGAGACACTCACTGCCAGCTCCTTATTATCTTGGCCTACGTCATCAGAGGTATAATACTCCCTACAATGAAAGCATATAGGCTTACTTACAATGTGCAAGCTTTGGGAGCGCTTTTTGGTGCTTTGTGTCGCATTTTTCTATGAAAAGCGCTCGATAAATAAAGTTTGACTGATTGATTGAAATGGATAATATTAGAAAAAAATGACAGCTAATGTTGTTTGGTAAATTCTGCGATGCCAAATTGAGATGTTTGGACATGATTAATGATGAAAAATGAGGATCTTTGCTGTAGCGATTAACAATTTCAAACAAAATATGATTTGTTTTCACTGGAAAAAAGTACTCAAAAAATGCTGCATATCACAGGAAGCTGAAATCCATGGATGGGTGTTATAATGATGAGAAATTATGACTGTTGCCATAGCGATTAACAATTTAAAACAAAATATTATATGTTTCGAGTGAGAAAAAGTACTCCGAATGTTGCAGAGACAGTAAAACATATACCAGGAACTCATGGATGGATAAAAGTATGTGATGTAAAGAGAAGAGTCTTAAATGAAAGGCTGTAATTAAATGTATGAATGTAAAAAAAATGGAGACATATTCATAGTTCTGAGACAATGATGCAGAGGATGAGGTCAAAAGGTGCAGAGGAGTCACTGGGGCGAGGAGAAAAAGATGAAGCCCATTCTCTCAGATGATGCAGAAGAGGGACTGCGCTTGCTCCATTGCTTTTGACGTGGACTCAGCTGACTGTTCTAATGCTCGGTCACCCATTAGGACGACACAGGCCATACTCACCCCTCCCGCTCTTCTTTTCCATCTCTCTTTTTCTTTTTACACGTTTGAGCTTCTGCCGACGGTGCCCCACATTTGACGCTTCTCTTTGTCCCCCCCAAAGATTTAAGACGGCGCATACTTTATTCTGTTTTTGTACTTTTCTATAGCCATCTCCCTACATTAATTTGCCGGGCTGTTTCTCCCTTGTGTACTTAAGTTTTTTCACAACATTTGCATCAGCAGTTATAGAAGATTTACTAAGTGCAGTATAAGCAAATGCAGTAATAGTACCTTCACCCAAATTTACTGTATTGTACTTTTTGGCAGTTTAATGGAACATTTCTATTTATGTACAAGACAAAATCGAGATCTTGTAACGTGTCCTAAGTGTTAACAGATGAATTGATAAATAAAATAAGTTATGACATGAAATCACAAGGCATTCACATCTATTTAAAGGTCCATTATGTAACTTTCCTGGTGGAGTGCCCCTAAGTGCTTAGCCTAATGGAGATGTTTGGCTCTTTGCCTAAAATATTCCACATTAGGGCATTAAATTATCTATCTAACATATCGCAAGCAGATAATGCCACCACTTCAAGTTACAAATCACTGCTGCGGAGTGGCAAGTCCGCTCACAGTAACAATGGACTGGAATTTCCATTTTCTACTAGACAAAAGGTAAAACGTAGCTGTTAACTTGAAAACTAACACTTCATGACATCACAAAGTGGAACAGACATCATAAATTGTGAGATGTAGCCAGACTAATAATTCAGGATTACCGAAACATGTGAATTAAACAAAACACAACTCCGGATATGTTTTTTTTAAGATTACAACATTCTAACCTGGCTTAAAGCTCACAAAAGTCAATTTTGTGTAATGTAGAACCTCTAAAAAGACTTCCTACCATCTTAGTTGAGTCAGTTTTATATCTTATTCAAGTCAGAAAGCTTGATATATAGTCTAAAAAGCTTTAATCTGAATCCTATTGCAGTATATTACCCCAGCAAGGTCAATGTCCAACAAAATGCTTTACAAAAATACTGAAAAATGCAGTATTTTCTTTCTTAATCTTGATAAGAAACAACGTACAAGGTCATAACAACAAAACATTTTAAATAAGATGTAGATGTTTTCCTCTGCAGGGCATCAGTGCATTTTGGATTCTCGATGGGCATTTGAGACTTGAGAAAGTGGGTCATGCGTTACATAAATCTTCAGAATGTGATATGAGCGCACTGCCCGCTGTAGCTCCACTGTACGGTCCTTTGTGCTCTAAAATAGCACCGCAGCATTTTAAAATATACATCTAGAAAACTCAACCTAAACCTGCTCCATATATCCTGAGATGGGAAGAATACTTTGAAAATGTCTTTCGTAACAGACAGAATACCTGCAGTACAATGTATTTTGGAACTTGTTCTGGTCCAGTCAGTATGCTGAATACTTTGAATATTTTTACGTCAAGTTGCATTTAAATGATAGTGTAAAGACGCAACTAAAAACAGCTTCATATTTGTTTCCCCAGTTCTTATCTGTTCATTTATCACTGATCAGAAAAGGACAAAATCTCTCACGCCTCACCCCAAGAGCCGTGTTTTATAATTTTCTCTCTAATTCTATGCAGTTTGAAGCCTAAATTGTGTGATCAAGTACCGCTATGTACTCCTTTGATTTTAGAAAAGAAAAGTACTTCTGAGTACTTCTAAATGAATAAGTGACTGTACCGGAATAAGTTAGTAGTTAGTAGCTAGTAGTTAGTCAAAATATGTATTCGCAATATGTATTCTTAGACAAAGAAACTTACATGGACACAGTAGCTCACATATATTATAATAACAAAGAGCAAAAATATAAATGGTAATGGTAATTAATTCTAAATAAGTAGCCAAAAAAGACTGGTGTCAAATAAGGCATAATTATATAAATGTATTTGTACAAGGAAAAATAAAATATAGAAATAAAGTAATAAAAATATAGGAGGTCGTAAGGAGAAAAAAAGGAAAGGAAGAAAATACCACATATATCTACGTCAGTGTGCACAGTTTGTCCTTCTATTTCTTCTTTCAAGCCATCCTTCCTTCCTTCCTTCTCTCCTTCTCTCTTTCCTTTCTCCCTTGAGGACATGACTAAGTGAATGGTTGAGCGATAGACCTGACCGACCAAATTTCTGTTTCAAAGCTCCAAACATCTCCAGCTGTTTCGCAATCATTAAAAAAAAACAAACTACCAACTACCAGCGTCATCACATTTTGCTTAGCGCTTTTAACTTGCCGCCAACATAACTGCGTTGCCATGTTCCCACGCCCATGCATCATTCATGCCGTGTATAAGTATAAACATATAGGAACACGCATGTACCAGGATGACCCCCTCGTGCTGGTCGGGGGCTTTGCGGGGGTTGCCAGGTTTGTTGGTCCTGGTTTATGCGCACACATAAAGCACACATAAAGCACAAGCGCGAGCAGAGGGGCGGTTGAATTATACATGGGGGCTGTCTCTGTGCATTAGATAGAGAAAGAGCGAGAGATGGAAGAGGAGAGATGAGAAACGGTGGTAATAGAAGTATGAGCATGCCTCTGGTGCATTTTATCCGGAGCACAGGGCCACTATAGAGGATTTTGTAATATAGAAAGTCATGTGGTAATACAGGAAGTGATCCACTGTTTTTAAGCTCCATACAACTTCACGAGAATCATTAGGATTATCTCAGGCCTGGAATCTCTACAGAACTAAAGTTAAAAGGAGCTGCTACCTTGAAAACTACCACTTAATAACATCATATGGTGGAACAGAGCATTTTGAGCTTTGGAGATGTGCACAGACTAATAATAAAGAGTTACTCAAACATGTCGAATGAAACAAAACACAACTCCAGGTCTGTTTTTAATGACGTAACATTATAATATGGCTTGAAGCTTGTAAGAGACAATTTTGCATAATATAGGACCTTTAATTTCATTCTTAATCTTGATAGGAGACAAAATTATAGTAATGTAAATCCAACTATACTTTAAATAAGCTGTAGAATGGTCGGGTTGTGAAGAACGGAGGAAAAGTCAAGCAGTTCACAATCTGTTTCACAAAGGAAGATTTAAGCACCAAATATGGTAAATTTTGAATCAAATATCCACTTTATTATGTCTGCAAGCTGTGTTTGCAGAGAGCAGTGAATCTATATCTGACATCAACACTACTCAAGTATTCACGCGTATCAGCTTCCCCTCACCCCTCAAAAGATATTATGGACTACGGGCTATTTATGGACTCATTTGGTTGCCTTGCATATTTTTTATGTTGTTTTTCCCTTTTTTAAATATGGGCTGAGTATTTGTGGCTGAAATAAAGTGTAAGTAAATAAATAAACTAAATATTTTGTGAAATCTTAATTACCGTGGCATCTGTGCTCATTTTTATCAGTCTGAAACTTGTGGGTAATTATGTCATATTGGGATGACTGAATGAACTGAATGGATTAGAAATGAATGAACTAAATAGAAAACAACCAAATGGAATGAAAAAACAAAACAAAATTCCTATAACTAAAACCAAAAAGTGAACATGCCAGCACGAGGTGGTTTGACAGGGTCTGAAACGTCCTGACTTAAGATCTGTAATTTTAAGAGGGGGTGTTACGCAATTGTTTTTTTAAAAGCTTGTTATTATGTTGTTCCCTCGTCAAAAACTCGCCTGAAGCGGTTTTAGATGCCATCCTTGCATACTTCAGTATTTTAGCCATCTCTCCCGGGCCCTATTCAGACGCTCTTAGCTGTAAGATTCTGCGTGATGCTCTGCCCACACCCTGCATCAGTCATACTCCCACATGACTATTCTCCATAAATACACAAAAACATGATACAAAACTGTACACAACAACTCGACAAACCTGATGCAGTAGTTTCATTAATGGGATGCGTACGGCTTGTTTGTGATAGCGCTCTGAAGGGAGAGTGACTTAACACGGGGAGTAAAGGGAGGGGAGACTAGCATTTTTAACATGGTGATCTAAATATGTTATGTGTTAACAGTTAATACCCCATAGAAGTAAAATACCCCCAATTTCAGGGACAAAAAGTCTACCTTACCCTTACGTATGAGGCCACTCCTAATAATATTAACTGATCAGTGAGTATTGTACAAAAATATACAGATTTCAATACTACAATGATAATAATAAACACGCAATTTTCAACACAAAATCACCAAGACAGTTTTATATGTATTCGAGGGGTACAACGTTGTCCTATTTATTTGATTTTATTCAGTGTTGATGCTGGAGTGAGGTAATTTTTAGTTATAGTATGACTCATATCTTGTTATCTTCTTATTTCTTTGCAGCTCTGAAACATTGACCTAAATCTCATTTGCGAAGCGAAAGCACAGCCAGTCAAAAAGCCAGCGTGACATAAACATCACTCTGACAGTATAGAGCCCTAAGACAAGACATCAACATTTGTATTTGAAGATTAAATCCACAGCTGGATCCAGGAACAGCCTCTAGCAACACCCCCTCCCACCAACGCAATTGGTTCACAGTTCAAAGAGTTGCTTCCTCTAATGATGAGAGAGCAGAAAAAGCACATGCACTTTCCTATATAAGAGATGTACAGTCTGGCTCGGTGTTTTGGGGCTACAAACTGCAGTTGGTTGGTGGTTTATAGTTTTAGATTCTGCTGGGATGACATGAAGAGAGAAGAGTTTTGACAAGTGTTGCAGAAAAGAGGAAGAGAAGGCTGGGGATGTCCTGGCTGTCACTGTACGCACAACTTCACAAATACTCAAGGGCCTGTTTCAACACTGGCCATGTGGCGATGCTCGATATGGGAACGGGGAAGTGGCAGACCTGGGTATTGTACGGCTCCCGGGCCACAGACGACCCTTTGGTTGACTCTGACCGGCTCATTTAAGATCATTTGGATTTGCAAAAGAAACATATTTGATCATTTTACCCCATGCATGGACTAAAGCTGCATTGTTTTTTATTTGAGAGGTGTTTTTTGAAAGGTCACCTCATTTTTTCATGCCTTAATCATAACATAAAGTCTTACCACTCTTACCAGTGCATCCAAACAATGCTTTTTACTGTTTTTATAAAGAAATACCATTAATATTATACACAATAGAGATAAGCGTTTCAGCCCGGCGCTTCACAATATTTTCTGTTTCTCATGTGGCCCCATGGGGGAAAAAAAACATTACCCACCCCTGATATAAGGTTTACCTGTATACTGTTTTACTAAAGGTGCACTATGTAGCTTTTTGGGGCCACCTGTTTGTCTCTATGGAGATGTTATTGCTCAGAAAGTATGGCTTTGAACTTCTATCTCAAACAGGTGATGCCAGTAAACAAGTTATAGATCAGATCTATGGAGAATCAAGCCCACTCATAGCAAAATGCATGCTGCTCACTGTATTCTTTTAGCAATAAAAACGTACGTATTTGAATAAATGTAAGACTGATAAGTTTTAGGCATAGCAATAACACACAATGCAGATGCACGTTACCCCGACAGATTGCTAAAATTAAAATCAGTCAATAAAATGTAATTACTTTCTGAATATACTCTAAAATTGCATAAAATATATCTCTTTTCCTTTTTACACATTTGGTAAATTACATTCTGAAATGACAGCTATAGTAAAAAAAGATAATCTGCTTCATCTGATACAAGATACAAGCAAATGTTTGAAGTGTCTTGCCCATGGACACAACATCAAAATGCTATACTTATACTATAGAGGTCAAATTTCTATATTATGCTCTATTTGGTAATCCACGTCCTGCACTCTTATTGACTTCTTGAACTAATTTAACTTTCTGGGAACTTTACATCACAGACTAAAAAGCTAAAATATTGTTAAAAAGTTGTAAATTCCTCACTTTTCCTCCCCCTGCACCTGTACGGTCGGGTTGATCCAAATAAATTCCCTTATCTTGTAGCCCCCTGCTGTGTGGATAATGTGGAGAGTATAGTGGAGCCTACACTGAAGCACTTTTCTGTTTAAAACCCGCTCTGAGCTCCGGGACAAATCTAGACTAAGTCCCAAGTGCCTCATTGTCGTTAAGGGAATGCTTTATTTTGATAAATGTGAGCGTCCCCGGGAACTTCATCTTTCTTATGCTTTTACTGCACTTAGACTATCTGCCTATGTATTACAATCTATTAATACACCCATGACATATTATCTTAATGATACGCAAGCAGCTGGAAGGTGGAGTCACATCCACTTGGCTAAAGTTAAAGAGGACACTTTTTAGCTCTAAAGGTGCATTGTGTAACTTTTCTGGTGGAAGATCAAATACTTTTTGTTTTTTACTTCATGGAGATGTTATTGCCTGAAATGTTTCACAGTATGGCATTATCAATCTTCCATTTATTCAAATCCAGATGTTTCTATTGCTAAAAGAGTACAGTAAAGAACATGGGAATTAAATTATAAATCGTCCAAAATATAAATATAAGGGGGCACTACCACTTTACTGTTGTTTTCTTTCATTAAATGTGGGTGTATGTGTGTTTGGAGGGAAGGGGTGAGTCAGGAGTGGGGAGTTTTGCTGTTTTATATTTGTTGTTGGAATTGTTCTATGTTTTTGTGTTTTGTTTTTATGTTAATTATTGTATTTTGTTAAATGTCATATAATATTCTGTTGTCTTTACTACTACTACTACTACTACTACTACTACTACTACTAATAATAATAATAATAATAATATTCTTGCTGTGAGCTGGCTTGACTCTCCATAGATCTGACCTAAAACTTGTCTCCATGGAGATAGTTTAAACCCACAGTATGGCATTAATTGTATCTTTACAGCATTTATTTCATGGCACAGGTAATTTTGCTGCCGAAAAGTACTGCTGCTTGTCTCTCCACAGATCTGACCTGACCTAAAACTTGCTAGTTGGCATTGCCTGGTTACCTCCATATCTTTATAGCATTTATTTCATGGCACTGCCTATAAATACTGCTGCTCATCTCTCCACAGATGTGACCTGTAACTTTAAAGGCACTGTACATGTCTCAAAAACATGAAAAAGACCTTGTTTATTTTAAATGATTTGCAGCGCCCTGTTTGCTGTGATGAGTTTGTAAGAGCAGAGTTTCGCCCTGGCGACGCTGCTAACAAGACCAAGCTAAATAGTCACAGCCCCTTTAATCCCATACTGTGGAACATTACACAAAGCAATAACATCTCCATGGAGACAAGGAGGTGGCGGACCCTGCACCATAAATGTTACACAGTGCATCTTTAAATAGCACCTATAGTGGCGCTCGTCACAGCTCTTTATGCGCTCCCGTCTCCGTCTCTCCACACAGCAGTCAGTAAATATGCAGCACACTCACATTTGAATAATTTCTCCATTTTGAATTTGACAGAGAAGGAAAAATGCTATTATTTCAGATGGGAATGTAGTATGAGGGGATGAGGAGGGGGATGAAGAGAGGAATGAGGAGGGGTTCCCAGGGGAGCACAGACAAAAGAGGGTTCATTAATGAAAAAAGATCTGAGACACTGAATCATAACAGACTTACTTAAATCTTTTATAAATCTACAAATATCAATAATAATGATTTGGAAGATCATTACTGTTTTACCAGAAACTCAAAATAAGGTTTAATTTAAAGTGCACTATGTCAGTTTTCTGCTTATTGTTATTGATGTGATGCTCCACAGTACAGCATTAGACTTATCTATCTCCATGGAGACCAGCAGTAACTGTAACTGAATAAACGCCGGACTGATAAGCTTAATGCAATACTGTAGAACATTCGAGACAAAGCAATTACTACTAAAAATACTACTAAACCACCAAACTCTCCACCACAAATGTCTCATGGGGCACCTTTAACATTTGAAATACACTAGATATGCAAGGACTCTTTATTTTTCTCTTTTTACTTTCTAATCTTACATTTTTTATCATTTTTTGAAGGATTAATACTTGAAAATCCACTATAACATTTGAAACATATGAATAAATGTTGATGTTACATAATGAACTCTACTTTTATTGTTTTTGTAAACCTACTGCTACTGTTAATACTGTTACTTGGGATTTCATGCAGTATTTGGAGGATTTTAAGTTTAAATATCCACATAATGTATGGTAGTTCTTTGGGGTCTATAACATAACTGTAATGAACCGTCCGTTGCTATAGTTTCTTTTTGCCCATGCTGTGTGAACCTTTAAACGTGACTAAACTTTGTGCAATGTCTCTGAATAATGAGGTAATTGGGTATGTAAATTAAATGCATAATTCACTCTGGTCTTTCCTCCTTTTACAATTTCACATGAGAAGAAACCAGGGAAAGAACCAGAGGAGAAAAAAAGAGAAAACCTTTACTAAAAAAGTCCCATTCCAGGTCTAAACAGGTGTTAGCAGTGACATTGTACTAAACCACAGACAGCGTCACCTGAAGAGACGACAAATAGGACGCAGTGTCTGGAGGATAGGATTTCAATGTTGTCCCAGAGCGCAGCCGGGGAGGTACTTAGCGCTGCAGTAGAGATAGGTGGCCAGAAATGTGTCATGATAAAGCTTTAGTTACCATGGTCTTACTCACAGTGGGAGGTGTAGTTTTGGTTACTATGTCACAAAATAAAAAAAACAGTAAGAGTAGAAGGTACGGGGTCTGGAAACTATAGAGAAACGGGCTACACAATCAACTTTAAGAAGCTTTAAAGATGCACTGTGTAACTTTTTTGGTAGAGGGTCCACATCTGCTTGTTTCCATGCGATGTTATGTGCTTATGTGCAAAAAAGCGTGCCCAAATTTTAAGATATAAACACAGAAAATGAGTTAAAAGTGGTGAAATTATGTGTCTGTGCAGCAAGATAATTTTACATGACAAGTTTTCTTAAAATAAATTACCTCTAGACTAGAATTACACCGTCTCAGATCTAGTAAGTCGATAATAAATCTGAAAATAAGATGAATAACCTGATATAAATGCAAAAATCCTGGCCAGATCAGAGAAACGTGCAGTGTGTATGTGTCGGTTTACTCTCAGTGGTGTTACCTCTCCTCAGATTTAACCTCTAACTTTGCCCGGTAGCAGCATCTGCTCGTCTCCATGGATACAGACGAGGTTAATGCCATACTGTGGAACTTTCAAAACAAAGCAGTAACATCTCCATGGAGACAAGCACCAGAAAAGTTACTCAGTCAACAGTTTTCCCTCATAATTAGCTTAATCAAAGTTACGTTTTAATTGATTCACACATGTCTGAGTAATCCTGTATCGTTCTGCATTCACGGCTTAAGCACTGAGAAAATTCCTGTTTTCCCCTACCCCCTATCTCCGCTCACACCCCTGCACTCTGTTGTGATTATTGGAGAAATTAAGACTCTAAATCATAGATGTACACTGGGAAAAATACTATATCTAGGCAAGTTAAAAAGACTTAAATTAAGAAGACTTTCAGTGGATTCAATTTGACAAGTAAAATTATCACCATTACCATTGGAATAAGTGTGTTTTTCTTAATTTGAGCAATTTGATCTTATTTTAAGTGCAAAAAGTCACTGTTTTTATTTTATTTTAAGTGTAGCAAGATGTATTTTTGTATTTTAAGTACAAAAGTCTTGCTTCACTGGCAGATAATTTTACTTGTCAAGCGAAATTTACTCGGATCATGATAAAACTTTCTTAATTCACGTCATCTTAACTTGGCTAGATATTGTTGTTTGCAGTGTAGGGATCACAAAATGTAAACGTAATTTCATGAATCCGCTGCTTGCTACAGTAAATCATGCAAAGAGGTTTCTCCGTTCAGCAGTTTTGAAGAGAAGGTGCACTTTTCTACTAGATCAATAACAATTCACAGTGAAGAAAATGTAAAATGATGATCTATGTATGATACTGAAATAAAAGAGCGTGAGTAAATCTATTGTAATGTCTGTTTTGCTGTCTGTAGGAAGGAACATTTCAGCACAGGACCATTTTTGCTCCTAACTGATAGTTTATGTATCCAAATATAACCACGTTTGGAAATGTTTTGATAATCCGATTCTAAGCGCTTAAGGGCCACATCTACATTTGGCCTTCGGGGAGCTGCAAGAGCCCCGGGGCAGTGCTTTTGGGAGGAGCAGAGAGCGACAGGGTGCTCCTGCACAGGTGACAGGCGCTGGAGGAGAGGGAACATGGTGAAATTGGTTGTTTACCGAATTTCACCGATATAAGTAAGGAGCACATAAATAATATTATAGCAGGCAAAAGTGTCTCGGGTAGAAAAGTAGAGGGATACATAAGTTAATGCAAATACTTATAAGGGCAACAGTCACACAGTGTTATATACAAACAGACAAATATAGAAAGCTGAGTAATTCTTCTGCCCTGAGCTAAGGAAACTGAAATATTGCCCAAAAAAAAGTGAAAATAAAACCAAGTCAAGAATATATAAGTAAAACAGGCCATGCAGAACTCCATAAAAGCCTTAAGGACAGAAGAAAATATACAACAATCCTGAACTGCTGAGTCATGTGGTTGAGTAACGCAAAAGTCCACACGATACTTGGGATGATTGTTGACAAAATAATTCTGTAAAATATATCAAATTACAGTTTTATTGATTTAATTTGTCACTTTTTAGCTCTGCGGTGTGTCGTCTGCGAGCTGAACCCAGGACAGAATAGTTAAAGATTCACTGTGTAACTTTGCTGGTAGAGGCTCCACCATCTGCTTGTCTCCATGGTGATGTGATTGTTTTGCCTGCAGTACAAAACTAAACTGGTTTATTTTGGAATTTATTTAATTACAGGCGTTTTTATTGCTTAAGAACGTCATAAAAAACAGGCATTATTAGATACTCTGAGACGCCGCTCTATAGATCTGACCTGTATCTGGGCCTAGTTTCATACCTTTTGGTCTTTATGGAAATAGATGAGTTTAATGCTTCATGGTGGAACATTTGAGGCTAAACAATAACAGCTCCATGGAGAAATGCCTTTGATGGGCGCTCCTCCAGAAAAGTTACACAGTGCAAAGTAAAGCTATGTCTAAATATACAGCGTTTTTGCATCAGCTTGAGAGATCTATCAAATGCAGCCTGTGAGCCGATATTTATATGTTTTAAATAACTATCTCAAACTTCAACTTGGCATAGAAAATGATACGTTTTCCACAAAGAGCCAATGAAGGCAGAATCTTTTGAAAATCCTATCAGAAACTCAGGGAGAGATGTGTTTTGACAGTTGTTTGAATAGTCCAGGAATGAATCGAGTGAAAGATATTCTGACTTGGGCAAAATTCAATTTAAAATCTGACCGAGGCTGACATCTTTTTCTCTCTCTTTCTCCTCTCGCATCTTCTGACCATTATTCAGAAATGGGCAGCTTACAATAGTATAATAGAAGAAGCGTATTAGCTTTTTGATAAGCGATAAACACATCTTATTGTTAATCCAGGAGTAGCAAGATGAGCTGTTCGTGTGCTAATTTAAAGGTGCACTGTGTAACTTTTATGTCTTATCACCTGCCTTTTTATATGGATATGGTCACTGCACTGCCTGTAATGTCCCACAGTATGACATTAAACAGCTCTACCTTACATTTATTAAGTTACAGGTAGTTTTATAGCTCAAAAATACCTAGAAAAACAGACATTTTCATTGTGAGCGGCGTCGCCTCTCCACAGATCTGACCTGTAACTTGGTCTGGTTTGGTCTCCATGAAGATAGATAGGTTTAAAGCCATAGTGTGGCACATTCCAGACAAAATCAATAACATTTCCATGGAGAAAAGCATTTGACGGACCTTCCACTGCCAGAAAAGTGGAGTAAACACGATTAACAGAGATTCAGGAGCCGGACAATGCCTCAACCTCCTCTTTAGCCAACCACAGTTTATCTCGACCACGCCTTTAGTTACCCAGAAGCCCTATTTATACAGCCAACAACCTGTGTCAGCTCTCCCGACCCTTTCCCTCCCACCCCATGTCTTTCGCCCATCCTTCCCCCACCGCTGAATCTCCCCCCAGCGTCTCATCTATCCGCCGTCTAAACATCTTAATCATATTCCGTTGTTGTGGTGTGGTCCTTGCTCGTGAATACGCTTTTAAATTCACCAGTTGTGTCAAAATGGACTCAGGTATTTTCACTCTACTGTAGATCATAAACCAATCACTGTAAACCAAATCATTTCTGACCCTTGCTCGCTCTGGTCTTGCATAATTCACAACAGAACTGAACCTTACTGTCCTCACAAGAATGCATAATAAGCGACACACACACACACACAAATACACACGTGTACACTTGCAAATACGTGACTATGTACGTAAACTCCCAACGGACAACCACCTTTTCCAATCAATAATTCATCTGTATCTAATCTTCAACAATGTTCTTAATCAAATTTTAATGCCGAGGAGAACTTTGAGTATGATTTTAATGGAGAAAAATGGATGAGGAGCTACAATACTGCAACATACATGAGAGACCTGCCGATACGGAGGGAATTAGAAAACTGTTGTGTGACTTCTCAACTAATGGGGTTTAATAAGCCCGTGTGACAAGAAGAAAATACATAAAAGTAAGAGGTGTAAAAGCATTAAGACAAATAGATACTCGAGTGCCATTACAAGAAGACTGTAAAACAAATGGACCAAGGAACAATTGTGCGAAGTTTACATTTAAATAAAGTCACATTTTGGGGCTTTCCACTGACAAAACAAACAACACAAGGTGGATGAGAGCATTTTGCGCTTTAGAGATGTAAACAGACTCCAAGTATGTTTTGATGAGATAATAATAATCTAACATGGTTTAAAGCTCACGAGAGTCAATTTGACATGATATCGGCAGTTTAATATCTAACATTTTCCCTCCCCTGTCGTCTTAGTTCCTTTTCTGTCGAATCATGACCGAGATTTAACTGTCTGGGATCGTCTCTGTCTCTTGTCATTTTAGCCGACTTGTGGTCATTATCTGACAATGACAATATCTTGACTGTCCCTGGCAGTTGCTTCCTGGTGGTTTTCATCCAAGAAAATGCCTGTTAATTAATATGTGAGAAGAGAAACCTTATCACACATTCCCATCGAAAATATATATCTGCATATACCTGACAGAAGAAGAGAGCCAGAAAATCACTCAGTAAAGAGACCATGACAATATTATCAGATGTCTGTTATATCTGTATTCACTCTTCCACACACACTACAGCAAAACTGGGACTAAACCGGGGCCTAAAACCAAAGCAGGATCAGAACAGAACTAAACCAGGTCTATATCAGAAGTGGGTAGTACTCAGCTACATTTACATTAGGAACCTTTTAAAGAAATTGTACTTCTCCGAGTTCTTTTTATCATACTTTTATTCCTACTTGAGTAATATTAAATTGAAGTATCTTTACTCGATTTTTGTTTTCTTGTGAGGCCACACCTGACAAAATCTTCATGTTTATCTTGTATTTCTTGCATTGCTCCTTCAGTTAGTCTTACTAGAGGAAAGTGCTCATGTACTTTTAAATTATTTGGACACAGTAGCTCACAATATATTTTAATAACAAAAAGCAAAAATATAAACTGTAATAATTAATTCAAAACTGTACCAAAGGTAACAAGAGACTGGTGTCAAATGGTGTCATATTTTAAAAAGTAAACTCAAAATGTATCTTTTTAATTTAGCTTTTAATTGACACTTTTACACTTTTACTCATTTTAAATTAAATGTATTTTTTATTATTACTATATTTGCTTTAAATTAAATTATTAATAGTTTACTCTCTATGTAATTTTAGCTCTCCATTTTTATTTTTACTCTAACCTTTAGGAGCTTTATGTTTTCTGTCTAAACTGTTGTAAATGTGGGAGAAACAATGGGGTGGGGTTGCTGTTGTTTTTAATCATTGTCATTTTTCAGTTTTTTCCGATGTTTGAACAGTGCTATACAAATAAAGTTTGATTGATTGATTGAAATAAGGCAGAATTATATACATGTATATATGCATGTAAAAATAAAAAACATCTCTCAGCTATATACAGCTTTTTTACAATTTCTTAGACCACTACTTTGTACTTCTACTTGAGTAATATTATTTTGAAGTTGCATTAGTATTACTTGACTACCCAGCTCTGTGTACATATCAAACCAGGACCAAACCAAGAGTGAATGCGTCCTCAGTCATTTCAGTAAAAGAATCCACTCTTTTAGCTCAAACCCGCAACACAAACTTCACAGCAGCTCTTCCTCAAAGCAACGCAAACATCTAAAGCCTGCGCATGTTCGCCTGTTTTCTTACACAGAGGTCATCCATCACTATTATTAACACACAGACTCCTTCACCTACCGGCACATAAATACTGTAGACTTGCGTTTTTCAAAGTTGACCCATTTTAGATCAACAAAGCCTCCGTAAGGCCTTCCTCGGCTCTCTCTCCCTCTTCACGCCTCGTCTTCGTCAGTACAGGAGGAAGAGGGGCTGTTTGAAGTGCTGCTGATCAAACAGGGACTATGCACCGGCAGTGGATGCCGGCGTTGGTGCTTTTCAGTATCGTCCCGGAGACAACCTCGAGCATGCACCTGTCAGTCCAATGTGGCAGCACCTGAACGTCTCACGGCTGGAGCTGCTGCAGTTTTGATCCCACTGTGCATAGTTTTAGGAAGGTGCAAGGTTAAGAGGAGCATACTGAAAAGGTGTTTGTGTTGGGAGTTTTGTTAAAGGTTTGAACAATTCACAACTCACAATTCACGTTATTTTGGAAGTTGCCGCCATTGTCATTTGGGTTGTAGTATTTTGCTTGAGGCTGCTAATCTTGAGAGAAAATTCCAGCAAAGTTTTATCCAAAGTGTCCCAGAGAATTGGTGCATTGTTGACTTGTTGTAAGTAAAAGTATAAAGTACTGTGCTTAAGTAAAAATGTACATGTCTGTACTTTACTTAAGTAGATTTTAAAGTGGATACTTTTACTCTACTACATTTCAGAGAAGGTATCTATACTTTCTACTCCACTACATTTTTTTTAAAAGGACAGAAAAGTAAAAGTATTTTGAGACCTGCTGAAAAGGACGAAGGCAGTTTGAGCAAACAAAAAAATACAAATAAGAACAGCTTGAATGAAAAATCATTACATTTGAAGCATCATAAGGCATCAGAATATGCACAAAATACTCTTTAAATACATTTTAAGTACTCATTTAAAAACGTATTTTGCACAGACTTTAAGATCTAATAAAACTTCAAATGCACTGATTTTCTGCAAAATTTCATTCAGTGGTTAATATTTTTCCCAAACTGTTTCTATTTGTATATTTTAGTTTGCTCAAAGTACAAAAGTGTTTTAAAAAATCCAGGCTTTTCAGCAGGTCTCAAACATTAATAAAACTTTTCAGTCCAGTTAAAAAATGTGGTGAAGTAGAAAGTACAGGCCTCTGCTCTCAGATGTAATGAAGTAAAAGTAAAAAAGTATCCTCTTTACTTTCACCCACTGGATCAGATAGTAGGAATGAAATTAATGTAAGGGGTAGTAAAGGTACGCTATGGAACTTTTCTGGTGGACTCAGTATGGCATTAATAATAACTATTGTACATTTAGATTTAGACAAACTTTACTGATTCCCAGGGAAAATTATTTGGACACAGTAGCCCACACATCACAGTATAGTAAAATAAAGTAAAGTACAAATACCTAAAATTCATACTTACGCACAGCACTTCACTACTTTTACTTTGTTACGTTCCCCCACCGGCTAAAACTGAGAAAAACTCCTCGTGCAACTGGAGCTTTATCTAAAAACAGTCCAGTTAACAGTGTAAGTAGACTACCTCTCCACTCTCACTGCACCAGAGCCCGAACCATCGTCTTAAAAAGCCTCTGTCTGCATTTCTTATTCCCCACTGCGGACGCTGGGACACAATTGGGTTTCACCAATCATCCTGAGCCCGAGGTGAGGCCAGAGACAGCACACGCACAAGATAATAACTGATATATTTTTAGTTTGCGCAGACTTAGTGAAATATATTTTACTAACACGGAAAAGAACGGCTCTGAGGAATTCTCTGTGGTCGCGTGAGATAAGGAAGAGGAGCCATGTGGTCCTCTGAAGTTTGACAAAGAGCGTCAG
This sequence comes from Odontamblyopus rebecca, assembly GCA_030686955.1. Taxonomy (NCBI): domain Eukaryota; kingdom Metazoa; phylum Chordata; class Actinopteri; order Gobiiformes; family Gobiidae; genus Odontamblyopus; species Odontamblyopus rebecca. The sequence goes on along the minus strand of CM060670.1, from coordinate 14,302,740 downwards.
TTATGGTTTAACGCGATTAGAGTTTCCAGAAATGAGTATTTAGGCTACAGGATTGGGCCAAAGTCTTACAAAAAGGGAAAGGATTTTAAATGTTGTAGAAACACTTGAATAGAAGAACAATAACAATTTAAAGGTGCACTACGGAAGTTTTCTACGTAGTTCTCCAGATTCTCTAGATCAGGGGTGTCCAAACTTTTTTCATCAAGGGCCAGATATTAAAATACAGTCCAGCGTGAGGGCCGTCGAGGGTCATAGACTGGTGGTCAACAGGTTTGAATGACCCTCCAGACCTTTGTTCAGGCTTAGACCCTCAAAAAAACACACTAAATTTGCTTGATTAAGGTAGATTTCAAAAACATGCAGTAAAAAATACTACTTGCCTATTCAGTATGGGCCAGTTCTGTTAGTTATTGTTGTATTTTCATAAATTTTTGTGTTACATTATAGAGTTTATTGTTTTCTACTTTATTTTATTCTATTTTATTTATTGCATGGTTAGTAGTGTTGGTCTATGTTTCACTCTGCAGCAATATGGCAATAAAACCTTTGTGATTCTTATTCTGATTCACCTGGAAGCCTGAGGGCCAAAACATTTGGTTTGAGGGCCACATTTGGCACCCAGGCCATAGTCTGGAATAGATTAAACCGAGATTAAATCTATCACGAGGGAGACGAGCAGGTTACAGCACTGAGTTTACACTGCACATTTCTCTGATCTGGCCAAGATTTTAAAACTTATATCAGGTTATTTATCTTGTTTTCAGATTTATTATCGACTTTCTAGTTCTGAGATGCTTCATTCTAGTCTAGAGGTCATTTATTTTAAGATAATTGTCAAGTAAAATGATCTGTCCATGCAGCAAGTTAATTTCACTACTTTTAAGTCATTTTCTGATAGATTTAAGCAATAATAATAATAATAATAATAATAATAATAATAATAATAATAATAATAATAATAATAATAATAATAATAATAATACATTTTATTTATTAGGCGCCTTTCTGGACACCCAAGGTCGCCTTACAACAACATAAACAAATTAAGTTTGATTTAAAACATACAGGTAAGAGCCTACAGTTAAAGTGGGACAGTGTAAGTGTTTATAGAGTACTTTAAGCTATTTGCAGTGTATAATTCACAGAAAGAATTTATGTATTTTTGAGCAATAGAAACACCCGTAATGAATAAATTCTAGATGGATATGTATAATGTCACACTATGGAACATTCAAGGCAAAGCAACACCATCTCCATGGAGACGAATTGGTAGTGGACTCCCAAACTAGGAAAGTTGTGCAGTGCAGTTTAACCTTTCTGGTGGAATGTTGCTTGGAATGTTCCGCGCTAAGGCATTAATAATGGTCACATGTTGGTATAATGTTTTTCCACCTTCAAGGCACTCGAGGCTCTGTGCATCAATGAATGAATGACTCACTCATTCACACACATCCACCGACACTGGGTGTGAAGTGGGCTTATGACAGTATTCATGTGCGGGAGCTGGAATCGCACCACCAACCTTCAGATCAGTGGACAAACACCAACTGAGCCATAGCAGAAGCCTCAGTAACCGTTGTACATTTGTTGTTGCTGATTTAGTCTTTATACTGTTAAAAATCTCCTGAAAACATTTACTATATTTTGCTTACAGTCCTCGAATATATTCTATACACCGTTTGAGTCACCGATAAATCTGATGGAGACTGAGAGTCCTTTGCCATGACAACCAGCTCTGCTTTGGAGAGGCATCCGACATGGACGCCAACCCGAAATCTCCACAGTAATCTGCCGACATGAGAGGACAGGAGGAGGAAGTGATCAGAAACCCAACCAGGCCAAGCAATCGTCTCACAGCGCCACGAAAGTAGAGGAAATACGCCAGAATTTGATTAGACTCTTCAATCCGGTGCAAGGAGGTTTTTTGTAAAGCCATCATACTCACACACTCACACGTTTATACACACACACATACACAGACTCACACACACATATATCTGTGGGCACGTCTTGAAAAAACTCGCCCCTTTTATTGGATTAGGAGAAATCTTTGTCGTCAGCTGTAATATATTTTACCAGGAATCATCTGTGGAAATATGGGCTTTGAGCTGTCATATAGACTGTATTCTTAAGGATTTTGATCTGAGGGCCCTGCACTAGAGAAAGGACAGCTCCGATTGGCTGCTGCTGAAGGGAATTTGGAGGTTCTATTTTGAGACTGAACTATTGTGAATAAATATGGATTAAATCAAATATACTCGGGAAAGAGGCCAAATGGAGTCTGTCAGGAGTTAGAGGTGCATTGTGCAACATTCCCAGTGGACAATATATCTCTGGTTTTGTCCAGAATGTTTCGCTTTATGGAATAAACTTGCCTATTTGCATAGAGACAAGGAGGTGATGGTACCAGGCCAAGTTACAATTCAGATCTCTGGAGAGGAGAGGACACACACAGTAAAACTGCATGTTTTTCAAGGTGTTTTTGAGCAATAAAACTACATGTAAATAAATGTTAGGTAGATGCATGTACTGCCATACGGTGGAACATTTATTCCCTACTTCTTTTTATTTTATTTATTAGAATTAATCTGATTTGTTGCATCACTCACTTTTTTGTTTTTGTTTTTTTGTTTTGTTGTATGTGCTGTTTTGTGTGTTTTGTATTGTTCATTGCTGCTCGTACAGCACTTTGTAAACCTTGTTTTTAAAAGTGCGTTATAAATAAAAATGTATTATTATTATTTCAGGTAAATAAATAGCATCTCCAAGGTAGCAGACCCCCTACTAGAAAAGTTACACAGTGCACACATTCGTTGTCAGTTAATCTATACTATTTTAACTGAAAATACTAACTTAATAAAAAAAAAGTATATCATTATTTCCACACTGGACTTTGGGTCTAAATAAATAATAATAATTAGTTTTAAATGTGTTATTATTAGTATGTTATATTTGATTGTAAAAAAACAGACCAATGAAAGAAACCGATAACTACAGATGGAGTTTTTGAGCAGTGACTTTTACATGCATCTAAAATGTTCAATCAAAAATCACTCACACACAAAATACCAAATGACCATCTCATCTTTTTACTGCCATAACACTTCTCTGTGCCACTTCCTGTGAGAATGTTCCCATCTGATCATCACTGAATCTCCATTTTTCCATCTTTCCGGCTAATATCTCCGGAAAACTAATAATCTCCCCTCTCCCCCATCGAGAGGGAAGAGCCGCGAATCGTAATACTGGAGTTATGGGGGGACTCAGGGGGACCAAACCACTGGAGGTGACTCATTTTCTGACAGTCTTCATTGTCTGTGTCTCTGAGCCTGCCATTGTCTCATATAATCCCTGTTCATTATCCCCCTGCAATCACTTACGCATCAATATCATCTTTACTGCTAATCACGGGCGTGGAGGAGCTGGCAGTTGTTAGCTGATCAAATCTCCAGGATGTAATTTTGTATTTTTAGCACATCGCCAAAGCTCTTATTACAGTTGTTATGTGTGAAATCTGCCTGAATGAAACTCCATATTATTTTGAAATTATCATAAGAATGGGGCACAGTGATTGGCTGGTGTTGGCAGAGGTAGCGCAGGTTGTAGCGGAGAGTTAGACACGGGGGAGAATTATAGAGAAAAAGGTGCGTAGAGGTAGAAAGTGGGGCAAAAATGGTTATATTTCCATGACACTGCGTGTTGTTGTTGTGTCCTTGAGCTAAACTCTTCACCAAGCAGGAAAAAAGCTGCTTATTGGCTATGATTATAAAAAAAAATAAGAGTCAAGAGTATAATTTGGAGAAAGATTGTAAGCAGTAGGACTATTAAAGGTCCTATATTATGCAAAATTGACTCTTGTGAGATTTAAGCCATGTTATAATGTTGGTACCACATCGAAGCAAACATGGAGTTGTGTTTTGTTTCATTCACATTCACATTCAGGAACCCTTTATTAACCCTTTTTGTTCAGCAGAAACGGGCATTTCCAGAATTTCAGGTCTGAAATTAAGCAGCTGATTAAAAACGGGATGGCATTTAAGAACACAAGCTTTTCCTGTATTACCACATGACATCACAAGGTAGAACAGAGTGTTTTCTGTTTGAGAGAAGCCTAAATATGCAGGGTTTGTGTGTCAAACATGTGCGAATGAAACAAAACACAACTCTGGGTGTGTTTGTGATGAGGAAACAACATTATAAGAGAGAAAAAAACGCACGATATGGGTTCTTTAAACATTGGTCCCAGTGAAATGAACATCAACAAATGTTACACGATTAGCAACATGTGCAAAATTTCCCCTGGGCCCTTTTTTGTATGAAGTGGTTTATAAATAAAGTTTGATTGATTGACAGTATAACAAAGGTAAACAAAAGAGCAATGGAAAACCCCATTAACATACTACAAGGTCGCTAAATCTGAATATACAGTATTTATCACAATATAGTGTCAAAATTGATGCTTTGTAGTGGCATAACGTTGGGGGTGTTCTATATGTGTCTCTATCTGAGGAATGTTCATCCGCCTACAGTTAGCATCACACCCACAGGGAATGTTCAATGCATCAGTACTTTCAATGAACACTGTGTTTATTTAGACTAAAAAAAATCAGTTAGACTCACTGAAAATTCAATAATATGTGCCCACATGATCCTGATGGGAGCTGTCCAAAACCAGAAATGGGTAAAGATTTAGTTAACGAAGTCCACCGCCAGCCTCAAGCAACAGCATTCATACTTAATCAATGGCATGATGCAAACTATTTCCAAGAATAAAAATCACTGCTTTTCCCCAAAGCGCAAAATGTCCACAAGCCAACGCCAGGTTAAAAATGATGAAATTAGAACAAATATCACTAAACTGAATACGTGTGTTTTTAATTAAAGGGCCCATATTACGCTATTTTTCAATCTAACGTCGTTTCGTCATCGCAAACGTACCTGGAGTTGTGTTTTGTTTCATTCGCACATGTTTAACACACAAATCCTGCATATCCACGTTCTTCTCTCGAACAGAAAACACTTTGTTCCACTTTGTGATGTCACGTGGCAAAACAGGAAGTGCTCCACTATGTTTTTAAACTCCACACACCTTCACTAAAATCTTTTGGATCATTTCAGCCCTGGAATTTCTAATCTCTCCTAGACAAAAGGTAAAAAGTAGCTGTTTGCTTGAAAACTACTACAACATTTGCTTTGGAAATGTAAAAAGAAGCATTATATCATGTCTTTAATAATTATTTTTACATATTTTGGATAACATAATAAACCAGACATAAGTTCAACATACTACTTTAAAATCCTGTTTAGTTTTTCTGGCATGGTACTTTTAATCCTGTTCTGACATTATACAAAATCCAAAGGTGAAACAAGGTTGCACTGACTTAAATGTCAATGCATTTATTCAAAGGGAATATTCAAGAGAGCACTTCACAATATAAAGGTTTGTTTTATACACCAATTACCTAGTCGGACCTGCTAGCTTCTTTATCAACAGAACTCATCACCCTTTTGTGTTGTTTGTAATGTCGAGGCTAATTAAAATCATTAAATTTTCATAGTAATCAACCACAAAACGCCGTATTTGCCAGTATCTCAAAGATCAGCTGTCCTTATTATAGACACTATCAATATTATCTTAATTCATTAACTCTGATTCAATTCCTAAACACCATTTCATCATTTGTGTCTCAGCTCATTGCGTTCATTAGCTGCTCTGTCTTCATCGTGACCTATATTTAACGTACAGTCGATAATATCTTGCTCTGGATCTTTGCATATTAGAGATAAGCTCCTCCCCCACGGCCTTCAAGCAAATCAAAACAATCTCTATTCACTGTGTTCTGTTTAGATCTTATTATCCGTTCTTTTACAGTCGGTATAAAGAGAGGTTCTCAGAATGTGGTACCAGGACACAGGGTTTTTCTATTGGGAATGAGATATTTTTGTTCCCATCAACTCTTATATTCCAGTCTAGTCTTATATTAGTTGTTTAGTATTGGTTTAGACCAGGTTTAGTGAGTTTATCCCAAATCATGTTGTCTTGTTTAGTTATATGCAGTTACTTAGTCCTGGATTAGAGTTTCAGTCCTGTTTCAGTCCTGATTTAGTCTTGGTATATAGACCTAGGTTAGTCCTGGTTTAGTCCTGGCATGTAGACCTTGTTTAGTCCTGGTTTAGATCTAGTTTAGTTTTGTTTAAATCCCAGTTTAGACCTAATTTGGTCCTGTTTTAGTTCTAATTCAGTCCTAGCATGTAGACCTTGTTTAGGCCTGGTTTAGACCTAGTTTAATCCTATGTTAGTCTTGGTTTAGTCCTGGTATATACTGCAGACATAGGTTGGTCTTGTTTTAGTCCTGATTTAGTCCTGGTTTAATTCTGGTATATAGACCTAATTAAATCCCGTTTTAGACCTCATTTTGTCCTTGTACAGAGTAGACCTAGGTTAGTCCTGGTTTAGACCTGTTTTAGTCCTCATTTAGTCCTGCTGTAGTTCTGATTTAGTCCTGGTTTAGGCCTAGTTTAGTTCTATTTAAATCCCAATTTAGATCTAGGTTAGTCCTGTTTTAGGCCTGGTTTAGACCTGGCTTTGGTCTGGTATAGTCCTGATTTAGTCCTCGTTTAGACCTGGTTTTCTTTGTAACGTCATGGTTTAGTATTTTATAATTATATGCTTTTTTGTGTGGCTTTGTCCTGCAGCACTCACTCATTTTCGGTCTATTGAAAACAGCTCTTTGAACATTTTCGGCAAAAATACTTGATTTTCGAGAGCCGCCATTGTGAGCACCACCTCTTTAAATAGAATTATTTATCCGCCTATCCATACAATACACACTCACCTGGTTGTTTACTTTTCAGATCTGTATTGCATTACCAGCGCAGCATCATCCTTACATCAGCGTGATTATCTTTAATGTAGTCAACATCAAAACTGAACAACTCATGGCTCTGTCACTGGCTCCATCTCCCTCCATTTACTCATCAGCATTGTAATCACTGTACCTGCCCCCCGCTGCGTTCATTATGCCATCTGCGCCCGCTGCACAAACATAATTAAAACAGTCTACATTACAATGACGAGGTTATTTGTAAATATTAAACATTTTCATATATCAAACTGCGTCAAATCGAGCAGCAGTGTTCTGTGTTTTGCTTTAGCCGTACAGACGAATCCTTGTACTTGAAATGGTCCTGGTTTAGTTCTAGTTAAATCCTGGTACAAGTCAATTAGTCTTGGTTTTGTGCTGATTTAGTTAAACTAGATTAAACCTAATGATCCACAAGGGAAATTACTTGTTCACTGTCTCTCATATATGAAAAATACTTGAATAATATAAGTGCAGAAATTAATGCTGTGAATACAATTAGCAGGTATACAAGATTGCAACGGGTACTTAATAAAAGGAAATACGACAGCAATTCACAACTGCACTTAAATCCTCTTGACTATGCATGATTATTGCTTTGCCTGTGATTAAACTTGTATATCTCCAACAAGACAAGCAGGGGACACCACAGAGCCAAGTTACAGGTCAGATCTGTAGAGAGGCGACTTCGCGCTCAGTAAGAATGTGTTTTTAAAGCCCTGTTGTGCCTGTAATTGAAAAAATAAGATGTGTTTAATGTCGAACTGTGGAACATTTCATGAAAAGCAGTCATTTCTACATGAAGGTGGTAGATCCCCCATTAGGAAGGTTGCACGGTGGAACTATAAATTGATTTCTTGGTTTAAATCTTTGAAGAGTTTTGCACAGATGTAGTAAAACAGTCCTACTTTCTCACCCACTTTGTATTTGCCTGTAAACAACACACTGTTTCAGGTGTGGAGTTTAAAAAGTCGCCGACCTAAACTCAAAATCAAGCAGCATTATTGATAAATGTGTTTTCAAAAACAAGAAAGACTAACCAAAGACTCTCTCTCTCTCCCTCTTTCCCCCCCCCCCCCTCCCCCCATCTTCACTCTCACAGAATTACATTTTTTATCAGACTGTTCTTACAATCCCTCACCTGTTTACTTTTTTCATCTGTATTGTATTACGAGCACTGCATCATCCTTACATCTGACCCCTCCTTCCCTCCCTCTCCCCCTCCAGCGGTCTTATATTAAAATGCAGATGTCCGGAGCTGACCTTTCCAGAGGTCGTGTGTCCCTGACAGAGTCACGGCGCCCTGACAGGTGGGGATGAGCTATTACATCTGCATTACACTGAATCAGAGCTGCCCCCGCCGCACAATGGCATTCTCAGGTGTATGCTTTTCATTACAGGGTGAACTGCTACAAGCAAACTATACGTGCATTTTAAAACATATTCTCTGTGGTTTTATTGACATCCTGTTCAACATAAGAGGTCATTTAGCTCTGGGACATATAAACCAACCATTGTTTAGTATAGCTCTAAGTTTGTCTCTTGTCTCCATGGAGCTATTATAGTTTTGCCTGCTGGGTGCTAAACTATGGCACACAACCAGGCCAATTTACACGTCAGATCTGTGAAGAGACGAATCCATACATAGCACGAATGCATGTTTTTCAAGATATTTGTGAGAAATAAATGCCAATAAATGATAAATGAGTTGACAGCCATACTGAGCATACTGAGAAACATTTCTGGCAAAACAATAACATCTCCGCGGACACCAGGAAATGCCAGACCCTGCACCAGATAAGTTACATAGTGCACCTTTAATTTGTTACCAATATTTTGACCTTTAAGTCAGCTGCAAAGTGATTTTTTTAAAGAAATGTCATATAAGAGCAATGCCAGATAACTGAACGTAATTTTCTTAATTTGCATCACCCACAATTTCAAATCATACTATAGGAAAATAACATTTACCAGACTGAGATGTTGGTAGATTAAAAACATGTCCCACCATATCTCCCACAGCCAGACACGTGTCATATGAACTCAAATTACTTAATGATTTGTGTTTACTGAACCATCAAAAAATAACACTGAAATCTGCTACTTTGGGCAGTGAAGTTCATCACTCACGCAGAGGTCTATAACAGCCGATGGCATCCTCATTATGATTTAACATAGTCCCTAACCTGCCCTCTCCGGTTTATATTTATCACTATGGCCTCCCCTTCATCACATGTGAGTGATCGATCCTCTGTACGCTCCACCTCCTCCTCTCATCGCCTCCGTCAGCTCCGTCTGCAGGACATCTGATTAACAGCCCACCTTTAATAAAAGCGCCAGCCACCAGCACTGGGAATAGCTGAGGATTATAGCATAGGCCAGAGAGGAAGAGAAATGTTAGGCATCTGTATGCGCAAAACAACACTGGGGAAATGATGTTTTAAGTCCGTACATTGATTTTATGCTTTACTCATACAGTTAAAGGGTTAGAATGTTGTTACCTCATCAAAAACATGCCTGGAGTTGTGTTTTATTTCATTCACACATGTTTGATTAACCTTTTATTATTATGTCTACATTTCCAGAGCTCAACATGCTCTGCTCCACCTTGTGATGTCATATAGTGGCCGTTTATTAAAGACATGTTCTGTGAAAGGGGCAGGGTTTTTAAGTTGTATCTTCTTCCTGTTCCTTTTGTTCATGCAGCAAATACAAGGCAAGTAATGGCTGGAATATTTATGCTAATTGTCAGATTTTTGTTGTTGTTGTTATTCTTTTTATTTATGTATTGCTCATGCATCAAAAGCAATAAATAAATAAGTTTTCATGTTAACAGTGACTTTTTTAGCCTTTGTTCCGTAAAGATTGGCACTTGCAAAACATCCAAATGATTCTATTGAAGGTGTATGGCATTTAAAAACACAGTGGAGCACTTCCTGTATTACAACATGACATGACAAGGTGGAACATGTATGAAAAAAACAAAAACAAAAACAAAAACAAAAAAAAACACAACTCCCGGTATGTTTTTGATGAGGAAACATTATAAAATAGATCACAAAATAGCGCAACATAGGAGCTTTAATTAAGTATTTGTTCATGCTTTATTAAGGCTAATTTAGGTGTAGTTATTTATTATTAAGTTACAGTTTTGCACATTAGTATTTTTCTACTCAAACTTTGTGTTGGTAAGCGCCTACTGACACCACAACTGCCCTGGGGTAGACGAATCTGCCCTATTAGCCCCTTCGACACTCACACAAACACAGCATTCATACTAGACAAGCTGGGTGAAGTGTCTTGCCCAAGGACATAACAACAATACGCAGCAATCCGAACTAGAATAAAACCAACGACCAAATCCTAACGAGAATAACTGAAAAAAAAAACATTGTACTTTTCACTGCAGAAAATTATGCATCTGGAGTTTGCGAAGAAAGGAAGGGGCAAAAAGATGAAAGAGTGAAAATGAGAGAGGAGACATCGCTGAGCTCCAAGTCCAGAAAATGAGAAGCCCTGCCAGAGCCTTTCAATACCCCCTATAACAGAGCCCATTGTCATCTGCACTCAGGCTCCTCGCAGCTCTTGTTAATACCGGAGCACAAGGCCGGACTGCTGTGTTCATTGTGCTTGAAGAGAGGAAGAATGAGACCCTTTTCTGGGCCTGGTGCTCTGATGGGACCCGGGGTGAGTATAAACCATCTGCTTACTGATAATAACACTTGTGCTGCTGTTGTCTGGATGCGCCTTAGAGACAGTGGAATAGTGCAAGCCAATGGAAAAAGATCTACACCCCCGAGGATTAGGGACACTCAAGGCATGAATATGAAGGAGAAGAGGAGATGAGTTTAGGACAAAACCGCCATAAAATATAACTTTTTAAATTGGAAAGTATTCTCATCAGCCTGCAGAGGTGAGTAGTTTCCTTTTTTTTTTTTTTTCATTTTTAAAATTGTACATTTCTGAGCAGTTTTCAGACACCATACTTTTATTTCTTTTCAGGTAATACATTTGACAGTGTAACAGTGCTCTTCCTTGAGTAAAAGTTTTTTCATTACACTTCCCACTGTGAACACGTCTACAAGAGACAAAAGCTTTATGTGGCTAAATGATTTGAACATTTGTGTTTTTCATTTTTGTGATTTATACTTTGAAAATACCAGATTTGTGCATTATTTAATGTTTGTCCTCATGATTACATTAAGTGCATTTTGTAACTTTTGTCCACATCTGCTTGTCTCCATGCAGATTTTATTATTGTTTTGCCTGGAATGTCCAACAATATGGCATTTACAGGTCAGATCTGTGGAGAGACAACCCCGCTCACAGTTTTTCAGTGTATTTTTAGCAATAAAAACACATAACTTTAACTTATAAATCAAATGTTGTGAGTAGACAGTGACTCTTACTTGAGTAGTACTTTGCCCAAATACTGTTATACTCTTGTTTGGTACCAACAGTAATTTTCTACATTGTACTTCTACTTGAGTAATACAGTTGTTACTCTTACCTACAGAGTCTGGCTACTCTACCAACTTCTCCCAGTCAGAGATTCCTGGTTGATTCCCGTCGTCATAGCGATATTCCGTGTTCCTGTGTATCGGCTGCTCCTCTCTGTAGCAGTGGGCTTCATGTCAGCAGCAGTGGGGGACAGATTAGTGCAAATATCCCACACAAAACCTGGAACCTTTTACCGCCAGGAGCTAACCACTCTGACTCTTCTGAATTATGGTATTATATAAGCATTTCCTTGTCACTACACATAGATAATTAACCAATATCAGCAATAAAACGCAATTCTTTCAAGTATATTTCAAGATAAGAGTAAAATTCAGAGCGATAAAGATGCAATTCATGGGTTTCAGAATGTTGGAAACATAGCAATTAACTATTTAATCCAATCCACTGTAGCACATTTCATAAATAAAACAGTTTTCAAAGTGCTGCACAATACAGATATAAAAAAATACAATGGAAATAGAAAATAAAGCTCCATTTAACTCCACTAGTCCTCATTAAGGCAATAAAACCAGTCAAATCAAACAAGAGCCAAAATAATAATAGATAAATTAAATAAAAGAGAACCACACAACTCACTATTTAAAACTAAATATTATTCTGAATTGTGAAAAGTCCTCAAAATGCCACATAGGAACCAGAAACCCATGTGTAGATTGAATGTTCGCCCACCAACAAGAAGCTCAATGGTTCAAAATCTGCCAAATCATGGTTCAACCTGCTCACTTTAGCAAACTCTCAATTAGAAAATAAAAAGATAAGTGGATTAAAAACGACTGAATATTGTTTCTGTTCAATGTATTTTGTATAGCCCAAAATCATAAAATTATACCCAAACTGTTGTCACTTGGAGCATATACTAGTAGCAAGAAGTAATTAAAAAACTCCTTACCTCCCAGAAAAGCTACACAGTGCACATTTATGTTTATATATGATTCCAAAAGCTGAAAATACCCTTTAAATGACTCATATGTGGACAATATACCTTAGCAATACCAGAAGGCAGAAGAGGAGAAGTCGAAATGAAAGCAACAGCAACTCAAATACCCACTTGTTACTACTAATCTCTACCCATCAAGTCTCTACAGCCACTGTGGGCCCTCTTTATTGGATATGAGGCACATTTGTGATGAACCAGTGGGTGTGGTTGAGAGAAATGTCTGGGAGAAAAGTTTTGAGGGCAGTTGGGGATTACTTTTGGAGCTATGAGTCAAGCAGGAGGAGGAAATAAAGTGTGTGTGGATGGTCCCAGCAGGAGCGTGTCCGGGCCAGTATTACAAAGACACATTGGCCTTTAGCGTCAGGACTCTCCCTGTGTTAAGGATGCCCTCTGGCGCAGTCAACTCCCCGACCAGGAACTTGGCATTTAAAATAAAGAGGAGCAAAAGATGCGCTTGGGAGATGGAGCGAGGTGAAAGTAGTTTTTTACATATTTACTTTTTGGAGGTGGGTCTAAACTGTCTGACAAAAATACGTTTATTGACATTTTTGCTTCTACAAACTTGGCTTGTATAGTATGGAACAAAATGTGCAAGTCTAAACCAGGAGTTATTTACGAATAAGACATCATGGCTAACCAGGACTAAAGCAGGTTTTAGTAATCTGTGTTTTTTTTTTTTTTCACGTGAGATTAAACTGTCCAGCAAAAAAAGTTTCTAAACATTTTAATTTTCTCCGAACTTGGCTTGTCTACTCGGAGTCTTGGGGAGGAATTTGGAAGGCAACATGAAGTTTTTCCAGACTTACAAATTGCAATTTTAATGGACCACAATATACACCAGGGATAAGAATTTGGCTGCATCAGGGCTACACCAAGTCTAAACCAACTATGTCTGATAAGGCCTAAACCAGGACTAAACCAAGTCTAAAGCAGGACTAAGTTATCTATCACCTTTTATTATTTTCTCAGTCCAACAAAAGAATTTCCACATTTTCATTGTTCATTTCTACATACTTAAAGGTGCACTATGTCACTTTTTGGTTGGGAGCCTGTAACTTACTGGTTTCTGTGCATATGTCATTGCTCTGCTTCAAATGTTCCGCACTATGACATTAAACAGCTCTGCTTTACATAAATTACAGGTGGTTTTATAGCTCAAAAATACCTAGAAAAACATGTATTCTGGCTGTGAACAGGGTCGCCTCTCCACAGATCTGACCATGAAGATAGAACGGTTTAATACAACACTGGAAAAATAACAATATCCAGGTAAAATGACTGAAATTAAATTAAGAACATTTTACTTTATTTGAGTAGATTCAACTTGTGGAATAAGTGTTTTTTTTTTCTTAATTCAAGCAATATTCGATTTTGTTTCTTATTTTAAGCGCAAAAAGTTGCTGTTTTTCTTATTTTAAGTGTAACAAGATGTATGTTCATATTTTAAGTATAAAAATTCTTCCACTGGCAGATAATTTTATTTGTCAAGTGAAATTTACTCAAATAATGGTAAAACTTTGTGAATTCAAGTCATCTTAACGTGACTAGATTTAGTTTTTTGCAGTGATATTGTGGAACATTCCAGACAAAGCAATAATAACATTAGAGAAGTTACTCAACGCACCTTTAACCTGTATATTTGGAGTGTTGTGGAAGAATTTGGAAGACAAAAATGAAATGGGGAACCGGGCTAAATATTAAACCAAGAACTTATGAGGCTTAAACCAGGACTAAAGTCAGTCTGAACCTTGGACATGACAAGATTTGAGATAAAAAACTGTTTATTGCCATTTTCATCTCTCCAAACTTGGCTGTTATACTCTCATGTCTTGTGGAAGAATTTGGAAGACAAAATACAGTTTTCTTCTCCCTTCCAAATTACAATGTTAATGGACCAAAATGTGCAAGTCAAAATGAGGAGCATTTCGGAATACAATTTGGCAATAGCAATTCTAAACCAAGTCTAAACCTATAATGAAGCAATCAAGTATTAAACCAGGACTAAATCAGGACCAAGGCCAGGCTAATTCATCTTAATTCACACTTTTAATGGATTGATTTAACTGATGACACATTAATGAATTATAATTTTCTCAAACGTGGCTTGTACTTAGATCCTTGCAGATGAATTTGGAAGACAAAATTAAATTCTTCCTGTCTTTTAAATTGTAATTTTGAAGGACCTAAAAGTGCCGGTTTAAACCAAGAGTATAACGTAGGAAGAAAAATCAGCTTAATCAAGACTAAAGCAGTTTGTATGAAGTAATCAAGTCTTAAACCAGGAGCTGATGAGGAGGCCTAAACCAGGACTAGACCAAGACAGGAATTATGTGTTTACGTAATTCAAACTGTCCAGCAAAAAAAAAAAAAAAAAAGTTTATCAACATTTTCATTTTTCCACACTTGGCTCGTGGTCCAACTCTTGCAGATGAATTTGGAAGACAATAATGAAGCAAGTTTTTCATCCTGGTCCAAAAATATCCCCTGTAGATTTCCAAACAGTGGGAGCGGAAAGTCAAACAAAAGCAAGACAGAGTGAATCATTTGCATTGTAATCTATGAGACAAGGCGAGGGGGAAAATATGTAAGAGCCAGCCAGCCACGGACGCCCCACTAGCCCGGACTCATCAGGAATGGGGCCACTGTAAACAAACCCTCATTTTACTCTATGCTAATGGGGCTTAATAATGCAGAACCAACAGATGTTACACAATGTCGCTGGCAAACCTGGCATGCTCATTATACACGGGACGACGAGGTGTCCATATGTACGGATACAACGCAACATTTGGGCTGAAAAAACTTTCAATTAATGGTTTGCAAATATTGTAAAACTTTGAAATCATTTTAATTAGGCTCAAAGGGGAACTCCGGCACATTTGAAGCTAAAGTCCGTTGCTAGAGGTGGTCGAATACCGTCAGAAGCCAAAAAACAGCACAGATCAGTGTTGCCTTGGCACAGATCTCGCTGTGGCAGTGAGTCTGTCAAGACAACAAACTAGTGTAGTGATGGGGGCAAGTTCTTCCCTTTCATGTAAACGCCAATTTGCTTCACACTGAAGAAGTTTAACACCAACCACCAAATTTTTTTTTAGCATTTTTCAAATAATATAATTCACTTGTCAATAAATGGGATTAGAAAAAACATTGGCAATCAAATCTTTTGGATTTTCGCATGCGCAGTGGGAAATCAACAAATGTAAGGCTAAGGCTGCTTATAAGGTTGTTTTATAATGTTTGCAAACCACTAATGAGTGAGCCAGACAGAGCGTTTTGTTTGTTAGACTTGTGGCTTTGTTGTAAGATGGGATAGAATGTGGTGTTAAGCTTCTTCAGTGCGCAAATTGTCATTTTACGTAGAAGTTAAGAACTTGCCCTGATCACTACACTAGCGTAGCCTTGACAGACTCACTACCACAGCGAGATCTCCGCCGAGGCAACACTGATCTGTGCCATTTTTTGGCTTCTTACAGTATTCGACCACCTCTAGAAATGGACTTTAGCTTCAAATGTGCCGGAGTTCCCCTTTGATAAAATCAGCTGTTTCCATGTATTTGATCAAATTTATAAATTGTACATTGCATAAGCAGCTCTTGAGGTCAAAATATGTCTGCTATGTCTACATCTTAATCAAGTATTTCATGTTTGATTATCAGAAAGTGTGTGTTAGCATGCTAGTTGTCCACTCTGGTTTGTGAGAGTTGTGAAAAGCACTTTTTAACTCATGATGGTGAATAAAACATGCAAACCATTTAAAATAAGCTGGTTCTGTTTTCACGTTTTTAAGCGTTAGCTACTGGACTTAGTAACTATTTAGTTAAGCTTGAATCATTCGTAACTAAACCATTTGTTCATTATGGGGCAGCTTTTACAAGTTATACTATAAATTGTTACCAATATTACGATGAATGTTGTTTGTGATACTGACACTGAGTTTTGTTGCAGTTTAATTAAGTCTTTTCGATTTAATAAAGTCTTTTCATTTGGTTCCCCCCTCCAGTGTTGCCACAGCAGATCATCTGGCCTCCAGCCCGCAGTGTTTTGCATATTAATTTTGCATCTAATTAGATTAATTGGCCACATTTCAGAAACAGAGCCGGGCATGAAAAGGCTGTGACGACCCCAGGACAGATTCGCCGCAAGCAGAAATCTCATAAAGTTTGGGAGACGGCAACACCATTTGAAAAGTGAGCATGTTGCATAATAATAACTGTGACAACATTATATTGCAATTTGAAATGAACAAAATGTAATACAACTATGTAAACATGTCATAGATTATAAGTATATACCAGAAAAAGCGTACTTCATTACTTAATGTTCATGGAAAAGAGATTAAAATTATAATGTCACCAAGTCCATGTTCAATTTAAATGTTGCAGCTCATTTAGAAATCCTTTCATGATTAAGGTTTAAAAAGAGAACTCTGAAAAGACAAAATGTTTATCTGAAATACAGGATTTACTGAGTTATTTCACACACATATGGGGACAAGCCACTCACTGGGCTCTTTCTAAGCCAGGATAAATGGTCATTGGAGGAATGCACTGTCATCGCCTGTGAAGATCCCAGGTAAAAGTCTGGAGTCTGCTGCTCTGCTCTTGTCTGGGTGGTTCTCCCTGGGGTGCTCCCATTTTCCTATCACCTCCATGCAGTAGGCTAATCCCCCAGCCACAGGTAATTACAAGATCCTCACCCAAGATCTAGAGGTGGAATTCTGGCAGCTTGTCCAGAGGCACTGGTAGAGGGATGAACCAAATGATGAAAAAGGATTTTATCCTCAGAAATGATTGATATCATTTTCCAGGAAAGAATCACGCTCTATGTTGCCATGCAGTAATACAGGAAGTGCTCCACTGTGTTTTTAAACTCCACACACATTCACTAGAATCATTTGGATCATTTCAGCCCTAAAATGATCCATTTCTTCTGGAAAAAAAAGATAAAACGTAACTGTTAACTTGAAAACTAACCACTTCATGACATCACAAGGAGGAACAGAGCATTTTGAGCTTCGGAGAGGTTAAAGACTCATAATAAAAGGTTTCTCAAACATGTGTGAATGAAGAAAAACACAACTCCAGGTATATTTTTGATGAGATAAGAACATTAGAACATGGCTAAATCTCACAAGAATCAATTTTGTGTAATAAAGGGCCTTTAAAGCTATGGAACATATAGTTATTATTACGTACTGCTGACTAATGTATTGTTTTTGCATTCTGGCTTTGATTCATACCAATTATAGCCTCTTATAATGTCATTCGGCTCTTCTGACTTCCCATACCAATTGCTTGCAGGTAATTTGCTGGCCTCAGAAGTGAAATGCAGAAAGCAAAAGTTTATACAGTCTATCTTTAGCAGTTCAATTAGCACTACAAACGCTAATGGCTACACACTAGAAGCCATAGTGGCAATCTGGCTCCGCATCCAAGGTATTTAGCCCTCTCCTAATCACTCTTTCATCTTGTCTTCTGGCCCTTCCGACTTCCCGTACCTTCGCGCCATTAAAACAACAACTCCCAGGTAGTTTCCGTGCGCTTACATCATCACACCAGGCACTTTTCCATCTGTAGCCATTAGCACCTCATTACAAGTGCAGGAAGAGCCATGCGTTTCTCAATCAAGATCCTGTGCGGGCAATCAGAACGCGCAGCAAGTTGAGTAAACAGTTATATTGTGTTTGGGATTCCTCGCCATGCTGCTGACATGCTAAACAGATCATTTACACCCCTTAGGGCAGATCACATGATGGGGCTCAGAACAGGCTGGAAATGTTAGACGAGAACATTGTGTGAGAATGCAGGCGTGGTGGAGGGGCACGGTACATGCCTGATTCTGCTGCTCATTTGGAAAAAACTCATTAAGGCATGATGTGCAGTACGGAATAGGCTCAGTGTTAAATCTGATATAGAGACAGAAATAGCAAATGTAAAAAAATATTGTGCAGCAGATGTGTGTGAAATTAATTAAAATAGTCAATACTTTGTTAAAGTTTAGCCAGGGAGTGCTTATCAGATCAGGCTGAAAATTCTGGTATTCTTTTTAAACATCCAGTATTACACAAAATTGATTCTTGTGAGCTTTAAGTCATGTTATAATTACCTCCTCAAAAACAGACCTGGATTTGTTTACTTGTGTTTTGTTTAATACACAAATGTCTGAGTAACCCTTTGTTATTAGTCTGTCTACATCGCCTAAGCTCAGAATGCTCTGTTCCACCTTGTGATGTCATGTAGTGGTAGTTTAGTGGTAGTTTTAGAAGTTAACAATACCTTTATTCAGTAGAGATTGTCAGTTCTAGGGCTGAAATCATCAGTGATTCTAGAGAAGGTGTGTGGAGTTTAAAAACACATTGGAGCACTTCCTGTATTACCAGATGACATCACAAGGTGGAACAGAGTGGTTACAGTCTGAGAGAAGAACTCAGCCTCAACATGCAGGGTTTGTTTTGGCGAGGAAACAACATTATAACAAAGCTGCTTATTCATTCAAAATAGAAACTTCATGCTAGAATTATAATAAAAAAGACTATGTTATTTTTCAGCCCAAAATAACAGTCGTTTTCTTTTCTCCCCATGAGGTTTTGTACTATTTCTTAAATAGGCCAAGATCATTGTGCAAACTTTTCAGGTCTAATTTTGTCCTATTTGTGTAACTTTGCAGTAGAGTAAATTATCACTTATCATTAGGGTTATCAAATGTATTGAAATCAGATATTAATCCTAAAACTGGTATTGAGCAGGGTTCGATACTAAAAAAGTCACATTCACAGGACAGAAATGATCCTTTAGAATGATCTTGAGTTGCATCACAACAAATATAAGACCACATACACTAGTATATACGACCTTGAACCATTATCAAACCGACCTGGACGACTGAGGGATCACACAGATGTAAGACCACATGGTAATATGAAAGGAAGTACTAATATTATGCAAATTTAATGTGAAAAGTCACATTCTATCGTCTAATTAAAGACATAATCACTATTGACTACTGAGTATCAAGTCTATTCCTTAGTATCAAAACAGAGCATGAAATTTTAGCACCATGACAACACAACTGGCACTTCAATTTCGTTAGTCTTTTTTTGGGGCCAAATTGTGATATCTACCTAACTTTACTCTCCTACCAATCAATCAATCAATCAATGTTGTGTCTTTCTTTTTTTGGAAACTTGTTCACACATCTGGTTGGACTTCCTGTTACATATGAAAAATACCAATGTGCGTGCTAAAAAATGTGTTTTTTCTTGTTTTCTGTTCTGAAAACATTCAAATATGACTTAGGCAACTATGCTATTAGGCTAATGACTTGTTTATCTTGTCAGTACAAACTTTTCTCCATGGAGATGTTATCGTTTTGTCTGGAATGTTACGGAGTATGGTATTAAACCCTTCTTTGTTCATGGAGACCAAACCGGACCAAGTTGCAGGTCAGATCTGTGGAGAGGCGACACCGCTCACAGTCAGAATATCTGTTTTTCTTGGTATTTTTGAGCTATAAAACCACCTGTAATTGAATAAATGTAAGCTAGAGCTGTTTAATGCCACACTGCGGAACAATCCAGGCAGAGCAATGACACATCCATAGAAACAAGCAGGTGACGAACCCCCCCCTAAGTTACTACGTGCACTTTTAAAAATGCCATGCATTTTTTTTAAAGCATTACATCACGCAGAGAAGGTACATCTTATAAAAAAAGACTTCTAAAAAGTTTGACTGCTGCACAGGTGTCAGACTAATAAATGAAGTGCAGGATTCGTCTGTCTCCTGGTAGAATTAAAATAAGGCTTGTAATATAAAGCCAGGTTTTCAAACGTCTCCATTTGTTGGCTAGAAGAAAGGCTGGAGTGACAGAACTGGGCACTGGTGAAATTCTGAACCAGATTTTAACAGTAATTGTGGCACTCGCTGACAGTTGGCTTCAATGAATGACAGTCCAAATTAGCACCGAGCGCACCCTGCCATGCGCCCTGCCACGCTCCTGTCACGTACGGCACCCAAAGAGGAGCACCCATAGGAGCAGCACTGTCACACTGTCGGAAGAATCAAACAGCTCTTATCTAACGAAAGAAACCACATACATAACATAGCCATTCTCCCTAAACACCTCAACAAATAAGCTGACATTTTTGTTTTTGGTTTGCTTTCTGGATGCAATCATCGGGGGGATTGCATTGTCTGTCCTCTTTGCTTTCAGTGACTGTATTTCGGTTTTGTCTTAGAAGTTTGGGGAGTACAATTCTCACTTTGAAAACTTTGTGACGACTTATGATGGATTATTTCCTTGTAGACTTCCGTGTGAGTTCCTGTGCGCATCAGCGTAACAGCAGTGGAGTGATTCAACCATACAAAACAAATTAACATTTTGGAAACGGGAAGAAACATTTTTAAAACCTTTCCCTTTTGTTTGGGGGTTTTAAAATAATATAAAAATCATAGTCAGTGGTGGAAAAGTACAAAAGTAAAAGGACAATATAAGTACAATTTTTAGGTATCTGTACTTTACATAAAGGTGCACTATGTAACTTTTTGGATGAGGGTCCGTCACCTGCTTGTTTCTATGGATGTGTCAGTGCTCTGCCTCAAATGTTCCACAGTATCTTACATTTATTCAATTACAGGTGGTTTTATAGCTCAAAAATATCTAGAAAAAGAGGCATTCTCACTGTGAGCGGGGTCGCCTCTCCACAGATCTGACCTGTGACTTGGTCCGGTTTGGTCTCAGTGAAAATGGAAAGTTTTATTACGGTACTGTGAAACATTCCAGACAAAAGCAATAACACCTCCATAGAGAAAAGACTTTGAGGGGCATATATCTGTACTTCTAACTCCACTACATTTTACAGCTGTAAGTAAAAAGTACTTTTCTTTATGGTGTGAGACCTGCTGAAATGGTGAACTTTATTTTCCGCACATTTAATTTGAGTTAACGTCCTACCTTTGAGCAAACAAAATACAAAAAACCCCCAAAAACCCATAAAAATAGCTAGAAAAATTAATAAATTAATTGAATTTCGTAAAATCAGCTACATTTCTTTATCAAAATCATTACATTCTTGTTCAAAAAAATCTCAGCAAATTACTTTTTACTCTTAAAGTACATTTTTAAACAGGTACTTCAATAGTTTTACTTAAATAGATTGTTCATGTGATACTTTTACTTTTACTTGAGTAATCTTTTACCCCTGTATCTGTACTTTTACTTAAAGGTGCATTGTGTAACTTTTCTAATGGAGGGTCCATCAAATGCTTTTCTCCATGAGGATGTTATTGTTTTGTCTGGAATGTTTCACAGTATGACATTAAAACTATCGTCCTGGAGACCAAATCAGACCAAGTTACATGTCAGATCTGTGGAGAGGCGACCCTGCTCACAGTCAGAATCTCTGTTTTCTAGGTATTTCTGAGCTGTAATTGAATGGATGTGAGGTAGAGCTGCTTAATGTCACACTGTGGAACATTCCAGGTAGAGCGATGACATCCATACATCATAGAACAGGCAAGTGACCCTCCACCAGAGAAGTTACACAATGCACCTTTAAGTACCAAAACTGAGCCATCGTAGAGCTGATATCCTGGCTGGGCCTTTGATTAGATATAATAACTATTTACAGGCTGATTTTAGCCCAAAGTGTCTCATAAGGAACATTTTATTCATACAAAGCTGTCATAAAGAATAGTCATACACAGTCGCATAACATAATTGGCTCTCTTGTGTACTGAGCTAACTGTGCTTTAAGGAAATATGTGCCATTTTCTGTCTCCGCACTGGTATAGTTTAATATTCAGTATCAGCAGATGCTTAAAGTTAAAGTATTGCTATCGGAACTGAATTAAAAAAATAAATAAATAAATTGGATTAGTGCGTCTCTAAATCATAGGTTTTTGGTTAGCTTTACAATTTAAATGCATGTTTTAATAATAGATTTCAAACTAATGGGTGTTTTGGCTTGTTTTGCAGCAGAACAGCCGAAATCATTAATACCTGTAGAGATGCCAGAGAAACCTTGGCTTCATCGACTCAGCCCTGGACAAAGTTAGTGTTATACAATACAAACTGGAAACGCTTTTCAAGAAAATACCTCACTATGTAACCTTTTGGTGGCTTGAGATTACAGATAAACCCTTGGGCCAATATACATCTCCAGCATTGGCCAATATTATGTTCTGAGTTCCTCGCAGCCTAAAAATATCCATAAGACTTTATTTGAACTGCTGAAAATGTGACAGCACTGCTCTTTTATGGGTTGTGGTGAAAAAATGGCCGTGGGCGGACCATTCAACAAAAAAGTTACAAAACCTGCACAATGTTTTTTATTGCTAGATGGAAAAAGGAGCATCTACATTAAATTTCATACTAAATAAATGGAAAATAACTTAAATCATGATTTTATAGCACTAACAGATGCTCCTAGATGCTCTTTCTAATGTAATACAAAAATGTTATTTTATCTATTTCAGTTGCGGCAAGGAGATTAAACCCCTAGGCCAAGTTACAGGTCAGATCTGTGGAAAGGGCACACCTGCTCACTGTAAGAATATATGTTTTTCAAGGTATTTATGGGCAAGAAAAACACCAGTAGTGCAATTAATGCTATACGTTTAACACCATACTGTGGCGAAACAACATCATGACGACAAGCAGCTGGTGTACCTTCCAGAAAAAGTCACATAAAACACCTTTAAATGCAAGGACCACATACTAATGCCCCAGGTACAGTATTTCATATTCAAATGTAATGACAGGTAAGCACATTACACAGTGAAATGTAAATGAGATGCCCCAAAATAAACTCTATGAAACCACCTTCTGAATTTTCGGTCACCCTCTTGCCAATCACTGCATTAGAATATGCTGATGAGCAAACCCAATACTGCGTTATGTAACACGTCTACTGCTGACGCGCACGAAAGCTGCCTCGATGGGAGCCCTGACTTTAATTACCACCTTTTTTTTTTCTTTTTTTTTTTAAAGTCGTACTGGAGCAAGCGCTTTTTATGAAAACCTCTGCTGCCCTGATCTTTACCATAACGCTGAAAGGAAACGCATGGGACCTTATGTAGGGCTCTTGTACATACATAGACACAGCCTGCAGCGTTTGAACCGATGCAAAGACACAGGTCCCTATGGGGAAAAGAGGAGGTTAGGAGTCATGATTTGAAAGAAGAGGAGATAAGAGCAGATGATGATGAGTGATGGAGCAGAGGAGGAGGATGAGGAAGAGGTGGAGGAGGAGGAGGGAGAAAGAGTGAACCCACGGGCTGCTTGAGTTTGACAGGTTGTCAGTACACATGCGGGGGTGACATGTAAATGGGATGCTAATGCTGGTGTGCGGTATAACGCCGGGACGCTGGTGACTGGCCACAAGGGACAGAACTAAGATATGTGGGTTTGGACGGGGGGGCGACGTATTGTTGTCTACAAGATAATGTTTTGATTGTTGTTTTGAAGGTTTGAAACATTATGGGGGAAAGTGTCAAACAGTAAAATACAGAATAGTTCAAAGTGACATGTGGAGCTTTTCTAACGCTTTGTTTGGAAAGTTCCACAGTAAAGGATAAAAATGTAAGAGTGCACTGTGTAACTTCTAAGATGGAGGGTCCGCTACTTGCTTGTCTCCATGGAGATGTTATTTCTTTGCCTGGAATGTTCCACAGTAGGGCATTAAACATATCTCCCTCGCATTTGTTCAATTACAGGTGTTTTATAGCTCAAAAAATACCGGTAAAAACATGAAGTGTGTAAATGTTCAGGCTTGCTTCTCCATAGATCTGACCATTAACCATAATCAAGGTAAAACAGTAATATGTCCGTGGAAACAAGCAGGTAGCGGACCCTCTTCTGAAAAAGTCAGATTTTTTACTTAAGAAGATATGTGGGTTTGAACAGGAGGAGGGGGCGATGTATTGTTGTCTACAAGATAATGTTGTGGTTGTTGTTTTGAAGATATGCAAAATTAAAATATCAAATATTATTAAGAAAACTATCAAAAAGCAGCCAAAAAGAGCTGCAAAAACAGGTAAGCAGCCATTTAAAAAGTCATCAAAGACTTCCAATGAACTCTTTGTATATTAGTGTTTTAAAAGCCAAATCTTTTTAGCGCAATAAAAATATTATTCTAACATTTCATTCTCTCACACCCACTCATTTGAATTTATGATTTATTTTGCAAATTTTAAAAACGAATAAATCTGTTTTTGCAAATGAACCATTAATTTGATAAAAGTGACAAGAGAAAAAAGAGAAAATTGACGTGTATTAACAAACACAAGACATAATTTTGTTACATTTTAAAATAAAGGTTCATTTAGTTTTTTGTTTTTTTGCAATACTTGAACTCCAACCAAGACATTTAGAGGTAAAAATGTGATCTGACTATGATCTACAGGTAAATAAAGAAGGTATGAAGATATTTTGGACTATATTGCCTTGCCTGAAATCTGGGTTTAGCCTTGGTCCAATGTATATGGCCAGTATTTGCATGGCTGGTGTTTGTGTGAGCGCAGAGTCCTTAAAGTCCTCAAAGCTCAGCGTGGGAGTTTGTGACGTCTCCAAGGAGATCGGATCAGTCCGATGTGAAAGTGTCGTGGACGGACTCCACTTCGCCCTGAATCCCACTTTTCCTCAAAGGCGCCGCGCATCAAGACAGAGAGAGAGAGAGAATGAAAGGGAGAGAGAGAAAGAGGGAGAGAGAGAGAATAAGAGGGAGATAAAGAGAGGGAGAAAGAGAAAGACAGAGGGAGAGAGAAAGAGGGAGAAAGGGGGAAGAAGGGAGATAGCGAGAGGGAGAAGGTGAGAGAGAATAAGAGGGAGATAAAGGGAGGGAGAAAGAGAGAGAGGTGGGAAAGAAGTGAGATAGACAGACAGAGGGAGAATGAAAGGGAGAGAGAGAGGGAGAGAGGGGGAAGAATGAGATAGAGAGAGGTAGAGGGTGAGAGAGAATAAGAGGGAGATAAAGAGAGGGAGAGAGAAAGAGGGAAAGAGAGGGAAGAAGGGAGATAGAGAGAGGGAGAAGGTGAGAGAGAATAAGAGGGAGATAAAGAGAGGGAGAAAGAGAGATAGGTGGGAAAGAAGTGAGATAGAGAGACAGAGGGAGAATGAAAGGGAGAGAGAGAGGGAGAGAGGGGGAAGAATGGAGATAGAGAGAGGGAGAAGGTGAGAGAGAATAAGAGGGAGAGAGGGAGATAAAGAGAAAGAGGATGAGAGAGAGCAAGGGAGAGAGAGAGAAAGGGAGAGAGAACAAGTGAGAGGGAGAGAAAAAGACAGAGCGGGTCAGAGTGAGTGAGGAGGAGAGATGGAGGGAAAGGAAGAGAGGAGAAAGGGAGAGAGAAGAAGGGAGAGAGAGGTGAGAGAGCGAGGGGGAGAGAAGGAGAGGGAGAAAGAGAGGAGAAAGGGAGATAGAATTAGAGAGAGGGAGAGAGAAAGAAAGAGAGTGAGAGAGAGCGGGGAGAGAGAGAGAGGGAGGGAGGAGAAAGGGAGAGAGAATAAGAGATAGGGAGAGAGAGGTGGGTGAGAGTGAGGGGGAGAGAGGGAGAGAGAGGAAGAGAGGAGAAAGGAAGGGAGAACAAGAGAGAGGGGGAGAGAGGGGGAGAGAAAGTGAGGGAGAGAGAGGAGAGAGAGGGAGAGAGGAGAAAGGGAGAAAAAATAAGAGAAAAGGAGAGAGGTGATAGGTGAGAGAGTGAGGGTGAGAGAGGTGGAGAGAGAGAAGAAAGGGAGAGAGAATAAGAGAGAGGGAGTGAGAAAGAGAGGGTGAGAGAGAGTGAGAAGGATAAGAGCGAAGGAGAGAAGGGAAAGGAGAGAGAGTGAGAGAGACAGTGAGGGTGAAAGGGAGAGGGGGGATAGGGAAAGGGGTAGAGCGGAGGAGAGACAGAGAAAGAGACAGAGAGAGAGAGAGTGAATGGAGAGACAGAGAGATGGAGAGAAGGGACAGAGAGAGATTGGGAGAGAGAGGGGCGGATATGAAGAGTACAGAGAGAGGAGGGAGTGGACAAAGAGGAGGAGAGGCAGAGAAAAGTCTTTTGAAGGATAAAACCATGGGATTAGATAAGGTGCTCCTTCCTTCTGGACCGTTGAGCCGGGCTGAACGAGAGAGACGGAGAGAGAGATGAAGAGAGAGAGGGTGAGAAGAGAGAGAGAGAAGAGAGAGAGTCTTTGGAGGAGTGCCCACTGCCCTGAACACATTAGCTGCCTAGTGGGAACAAAGGCCCTCACCTGCATTCTTTATATACTGTGCACCCAGGAGCCAGAAGGGGGCGTGGTTTCAGTCTTGGTCATTGTCAAGAGGCAGAGAAAGGGTCACCGGGTTTTCACTCTTGGTCTCGCCGCATAAACGTGATAAAAGTCGGACACAGAGGCTTTAAAGACTTGTGAACATTGGTTAATCTGATATAAATTGATAGTGTTTTTTATAGTCTAATCCTTTTCTTATTTGGGCTTTTCACTCCGGACCAGAACGGGTGGTTTTGGCAGGTTTTCACGCACGATGAAACAAGCCAACTTCACCACTGGGACTGGACTGGAGAAGTGAGGGAGGGGAAAGGGGGGGGGGGGTGTCTTGCCCAGGGACACAATAGGGGAGATTCGAACCCCTGACCATCTAGTTTGTGGGTGTGAATGCTTAACCCGCTGTGCCACTGCTGATGCCAGTTACATTAAAGACGGGGTATTACACTTGATTGTTAACTCATTATATACAGGGGATCCCAAAAACATTCACATCATTTCGCAAGGCCGATAATTTTGGCAATTCTTGTTGAAATAACCTCAAATTTGCACAGAATGTATAGAAACAGATGAAGATTTTATATTTAATGTTTTATTTTTGTTCTGTTTTCAGGTTGAGCCATGCCTTTCATTCACAAAGAGACGTTATTTCGTGTTTTGGATTATGCTCCCACACAGTCGACAGTCACCAAAGATTGTGCAGCCTTCAATGCAAAATTTGGAAAAACTGGCAAACAAAGTCCCATAATAAACTTATGATGTTCAAGATCTAAACTGTTCCATTTCATTGAGCTAGACTTAGTAATTTTCAAGATAATTGCCTTTAAAATGATGTCAAATTTTTGGGACATCCTGTATTTAGATCACCATGTTAGATTTTGTTTTGAAACGTCACATAATTCAAATATTAAACACACATTAAAATATGAAATTCATTTCTGTTTCAGGTTTGGACAGGAAGTCATTGGACCCGTTTCTACTATTAACTCGTTTGGATAAATATTGGATTTTGGCCAAAACTAAAATTTCGGACTTTCTGACAGTTCGTCCAAGTTCAAGTATCTAGCAGCATCTTGGATAATCATAAGTTTCGGATTAATTCTGTGCAGACATACTAACACATTTGGATTAACCTGAAGCCAAATGTGTGGCAAAACTGCATTCATTACACAGAGAAAATGTTCAATGTTCATGTGGTAATGTTCAAGCTTCAAGCCACTCCCTAAATATTTAATAAACGGCGCAGCATTTTTCACAATAGATTCAAACTTGTGCCAAAAGCAAAGGGAAAATTAGGAATGTTCACACGTCTGTTTACTACAAGTGAATGGAGGCAGCGAAACGAGTAGCCAAAGGTTTTACTGCAGCTCATTTAGTATTTAGTTCATTTGAAGTCTTTTTATCTGGTCACGTGCGATGGAAAAGTGCCACCAATGTCATGGTAAGATATTTTTACAATTAATTTCAAAAGTAGGTCAGACTCGGTATTCAAAACGGTCAGGGATAAAATTGGTTTCTAAAATCAAACCTTTTGGGGAATCCTGCTTTAAATGGAATACAAATTTAACGGTTAGCTCTTCAACGTGAGAATTCAAATTTACATGTTATCAGATTATTTTAGATTCTTCTGTCCCAATGATGAAACTACGTAGAAATCAATAACAACTTGTCGTTATTTAACACTTTAGGCTATCACAATCTCTCCAGCACCGCCAGAGCTATTACAACAAACATCTATCTATGCATATGGGCGGCATTTGGTGGACTGATCCCATTCAAACGATATATTTGGTTTTAATTTGTTAATCGTTATGGTAACCGTCCTAACCTTTGATCACTCTGAAGGCCGTGGGTATCGCATTTGGGCATGAGAACAGGTCTGCAGGATCCTCTGAGGGAGCACAAATGGGAAATGGGAGCCGGTCCACTTTGCTTGTATGTGGTGGAGTGACCTAAATCAGGCTGCCACTGGTGGTATGAGGCAGGGGGCTGGGGTATGAGACAGGGGGCTGTTCTGGATATCCCTCCTTCCTGCATGTTGGATAAATCCCTTTATGTGCTGTGAGCTGCCGGGAGATTTCCAGATCCACTGCTCTAGTATTGTAGCATGGCATCGCATTGTTGTGAAAATGTGTGTCACGTATACTTGTGCACACCACGAATCAAAGCACGAAATGACCAGATATCAAAGTTAGATACAGTGTAAAAAATAGAAATTCACATTAAAATGAAAATAAATCCAATTACCAGAAGTGGGTAGTGCAATTATCAAGTAGAATTTCTCGAGTTACCTCAATGAAAGTGTACTTCTCAGAGTAGTTTTCAGACACAATGCTGCTTGATAAGACATTTAATACATTTTACAGTGTGACCATTACTCTTAAGTCTACAAGTGAAAAAATGTTGGGTGTTCACGACAGAAAATAATTGGAACATTTGCGTTTCTTGCACTTCTCATTGCAGTCATGATTTAGGTTTCCTTCAGGATCAATAATTTATTTCTTTATTTATCTCTCTATTTACTTTTTGTGGTCTATCTAATACAGGGACCTCAAGCAGAGGTCTGGGAAATCATTAGTGATGCAACAATACAGTTTTCCCACGATTTGATACGTATCTTGATACATGGGTCATGATATCGATTCGATTTCGATACGTTTTAAGATGCAAAAAAAGTATGTAATGTTTTTCTGCTAATGAGTATAACATAATAACACTGTGATATTAATGAAACATTACATATATTACACAGTATAACTGCTGTACAGCTGTAGTTCGTACATGAAGTGTTTTAGTTCATTTGCTTCAATGATTCACAGCTCAGAATTGTAATTCAGTGAAAAAAAATACAGAGCTTTCTCACACTATTTTATATTTTATAATATATCCAGTCTACTCTTAATATAGAGTGTAGGGGAGCAACACTATCAGACTTTCCCTTCTTTGATGATGAAGATTTGATGATTTCTTTTCCTCCACTTTCATCCTATTTCTGAACTCTAAAACTATATTATATTACATAGAAATGTCTTAACAGACTGTTTTCTGACTAAAACTTATGAGATAGAGTCGAAGAAAAGTTTGCGTATATCATGAGTCGCGTTGCATGTGCGTATACGAGCGCATTTGATTAAAGCCGATGTAAAGCTAAAAGGAATTCTAAAGTATTTAAAACAGAATAACATCTATCAATGTAAAATAAAAAGTGAGTGAAAGATAAAACCCACCTCTGTTAGTATATTTCAGTTGTAAGTCCCTATGGAGCTGTTTTCTGCTGCATCTGAAGAGGACACAGCAATAACTGGACCAACATAAATAACAATACAGAGCACATGGAGGAACATGTGCGTAATGACACAGGTCCGTATGGGACGACATGTGGGTCCGGACTTGGACCTTGGTCCAGCAGTCAGTGAACCATGATCTAAATAATCTTATCCTCATTAAATTCAGATATATTATGAGATGTTACACTCAGACAGGACGATTAGTGTTGTGCCAGAAGTACTAAAGTAGAAGTAGTGGTCCAAGTAATTTACAATTACTTGGACCACTACTTCTACTTTAGTACTTTAACTAGATTTGTTGTTAGAGAATATTTCTAACTTGACGGCTGTAGTAGTTCTTATCTTATGCAAAAATGCCTGTCGATTAAGGATATAGCACTTTACTTAATCTAATTATATCTGAAAATAATTTGAATATAGAATACAATTTTGCAAAAATGGTTCAGAAAACCAAACTGAACTATCTAAAAACTGTAATCTAGGTCTGAGAAACTGTCCAGAACTGTTGTAAAAAAGTGAATCCAAAAGCATCAGTAGTGTTTTTGCAGTGCACGGGGTGTTTGCTGTGACCAAATGTGGCCAGTACACTTTGAATTGGATTATCTCACACATTTTCTATTATCCACAAAGACCTTGAGCTCCATGGGGCTGGGAGAGAAGGGTCCCGCCTGGAGAAGTTGCAGATATGGAGGGGGGTTAGCGTTAGCGGCGGGGCTAATTTGTACGTTGCCCCTTCTCGCGCATGGGAACATTTGCCTGGCGGATTTTATTTACAATGACTGATCGAGGTTAGGCGCGTCGAGATCAAGGCACTGTTAAACGAAGCTGACCCGACGTAGCGCTACACAATTAATTAGCAGGTGAGCGCTATTAAAATGTAGACGGTGATTAATGTGTGGAGAAAAGCATGCTGGGAAAACAGGAGTAAATGAGGAAAGCACAGGGTTTTGGGAAAATGCACTGCTGGATAACAATAGTGCGGTAGACTGGTTTCCACTATGTAACTTTTGTGGTAAGGGGTCTGCCACCTGCTTGTCTCCGTGGAGAAGATATTACTTTGCCTGAAAAGTTCCATAGTACGGCATTTAACGTATTTATCTCTATGCAGACAAACCGTTGACGCTATCAGACCAAGTTATAGGTCAAATCTGTGGAGAGGCGACCCCGCTGCCCTGTCCTCAAGGTGTTTTTGTGCAATAAAAACACACTGCAAATAAGCTTGTCCATATTTTAAGATATAAACACTTAAATCTATCAGAAAATGACTTAAAAGTAGTGAAATTATCTTGCTGCATGGACAGATCATTTTACTTGACAAGTTATCTTAAAATAAACGACCTCTAGACTAGAATTAAGCAGTTTCAGAACTAGTAAGTAGATAATAAATCTGAAAACAAGATGAATAACCTGATATAAGTTTTAACATCTTGGGAAGATCAGAGAAATTTGCAGTGCATGAAATTGAATAAATGCAAGATAGATAAGTTTAATGTCATACTGTGTAATATACCAGGCAAAGCAATAGGATCTCCATGGGAACAACTTTATGTAACTTTTCTAATAGTCTCCATGGAGATGTTTGGGATGTTCCACTGTGTAGCATTAAACTTCTCTATCTTGCTTTTTTTTCAATTCCAGGTGATTATAATGTTAAATAATACAGTTACAAAACAATCCTCACAGATCTGACCTGTAACATGCGCCACCTGCTTGGCTCCATAGAGATACATACTTTTAATTTTTAGTTTTTCATACTGCGCAACATTCCAGGCAACAATAATATCCCCAAACAGAAAAGTTACACAGTGCGTCTTTAATCACAAATAGCTTCCGACCTCCTCATGGCATTTTCTTAGTTTGTGTGGAGTTTTAAATAAAAGTTTGACAGATGCGCCTTTGACAACCTGTGCTCCCGTCCTGTCACTGTCAGGGCTGTGAGAGCACGAGAACCGGCCCCCGCTGGATTACAGGCACAAAGCAAAATCAGGAGATGCTCTGAATGTGAATATACGTCACTCAAACCAAGGCGACGTATAGTCAACAAAGTGGGTCACGTGCTTTTGAAGAACAAGGTGGTAATGACTTTCCTTACAAGCAAAAATATACAGTGCAAAGGCTGTGGTAATTTGAGTTTTTGTGATTTCCATCTATAGAGAATAAGAATTGCACGTTTCAAGATTCAGGAATGTATTGTTGTCTCGAGTAACAAGGAAATTACATTAGAGCATCAATTCCATGGACGGCTCCCAAAAGGATACCAATGATGTTTAGGAATAAAGCAAAAAATTATGTAAAAAAGCTCAGTTGCAAACATTGAAAAAGTATAATTTTACTTTACAATCATTTTTTACTGTGGGTCACAAAGTTTTCATATCAAATACCACCACAAAAAGTACTTCTTGAGCACCATCAGATCTAAAACGGGTTATAACCAACCAATTCTTAGTCTAAACTAGGGCTAAACTAGATCTGAAATAGAACTACAATCTTTAAACCCAAAGAAGAACAAAAAATATATAAATTTGACTCTAAATGCATACATGTTTGAACAGCAGGAATCCTACATACAACCTCACGTACCACTGATCTGTAATTTCATGTTCATTCTCTATGTAACTTATAGCACCCTTTCATTAGCTTTTAACATTAATAATTTCTATGTACAGACCAATCAAACATCCTCCACCACCTATAAGTTGTAGCTAAAAATAGTTTCCATTTTAACCTTAAGCGTACCATTTTTATATTGCGAACTCCACTGAGGCATATTAACATTTCTTTTAACAGATAGAATTAAAAGTCAAGCTCATTCTGAAAGCAGGCCCGCGCTTCTTGTAAATGGCCCTATACGTGCTAAAACAACTAATTGCACTCCTCAGTGGGGCAGAAGATGTAATTGAATGAAGCAAAGTGAATGGTAAAAGCCTAAATCATCCGCGTGGCCTTATTAAATGCTTGTGTTGTGATGAATGCTGCACATTTGAGGAGAGAAGCTGCTTATATGAGCCATATGTTAAACACTAATTCATGAATAATTGCTGTAGACTCCTCCACTGCTGTTCCCATGATCCCTTTAGTAAGACATGCGCTATTGGAAGAAAGTTTAAAAAGTTTGGCTCGCTGAAATCTACTTCACTCCAGTACTTAAAGATGCATTATGTAAATCTTCTGGTAGAGGGTTTGTGACATGCTTGTTTCTATGGAGATGTCATTGCTTTGCCTGGAATTGGGATACCACAGTTTGACATTAAACATCTCTACCGTGATTTTATTGAATTACAGGTGGTTTTATAGCTCAAAAATACCAACCATAAATAAAACCAGGCATTCTG
The DNA here is from genome assembly GCA_030686955.1 of Odontamblyopus rebecca. Classification (NCBI taxonomy): domain Eukaryota; kingdom Metazoa; phylum Chordata; class Actinopteri; order Gobiiformes; family Gobiidae; genus Odontamblyopus; species Odontamblyopus rebecca. The sequence goes on along the minus strand of CM060670.1, from coordinate 14,269,564 downwards.
ACTGTAAGCGGGGTGGCCTCTCCACAGATCTGACCTGTAGCATGGTCTAGTTTGGTCTCCATGAAGATAGAAAGGTTTAAAACCATACGGTGAAACACATGCAGTTAAGAAAACTCGCCTTGTTACCTTGTTGAAATTGACTTCACTCCAGTATGTACTTAAAGTTGCACTGTGTAGCTTTTCTGGTGGAGGGTCCATCACCTGCTTGTTTCTATGGATATGCCATTACCAGGAATGTTCCAGGGTATGACATTAACCATCTCTAGCTTACATTTATTCAGTTACAGGTGGTTTTAGAGCTCAAAAATACCTAGAAAAACAGGCATTCTGACTGTGAGCGGGGTCGCCTCTCCACAGATCTGACCTGTAACTTGGTCTCATTTGGTCTCCATGAAGATAGAAAGGTTTAATGCCATACTGTGAAACATTCCAGACGACGCAATAACTGAATAAATCTCCACGGACAAAAGCATTTAATGGAACCTCCACCAGAAAAGTTACACAATGCACCTTTAATAGCACTGTATTAATCAAGTAAGTTTAGTTTAGTTTAGTTTATTAGTTTGTTTTACAGGGACGATGCACAATAAAACATTGACCTACACAAAAGAGGTAATATGTTTGTGCCAGGTTATAGCAAATATGCTAATTTCCACCTGCAGTCCCTGGACAGGTTGATATAAAATGGCATATATGCCAATAAAATACCATGAAAAACAACTTACAAAATGGTAACTCAGTCATAGAGATAAGATCAGTCACATTCATGCATCACAACCACACGCACTATATACATTTCATTTTTCTGCACTCACACAGTTCATTAATGTGTGCATGTTTGATTGGATAAAAGCCATTGTTTGGTCAGATGTGCAAACATTGAATAACTTAAAGTAATACTACAATAAACACGACTACTATAAGTTCCCAACCAGATGCTTTTACTGACAGAATTGGCCGTGGACCTCTTGATTAAAAAGATAAGTCTTATTCTCGGTTTAAATTTCAGTGATTTGCACAGCGCTATGAAAACTACGACCACTGAGACAAAAAATAACTATATTACTCGTATAACTCTTGCAGGCCCATCAACAGAAATTGGGGGGCCCAGGGCAAGAAGCCTCACATGGGCCCCCCTCTAATATTAATTAATAAGCAGAGGTTCCCTAATGCCACTAACATTAATGAAATAATAAGCTAAAACTACATGTAAAGTATATTATACCACATACCTACTAATGTCAGTATCACAAACATATGTTAAAAAATAAAACAAACATCTCAGTGCCAAAGTTTGGTTATGAAACACTATCGCACTTCTCTTATTTCCCTCTAAATAATTTTACATGTTGAAATTTGAACCTGAGTATACAAAACATTTCCTACTTCAAAATATTATGAATTCAGTTTCAGAAAATACAAAGCAAAACGAAAGCTTATGTGATCTTTCTAAAATGATTAAAGAGCTCAGAACATCCAAAACCTTATGTAACTGTCCACACATGTAAAACTTCCTACCAAAAATAATATAAAACAGGCAGATATAAGGCGTGTCCTCCAGCTTTCTGACCAGAACTGAAGAAACAGCTTTCAACCAAATAAACTCTTGTCCAGTTGATAAATTGAACTCTCTCCTTTGCCATGGATTCTACCTGGACGACTGAGGGATTTTACACACAAAAATGGAAATAAAAGATCCACAAACAACCTGCGGACTACTGATAACGCATCCATTACACTGAACAATTGACCAATTAGGATGGATGCCATAACGATAAACAATTTAAAAACATATTTGAATGGAAAAACGTCCTCTGAAAGTCTTTCATAATAGAGCTAAGGAAGCCAAAACCCGCAAAGTTAAACAAGCATCTTAAAATCTCCATTATCTTAACATTACGCTGACAAAAAAGTCCATGATATATGACGACGCGATTATGAACCCAGGCCGTAATCGCGCGCCCGTCCTTCAGTACTCTTTTGTAGGGCAAACTTTTGGACGAACACGCATCCTGATGGCTCAATACAATCCGATGAGATTGGTTAGTATAATGTGATCAATTAAGACACATCTGTGCGTTTGGCGTTTGTTTGTGTCGCCGCGGAAACAATAGCTGCGGCTCCGGGATGATATATGGGCCCCGGTATTCCAGCCAAATTCATTACGCTATTCATTTTAAAGTGTACAAGTTGCTTTAATAGTGGCTATGTACTTATATCTGAGTGATGGCGCTCCACTACACTGCACCCCGTAATGGCGAGGTTAGGGGTGTAATTTATCATGCTGGCTTCATTTGAGTTTGAACATATATCCGATTTCGTCCACCTTAAAAACCAGAGACGCGTGCGAAATAGAAAGTTTGTAAACCGATAAGTAAAAGGCTAAGGTGGTAGGAATGTGTGTGCAGAAATATGAGTGAGTGTAACATTAGCGAATATGCTGATGAAGTAAATGTGTATCATGAAAAATTGGAACCACTGCCGTAGTAATCTACAATTCAAAACTAATTATTATATATTTTCCATGGTAGAAAGTCCTCAAAATGGCTCCTGTAACAAGTATCAGAAACTAGAGAATATTGTCAATGCACGTGTTTCTCAAACTGTGGTGTGCGTCTTAATTAGTATGTGTGTCAAAATGTATCCTTGGTTTTTGTAGTAATAACATTAATGAAAAACTTGGGCCGTTGCCATAGTAAAATACAATTCAAAGCTAATTATTCCGTATTTTTAATGATAAAAAGTCCTCAAAATGGCTCTGACAAGAATGTGAAATATTAGTGAATATGCAGATGAAGTAAGATGTTTTAGAGTAATGACATTTTTTTTTAACAGTTCGGAAGACAGCGCTGCGGTATTTTCGGAACATTTTATAATAAAGATTTGTGGTGAAAATGAAAATTAAATGATTAGTTTTGACTTTTAGGTAACACCGGCAAACATCTTCAAGGTTAGTACGTGTAACTGTACTTTGCAATCATTTCTTTAAACACTGTAAGGCTAAACCAGGTCTAATATTAAAAAAATAGGACTGTTGCCATAGTGACGCACTTCAAAACTAATTATATTAACTTGTTAAAGGTAAAACTCCTCAAAATGACTCCAATAACATGAAGCTGAAACTGAGAAAACTGTAATTAGTGGATGTAAGTATTGGCGAATATGCTGATGAAGTAAGATCTCTGTCCATGGTTTTTAGAGTAATGAAAACTTGGGACCGTTTCCATAGAAATATCCAAATCAAAATGAATTATATATTTCTAATGGTAAAAAGTCCTAAAAATGACTCCACTAACAAGAATCTGAAATAGAAATTGCCATTGTGCGTGTTTCCCAAAATGTGGTGCGCGCTTTTCTTATGATACACAGACCGAAAACTGCAAAACATGATGTAACATTGGCTTAAATTTGTTGTTCTGTCAAACCAAATGGTGAACCAGAATTACTACGGTAACTTACAGTACATACAAATTGAGAAAATTGTCAATGTGTGAGTTTCTCAAACTGTGGCGCACGTCTTAATTATGATAAACTGATTTGCTAAAGATCGAATACTTATCGGCATAAATACAACATACTTACAATATCGGGAACCAACAAAATGACACGACGCTAAAACTTTGAATAATAGTTACGAGATTGTCAGTCAAAATGATGTACTGCTTTAACTCAAAGATCTACCTTCAATAAATCAGAAATACTGAGTCAATTTAAGGAATAAAAAGCTGCGGTGCCACTGCCAACACGGCCTCTAACTATGATCAATGTAGTGGACCAGGCTTTAATAAAATAATTAAAACCACTCAAGCCTGGAAATTAAACTTCTATGCGCTGCCAATCACAACTAATAGAAACGGAAATGTCTCAAAAATTTGAAAATGAACTGCTATAGGGCAACCAAAAGTCCAGGTCTGATAACTGCACGCATATTAACTTGAATAAATCTGGACTACGGCTACACAATTTGGGAATTTTTTTTTTTACAAGCATTGAAATTGTGATTACATTTATAGTGTGTGTTTAAAAATAGGATTCTGTTCAAAGTTCACATTTCAAGACGTCGCAGAGAATTGAGAAAAGACTGAAAAATGAGAGACAGATCTAAACTATAGTGTCTGCAGTTTGTACGCAGAATGAGGCAGAATATTTTGTGGTTTGCGGAAGAAATTACGGCACGTTAAAAACTGCAGCCTTTGCGATTTAGTGATCGCGTTCGCTCAAATTGTAATTTTGATTTGATTGTGGTTTGATCGATTTAATCTTGCAGTCGTAATCTCTACAGTCGTCACTTTACACTGTCTCGGATTCTTTCGTCAGTTTCTTTCACCAAACGTCTGGACATTTTCGTTGTGCCCCTTTCCCATCTTTTCCCACTTTAATTTGTTTCGAAATTTGTGTTTATTTGGGATATTTAGACTCGGAATCGGCTTCAAATTGTCGCTGACGAATGGAGTTTCTCGGCGGGCCTCTCCACCAGATTACAGCAATCCCAAATTTTGTGCTAGACGTCCGCGCATGGGCAAATCCACCCTCGCCTTCATAGCTTTCGCCCCAATGCATTTTTGATGTGGCCTTCTTTTTTGCCTTGCACCCAAAAGCTAGTGTCCACATAACTTAAATTTAACCAGTGACGTCGGCTGCTTGAACGTGTGAGTGTGTGCACGGCGAGCAAAAGAAAGGGAGAAAATGTTCCCCCTTGCCTCTTTAATATTTGAGAAGTCTTCTGTCGAAAAGTGATGCAGTCATAGCCGTGGCCCGTATGCGAACTAACTGAGCCGTGAGCGAGCAACACGGAGCACTTTCAATGTTTATTTATCTACCTGGGAGGGAGAAAGACGGACAAGGAAGCAAGGGAGGACGGAAGGAAGGAAGCGAAAGAGCTAAGAGAGAGGAAGAGTGAGAGAAAGACTGGCCCACTTGTCAGAAACGATTAGAGTGATGGACGGCGCGCCCTGTCCCATGCCAATGAGAGCAGCCCGTTGTGTTCGGTGTATCCAAAATACTTTCAAATGTATTTGGTGACATAGTGATACGAAAGTAATAGGCGAACGAAAACTTAAGTGCAAATTGTAATGCGTTTTGGGTTCGGTTTTTTTTTTTGGAGAGAGGAGTTTTTAAGATTTTAGGGATCAGGATATGCACAGACAGAACTAGGTCTCATCACAGGGACTTTTATGTAACGCCAAATTTCAAAGTAAAAGCCTCATTGAGAAAAGGAAGTACATCATGCGGCAAAAGTTCAGACAAAAAAGTACAAAATGTGCAATGTTTTTAAATACATTATCGTAAAATATTACTGTGAATAAAAGCGTTTATATTTGACAAACTTTTGTACAATTTTATCCAGAATTTTCTTGAGCTGTGTTTTTGAAAGTAAGACATTTTAAAGTTATCCTAATTGTAAAAATGCATTCTAGCCAGAATAAGCAACAAAGTCATACACAATAACATAAACATATGGTACAAGTGATGCAACATCTGTGCATCTTGTTATTTGAATTGGAAAAAGAAGGGGAGGCTATAAGTAATCCACAAATTGATGCCAACAATGAATAAGTTATATGACCTAAGAGAAAATCTATTTTCATTAGTGCTTCTTGAAATTCAGCAGAATAAAATGTGTAGTGTGTAGTGGAGGTTTGGGAGCTATAGTAAGAGAAAGTGTCATCTTTGAGAGCGACAGCGTCAGAACGTGTTTGTGATAAAGAACAAAAAGCGTCTCTGGATGAGGAGCGCAGCGGCGGAGGAAGGATGCCCTCATTGTCTGAGACAAAAGGAGTCCCTCCGCCACAAAACACGGCACTGAGCGCAAACCTCCACCTGAGCGCACGGAGCTGCACATTATTCAGAGCTGAATGTTGCAACAGTGACTCAACACATAAAAGAGCAGTCAGAGCGATGCGTCAGGAGAAATGCGTAAATGTTTCTTTACAGACGCGATAGAGATGGAGAGGCTGTTTTGAGACAGAGAGTGGACTCACTTGGGGTTGGAGCTGTTCCAGTAGACGGCGTGTCTGTCAAAGATGATCTTCTCCTCTGCCCACGCGGACGCCCAGGACAGGACGGCCAGTAGCACGAGCTCCATCCCACAGCGCGGTCCGAGCGGCCACAGCATCACGCGCATCCAGCCGGGACTCGCTTCTGTCGCTCACGTGGAGGCTCTCACTTTCACTGCGCTGCTGCTGCTGCACAAACCCTCGTTAGATCATTAGCTTTAAGGACCAGCGTGCGCATGAATCAATAACTGGACTGAGTTGCAAAAACATGCAAGTATTTCAAGTCATAATGGAGCAAAACACACTTTAAAACTAAGCCGTTGCAGACAAATAAAAGAACTCACATGTTATTGACAAAATCCTGTGATCTCCGAAAGTTTTGTCCCATTACGCGCACGCAGACATGCGCGCGTGGATTAGATCCACAAAAATAAACGTTGATCCAGTATTCATCTGATGTGCGTAACTCTGTTATAGGTTTGTTTGATCACAAGCAGACGCGAGACAACATCAGGACGCTCCTTCATATTTACATCTGTGCTGCTATCACATCAAATCTTCCACTTGACCTTCTTTTTTATCGCGAGACATTCCACAAAAACGCAACGCTCCTCTGCGTTGTTCTCAGTCCAAACTTAAGGAACAAAACACTGGAGCATCCTCTTCACTCTGCCTCCTCTCGCAACTTCCTCCGCTGCCTCAGCATCGACTCCAGCGCGGACTCCCCTTCCGCGTCACGCCGCTCGTTAACTGATCTCAGCTTAATCCGCACATGCCCCGAGCGCGCACTCTGCACCTATGGCGGCCACAACAGCGCTCAGCGGAGTCCTCGCTCAGTCGCACAGTGGATCTAACCCCCTCCCCCCGTCTCTTTCTCTTCTCCTCTTCCTCGCTTGCTCTTTCTTCGTTTCCGCGCGGGAGGGGTGATATAGCGGTGCTGTGCCGTGCGGTGCCGCGCTGCCTCGGGGACTCTTGGCTTGGCTGACTCACAGCGCCCCGGCTCTGTGCGCGGCTTTATGTATGAGAAGCCTCGAGTCACTCTTTCATATGGAAACGAATCAGAGTTCAAAGATAAAACGAAGAAGATTAGCGTTAACTTTATTTATGTGACTTTTTATAAATCGCAGCCATCTGTGACACTGTATGGGCTTTAAGTGCCAAGCAGCTGGTTGTGTGAAGCGCCCATAAAGTTTTGTTTGAAAGCTGCTGCCTGATGGATGAGCCCGCGCACATACGTACAGCAAAAGGAGCGTGCGTGATGGATCGCTGGAACACTAGAGTCATTTTCCATCAGTGTCCATTAGCCCAAAGGGCGCAGCAGAAGGTTGCGCAGAGAGAAAAACCTGCGCCATAAAGATGCCAGAGCAAACACCTTTGTCCCTGACTGTGCCCACCTCCGACCCACGCACCACAGAAACTGTACATCTGAGTCCAAATCTGCCCCGGGCCGGACAGGGTCAGGGTTAGTTTCGCATAGGCCTATAGCCCTCACTTTGCAGTCTACATAAAGTAGCCTAACCTAAAACTTAAGATATCACATGTATATTTTGATGTGCACGTTGGATAAATTATCAGCTGTTTTAAGTGCTGAGCACAAACTGAACAGATGATTCCACTGCGCTGTACATGCTTTTTGGCATTTTTTGGCAGATCAATAGGTCCATTTGGAGTTTTATTGTTTTTAATCACTGCTGTTTAATGAGCTTTCATTGTTGAATGATAAAGAAACACTCATGTTATTCAAAGTTGACAAGAGCCATTTGTTCAAAGCCCCATTTGTGTTTATGAACTTGACTTGTTTGTGTTTGGTCTGCAGTGATGGGAGAGACTGCAGTCTGTGAGGCTGAATGAGCTTTAGGCACAAAATCCATCACGTTTAAAACTATCGACCTCTGAATTATTTGTAAAACATTCATTTGTTTAATCCAAACAGGGAGTGCCTTAACAAATGACGCAAGCTTTTAGTGACTACACAATTTCCCCTAAAGTCTAAAGTGATGAATATCTGGACGTACAAACATTGTGCAGATTTCCCACAATCCACCTTGTTCCCAGCCTCCTAGTTATCTTTATTTTACCTTTCTGCTGCTCTATCACTGTTTAGATCATTTATGCAAAGCGTCACAGTTTTCCACAGCCCTCCTCTGCCTGCAAAGTAATGCCTGTAATTCTGGATGGGAGAGGGAGAGCACCCCTATAACCCAAATACAGCTGCGTGCTGTCCGCCTCTAAAATGAATAATTCAGGAAGTGTCTGAGGTGTGCACATGTCCTGCCCGGATGCTCGCAGGAGGCATTGGGATGGTGCTGTAAATGGAGACACTAAATTTGCCAGAGACATCCTTCACCTCGTCCCTCTCCTCTGCTGTCGCTCTGATACTGACTCCATAAAACCTCTAATGCAGTGTACAGCAGAACAGAGCAGGCCGAACCCACTGTGAGCGACAAGACAATGTAAAACTGCACAAAGGCGGCCTAAAGATGATGCTGTTTTGTCATACTGTCTGAAAGGATATGTTATTTAAGGCCCTATGTTGCAAATAATTGACTCATGCGAGCTTTAAACCATGTTTCCTCATCAGAAACATACTTGTCATGTTTTGTTTTATTCACACATGTTGAGCAAATGTTTATTATTAGTCTGTCCACATCTCCAAAGCTCAAAATGCTCATGTGAGAATAAAACAAAACACAACTCCAGGTATGTTTTTGAAGAGGAAACAACATTATAACATGGATCAGAGCGTAGTGTAATATGGGGCTTTTAAAGAGGTGTATTTACTTCAGCACATTGAAAATAAAGTCAGATTCTGTAACATTTCAGACAAAAATATCGGAAAATAAAAATCTTTATTTGATAAGAGATGTTATTACAGACAAAAAACACGCATCTCCATAGATCTGACTTTAACTTGACCTTGTGAAGGGCACGCCACCTGCTTGTCTCCATGGAAATATTATTGCTTTGTCTGGAACATTCCACAGTCTGGCATTGTACTTGTTCATTGAGAATTTCTATTTCTAGTTCGTTATGCCCAGTGACACGAGTGCACCTAATCGTTCTCGTAGTCTTGGATTTGTCTTTGGGATAAGTCAAATATTTATATCAAATGTAACCTGAATAAGTTACACAATGTACAATATATGTTTGTTTACTTTTACGCTTCACATTCAGACATATATAAGGCCACCTGTCTCATTATTTTGAAGTATTAGTACATGTGCTTGAGTCCTTTGTTTTATGAATGTACTAATATATGTTGTTGGTCAGTCAGTAATTCTGTATAGGTATAAAATGGATAAATGTATAGGTGGAGAAAGTGTCTTAGCCCAAGGACACAAAAATAGTGAACTTGAGGGTTGATGTGCAAACTCCCAGAACCACCCAGAGTCAAAAGGAGTTGCTCCAAAACCAGTTCACTTTTAGTTGATTTGGGCTTTAAATGTTTGCAGTTTCCCATTTCAGAGACATTTTCAACTAACCAAACTCATGCACTGACCCGTGTTTATTCCAGATTTGGATGTATCATTACTTTGCAAAGTGGACTATTTGAGACACAGAGAAGCCTTTTGTCTCACAGTCCCACATGGATAGAGTTTCACATTTGAGGGCCCGTTTTCAGTATTAAACATGTCACAGATGACACAGAGTTTGTGGTTTCAGAACATCAGGAGTCAGCCTCCTCAGTCACCACAGTCGCTCCTGGCTAATGCTGTGTGGCCCCAGACTCAGTATCTGCATGATTAGAGAGAGTGCGCTCATGTAAATAAGTGTTGCCAGATGTGTTAAAAAAACCTCTGTCCACATGTTTTCACTTATAATCTGCTCTGAAGAAAGACAGAGATGTCCCGGGGTCACAATTCAATGAGCAACTCACTTCTGAACAGCAGAGGACGGTTTACTAGCACTATTGTTTCAGAAGTACTCAAGTAAAAGTAGTAATCTGATGTAGGCTAGAACACTAGAGAAAACACTGTATGTGTGTTTAGACAATGCAAACTAAAATGTACTTCACTTATGTTCAGGTGGGGCTATGCAACTTCTGCAGCCACAGTTGCCCTGGGACAGAATTACATGTGTGGCTGTTCCTATAAATTGCGATCCACTGACCACCAGAAACTGCAGAGTCACACAAACATGCTCCATATTGCCCAAGGGCACAACAATAGCAATCTCAGGTCAGAGCTGGGATCAATCTACCAATGAGTTTGTGGCTAAACACACTGACCAAAACTGCCACTTTGATTAAAAAAATGTAAATGCTCCACAATTTGACCATAAAGTTATCTATTTCTATTATCTATGTAGCTATTTATTTAGACAAGCAGGTGCTTAGAGAAGAAAATCCACTGACAGTTAGAATGCACATTTTTGTAGCAATAAAAACACTTATTAGATAAGTTTAATGCAAACATTCCAGGCAAAGCAATAACCTCTCCTTGAAGACAAGCAGGTGTCCTACACCAGAAAAGTTACATTTAGTGCACCCTTAAACTACTCTTAGAAGTACATTTATCCAAGCCAATAAGTCTAAATGAACAATTACTAAGCTACTGTTTAGTTTATAGCCTGTAGAGAAATATACCCAAAGCTGACACTAACAGTATGTCTTACAAATCCAAACTATGAAATGCTATTTAAGGAGCCAATATCTCTGAACCTGATATCCCTCCAAACTCTCTTAAATCTGTTAAGCTCATCTTTCTTCGAGTTATCCCTGCACCCAATTATGCAATCTCTCTTTGCATTTGAATGTGTTCCAAGGAGGATTCTGGGAGCGCTCTAAATTTCTCTTGGTGCAGCAGAGATGTGCAAGTAAACAAGGCAGTGGTTTTGCAAGGCAGCTTCAAAGACTTCCCAGCACTGGATCCTGATTGGCTAAGATACACCAAATGTTAGAAAATTGAAAAATATGCCTGCAAGGAAAAGGTATCCATGGGCTCAGTGCAATGAACCTGCAATACTTTTAAGGTTAGCATTTTGGATAACACCCCACATCTATGAACTCGAGCTTAGAAGTACATTATAGGCTATATTTATTATCCTCACTCAGGGTGCAAGGATTATCCCCACCTCCCCTCCTTAAAAACTGTCTGTTGGTGCTACAAAAACCATTGGACGCGATAGTTTTGTCCCCTTCTCAAAAAGACAGGTTAATCTCCCCCTGAGCACTGAGTAAATCCGTGAGAAAAGACAGCTATAAAGCCAGAAAACCCAGAGAGGCACTCAAAATGAAGCGAGTATTGACGGCGCGAGAGTGGCAGGTAAGGGCACCTCTGATCAAGAGGCTCCGACTGAAATAAAGTGCAACACCTCCCCCTAATGGACAGAAGAGGAACTAACCATGTCCAACCACTCTGTCCCCAAACAACTTCGTGATCAGCGCTGAAACGAGCAGGACGCCGCTTGTTTTATCCCAATAATCTGGTGGAAATGTCGTGGCTCAGTGGGCGGAGGCAGCCGCAGTCAGAGAGAAAGAACAGGATTACTCGGTGATGAAGAGGAGGGTGTCGCTCTGTGCAGAAGAAATAAACTGCACAAGTCTGACGTACAGATGTTGAGGAAACGAACCAAGTCACTAAGAAGTGGAGTTTTTAATGGATGAGCTGAGAGAGCTGGTAAAATCCACCAATGATAAACAGCACAGGAAATGTGGAAATGTTACAAGACGTTAACTGAATTAAGCAGCAGAACACCAGAGAGACAGAGAGGAACAGACCAGGCAGATGAAAGAGGAAAAACTGAAGATTTATTTAGGCAGAAAAAGCAGAACAGACCGGCAGAGTGGGGAGCGGGGCACATACACACACACCACTGTGTTCAGATACTTTAATAACTTTGTGTTACAAAAGTTGGTTTTGTAGCTCATACGAGCTTTATATGTCTGTCATGTTGTATCAAAATATACATGTTCTGTTCTGAACGTAAAGTGATATAATCAAATGATTCTGTGGTACAAAAACATGAATATTTACAACCATCAACCCCACTTCATACAATACCCCCACCCCGCCCCCATATAAAAAGAGAACAAAATAAAAGCTTTGAACAAAGGCATAAATCTACAAGTCGACATCACAGGTCAGACTGCCGTTCAGTAAGGTTCATTCTACAAAAGTAGGCTCTGTATAAAGGAATCAAACAAGGGCTACGATAATATACAGTATCTGATGATTAACAGGACATGTGACCCAGAGGTCAGAGCTGTGGGCGCTTGGTTACACACGGGGAATGTGATTCTTACAGCACAAAAGGGCAGAGGATACTGTACTTTGGTCCTGACAGCAATAACTGTGTGCTACATGTGATTCTGTACTATGTAAATCCAACAGACAGCACCTCTGTGTCTGCTCCAATGTTTACAGTGGCCAATGCAGTGGAATAGGACAATGTTAAGACTTGAGTGATGGACCAGTCCACGTAAAAGTGCACTAAGGATCGGACTGTGTCAGACTGGCCAGGGAAAGAGGCCCATTCCTCCTGAATTTAAGGAAAACCCAGGACAGCCTTCACTGTGGAGACAATGCAGGCTCTGAGCTGCTCTTGATGTAAGACCTGAATGAACGGGGCTTAAGGCGAGGTACAACCTGCTCCACAGGCAAGTCACCCACAAGGCCAAGTCTCCAATTACAGCTTAGTACAAGGCACCGTAATGACAATCGAACTTAGTCACCAGCCTTTTCAGCTCAATTATGATAAACATGTAAATGCTATTAAAAAGAATACATGGATATATAGGTGTGAAATTATAGATGAACATATAATGATTAAATAAAGTCCACATCACCACTCTGAAGGGTTAAAGCAGTGATGAGGACGGGACAGGTGAGCTGGCTCTAGCGTCACCTTAGTCAAAACTAACAGCGCTACATCAACTAACAGGGATATTAGGCAACTAACTGGCTTACATTCAGTTCTACATACAAATAGAGGGCTACATGCTTAAGAATAACATAACAGTTTATGATTAAAGGAAAAAGGAGAGTCCGTAAGCCACTTTGCCCATTGTTAAAATGCTGGTGTAAACCAAAGGCGAGAGAAGATACTGAAAGATCTTAAACAGAGCCAGAGCTTAAGGCAATCTGCTCCGAGCAAAGTAAGGCACAGAAATGGACAGAGGGTCATTACTAAATTAAACCGACTCCTCCAAACAATAAGGTAAATAAAATAAGATCCTTGGGTGGTGAAGGGTGGCAAAAGATAAAAACTATATTGTGACTATTTGTGACTGGCCAAGATGACTGACAGTGGCGTCTCAAGAAGGCACAGAGATCATGGAAACTAAGGAATGCTCGAGTGTGTGGTGGACGCTCGGATCCACGTAAGCACAGACATGGATTTCTCCTGCAGATTTGGTCTAAAGTGACAGTTCAGCCTCAGCTCTGCCTCCACATGTACAGGTTTCACTGCAGAATGTAGCTCACATCTGATAAATGCATTCACTAGGTTTGGGTACAAAAAAAAGGAAATCAGATGACCTCTTAAAGAAGTCAGGGTTTTATAAGTAAACTTCCAACAAGGAAAACAAGGATTACTTCAGTGCTACCATGTTTGCATTATGGACAATAGGCCCGTCACAATAACTAGTTTTGAAGTGCGTTACATTGCTGAGGCAAATATACACGATATTTTATATATATATAAACGATAATATTTAAACTACGTTATGCTACGGACGCAAAAACCCAAGAGCAGAATTAAACCACAAAAACTACCTATTGCAGCTCTTTTGTTTTTGTTAACACTATTGTACATTTCGAATAATTAGCAGAATGAAACACTTTAGTACTTAGTTTACATCTGTAATGGATCATAGAAGGTATTTATTTAAATCCTTTACGCAAATCTTATCATATAGCCAAAAAATAACCCAAAATTTCCAAGTAAGGTAAAGAAAACACAGCCTCCATATGCTGAATGATATAATTCACTATAGTAATTATTGTGACAGGCCTATGACATGACACGTACTAGTATACGGCTATGTACTTTAGACATTCAAAGAAGCAAACACATAAAAAAGTTGTATCTATACTTTGGTCTCTTTTGGGCTACTTTTAATTATACAGTGTAGGTCCGGTGATTTCTACCCAAACCTAAATGAACTGGAATGAGCTGAAGTGAGCGACATGATGCACTAAATGCCTGTACGGGGGCAGTGCGGTGGTCTGTGGAGGCACTCAGATGGTGGACTTGGAGAAGGACACGCGCAGGTGGTGGTTCTCCCCCAGGTCGTGGTTGTGGAACTCGATCAGACACTCGATGGCCTCCTCCACTGAGCCCATCTGGATCAGAGCCATTTTACGATCTTTCCTGGGGAACACAATGTAAAACGGGTCATTACAATGTGCTTTACAATGGACATACCTGCTATATAGTTTAGGGCTGCTCCATTTCATTAAAAATCTGTCTAAAAAAATTTCAGAGAAGACACTTGTATTAGTTCTACTTGTTCTTCTTCATATTTAAAAAAAAAAAAAAAAAAAGTTCATTGTACAACTTTCTAGAACTGTCAAATGCTGTTCTTCATGTGAACGTTACTGCTCTGTCTGGAAAGAAGTCTAACTCAAATGACAAACTGCAAATCTAATTGAAATGCACCAGTAACGTTAGACATAATATGACTAGCGGCAGGTAAATGTCATTACATTCTATCATATATCATATTACAGAAAGAGAGAAACAAGTGGCATATTAAGAGAACAAGAACATTCAGTATAAAAAGCAAAATAGTTTTGAGTTCAATGTGTCTGAATGAAGTGTTACTTACTGAAAGAATTTGAAGGCTTTGACTGTAGCACCTGAACTTGCAAACAGTCTCTTGAGGTCATCTTCCATCACAGAAGGACTAATAAAAAGAAAGAAAATATTTAGTTTTGTAAAACAGCAAAGAAAACTAATAATCAATGAAACCTACGGGATGTTGGAGAGGTGGAGTGTGGCCGATGGGGGGAAGATGTTGGAGTAGTTCTTGGAGCCGGGCTTCTTGAAGCGGTGCAGAGGGGAGTTGCTGAAGTCCTTGGTGAGGCCCTGGTCCTCGTGTCCCTCTCGAGGCAGCTGCACCGTCGTGTGTTTGGACAGAGTCACACGCATCGCCCTCCCGTGGAGACGCTGGCCGTTCAAGTGGCTCATGGCTGAAAATACAACTTGGTCAGAATAAACAAAGAATAGGACAAACTGTAATAGATTCCGATAAATTGTTTCCATTTTTCTTGCTCAGATGTTGTATCAGGAGATTTATTTCTTCTAGATCAGAAAAACACCTCTAACACCACACAGTATAATGTAAGTTGAAAGTCCAGTGTTGTTATTAGTTAAACATTATCTACAAAGCAGAACAGTCAAGGCTATGACAGCATCTCGTTGTTTACAAGACACCGAGCCGTGCATTGTAAATTTCTGGAGAAGTGCACAGAATTATATTAGAAAAGCCAATTAGTCTTGCGAAGACAAACTGCCCCCTGCTGATGAATACATAATGCTGGCAATAAGATGAAAGAGGTAGATAAAACACAGTGGTTGGTGTTTGCACATATGTACCTAGCTGAGCCTGTGTGCCATCAGACATCTGTACCAGAGCATTCTCCTTTTTATTAAACAGGATCTTCACTCTCATCACATCGCCATACACGCCTAGAATTAGAAAAACAATGCACAAATGTTACAATACAATAGCAACTAGCTGCGTCATACAGACACACAGTCAAACACAGCAACAAAATAGTAAAATCAAAACATTTTTAACTACTAAGTAAACGCTAACAATTATCTAACAGCTACTTCTCTTGGCTAAATCAAAGCTATCTAAACCTACGGAGGCTAATCTGGGTAATTAAAAGATGGCGGTGTGTGGTGGTTTGGGGAGGAAGATCTGATGACAAAAATCAAAGTGCATAATAAAAATGGAATAAGTGTCTTTTGATTAGCAGTAGAGAAGACGTTTATAACTAAAAAAGACATGCAAGAATGAACTAGACATGCACAAACCTAAAATTAGACCAGTTTATCTGTAAATGTATGACATATTTGAGATATGTCAAAACTGGTCCACAGGAAAGCGGCTGCATTTCATGGTGTTATAAACAGTGATTCTCAACTGGGGGAAATAGACAAAAAAAATAGATTGTATGGAGTAATTTTTTTGTTCAGATTTGAAGATAAATGCATGAAAAAAAAAATCCTATGTGCCAAAAAAAAAAAAAAAGGTAAAAAAGGTGGATTACAAAGTGAGGAGTAAAATGAGTCCGGTTGAGAAACACTTGAAAATTTTAGACCAAATTAGAAAATAATTTCTTTAATTTCCCATTTTGTTTAAGTTTGTTTTTTTTGCTGTAAATTCATTTTAATCTTGTTTTTTTTAATTCATTACAGACCACAACAATCAGACAAAAATGTACAAAATGAACTGAAACCAACCATTTAGTTTTTCGATTACTGGAAGATTCATAAATATACATTTATTGGATTAGTTCCTTGTTTATATAGAGCGATATTTGCT
Organism: Odontamblyopus rebecca; assembly: GCA_030686955.1. Taxonomy (NCBI): domain Eukaryota; kingdom Metazoa; phylum Chordata; class Actinopteri; order Gobiiformes; family Gobiidae; genus Odontamblyopus; species Odontamblyopus rebecca. The sequence continues at coordinate 14,253,070 of CM060670.1, read as the reverse complement.
ATGAAATGCAGCAGCTTTGAGTGTCCCTCTCTCCTTCCTTCCACAAACCCACATCAACCAACACAGCTCAGACCACCCCCAAACCAAACAGTAAGACCCCCGCCCCCCCACAGCCCTGAGCCTGATGACAAGCCATCAGTGGTTAAAGAGCAAACATCATGAGACAAGACATGCCCACCTTGCCTGGTAACAGTAGTCATAAAAAAAGGAGATGAAAGGATGATAACGTACCGAAAAGAATAAAGAGGCAGTGTGGCGTAACGCTCTTTAGAGACAGCAGGGGGAGCAGCGGGGCCAAAAAAAGGGGACAGGGGAACAAGGGGAAAAGAGCGGAGTGGAGGAGAGTGGAGTCGGGGTATGTCCGCGGGCCACGGGCAGCCAGGTCCACCGGGAGGCCACCATGGAGGAGAGGCATGAGGGACGAGCAAAATATGGAGAAAAGACAGAAGAGAGAAGGGGGAGAGAGAGTGATGGGGAACGGATGAGTGTCGATGTCAGTGTTTGGAAGGTTTGTTGTTTGGGATGTAGTGGATTTTGGATGCCAGATTTGGGACAGTGGATGGGGGGAGAGGGGTGAGGGGATGGTGGGGTGAAGTGGGGATGTGGAGGTGAAGCGGGATACAGGACAGACAGGGCAATTATTGGTCATGGGGCGTGCAGTCAGTTGGCGAAGGTCGGGAGGAGGGGGTCAAAACAAGAGTGGGGGAGAGAGGGACAGAAGAGAGAGAGAGAGAGAAAAAAAAGGAAGTAAAAACAAGGTCAGTATACACAAAGAAATGTAGTGCTTCAGACAGTAGAACTGGCTAAATTAAAATGCACTGTCACTATGGGAACACTAGGAGAAAAAAAAGAAGAAAAAGATTAACAATGAAATACAGAAAAAGGCAGAGACAATATATACTTTTAAATACTATGTTTTTGATATTTTACATTAACATACTAAATAAACAAAAAATACTATATTAAAATAAACTTAACTCATAACAAAAGGATACTTAAACCCTGACTTAAACCATGTGGGACTACGTACACATGCCGCACTTTGATTATAAACACAGTATTAAAATGCTGCTAAAAATTACAAAAGTAATATTGTCTCTCCAACAACATAAGAATGATTCAAACTAATGGACAAAATGAAGATATGAAATGGTAAGTTTTCTTATAAAAAAAAGAAGTTAGTGTTTTAAATAAAACTTAAAATTCACAGTGAGCAAAGTGGCAGGTTGGAAATACAGCAGGATTGGTCAAACACAGAGAGGTCCGATAGAAAGAGGTCATGAAACCCCAATATTAAAAATGTAATGGTCACATGGAGACAGCTTTAAAACAGTGGACCTCTTAAAGGGACGTGCAGTCGTGTAAAACACTGATGTGTCTTTACTGCGTGTGTGTTCAGGTGTGTGTTCAGGTGTGTGTGCAGGTGTGTGTGCAGGTTCAGGTGCTCGTGCAGAGGTGTGTTTGGATAACTCGGGCTGAGTGAGCCGAGTGGGAGCACTGACCTCTGGATTGAGGTTGCTGACCAACAGGACATTGTGTCCGGCGGCGGCCGTGAGCCCCGTGAGGCCGAGGCGAGAGGCGGCTGCGGCTGCAGCTGCCATGCCTGTGGGCCCCACCCCCAGAGAAGCCAGGGCACTGGGGATACCAGGCATAGACAGACCTGGAACCAAACAAAACCGATTGTCTTTACACAAAATGTGATGAATACTCTTGTTTATAAGCATTAACAGGCAAATAAAAGGCTTGCAATTTTACCTGCTGCCTGCTGAATGGCAAACGTTGGAGGGAATGCATGAGCGCCCCCGTATGGAGAGGCTGAGATAAGGCCAGGAGCTGATGAAGACAAAAGTAAAAATGAGAATCCTGTTTTACACTGTTATAAAGCAGTATGTTTCAGTGTCTGTACCAAAAGCTGCAGCGGTCATGGGGTCCACAGTGGGCTGGGCGTCTGCTGTGGGCAGGTCGGGGCGGGTGTAGTCTCTGCTCTTGTCATTGTTGTACTTCACGTTGAGGCTGGTGAGTTTGGAGAAGCTGATTCTGAGAGTGCAGCAAGCGTTGTAGATGTTCTGCCCATCGAGAGACTGGAAAACAGAAAACATTATTAGGACAAACAGTCTTCATAAAGAATACGCTACAATCTGGGGGTCTATTTTAAAAAGATAAGTGTGGCTTACCAGTTTTGCATGTTGAGCAGTCATAGCATCAGCATACTGGATCAGAGCTTGGAATTGGTTATTCTTGGTAAATGTAATGATCTTCAGGACAGTGCCAAACTTAGAAAAAATCTGTTAAAAATAAAGAAACCCTGATTAGCATAAGTAACATTTTACTATATTCTTCCATAGGCTTCAGCTCATCTTCAGTTCACCTGGTGCAGGACGTCCAGAGTGACGGGGTAGAAGAGGTTCTCCACGATGACTCGGAGCACAGGGCTCTGGCTGGTGGGACCCCCGAGGCTGCTGGTGTCTGTGGAGATGGCCATGTTCCCCATTGCTCCTCCGTGCAGAGCATTGACCGCCTGCAGAGCTGCCTGTGCACGCTACACAATGCAGTGATTAAACTCATTTCATTCCTATAAGCAGACAATTATACTTCTAGTTTTTGATCTGGCTCACCACTTGGTTGGGAGAGTTGTCAGTCTTGAGCTCCTTGTGTGTGGAGTACTGCAGGAAAACTGGGTGGTTTCTGATGACGGGTGTAACAGAGGAGTAGTAACTGACCATGGTCTGGGCACACTCTTCACTGTTCAGTTCCAAGAATGCCTGCAACAGGTGAAAAACGGAACTCAATTTTAACTACTCAAAAATTTATTATTACAAACATAACTGTTGTAACACTTACAAATAATTAAAAAAATATCTGTAATTGATTTTTCCATGTAGTTATACAATTTTTTTTTGACATGGCAGTTGTATTGTAAAAACTCATAGGGTGAAAATGAGACTAGAGACTCTGCATCCAATTAAAAAGCATTTTATTGTACAAGAATCAGGAAGTCTGCCATTAGCATGCTAATGTTTGTTGGCATGACCATGATGAAAAAAGTCCACTCTGGCCTCTGAAAGTTGGGAAATTGCTTATAAGCTCAGTGTGGTGAATACTAAGGATACTAGGAATGCCTTAAAGTGAAGAATAACTCTGGACCACTGCAGTTTAAAATAAACTACTTCTGTTTTTCATATTTTATAGAAAGTAGAAATCAGATACAAATTAGCTACAGTAAGCATATGAGACATTTGTCTTAACAGCGGTCCTGCAGGTTTGTCCAGTGGGCTTATCTCCTGGTACCTGGTTTTTGCCCTTGAGCATGAGCAGGTTGGTGACCTTCCCAAAGGGCAGTCCCAGGCTGATGACCTCGGCCTCGTTGATGTCATTGGGCAGTTTGCGCACGTGCACGACTCTGGACGGGACGCCAGGGCTGCGCACGTCTCCTTTGAATTTCTTACTGTCGTTGCCATTGGCTGCGGGCGGAAACACAAGCAGATACAATCAGGAGGAGAGAACAGAGGGCTCGGGTTTGTCTTGAATAATGGATTGCTCACCATGACAACGCAAACAACACACACATTGACAAGTACTAGGAGGGAGGGGAAAAAGATTCACCCTTTCCATGGCAACCCCCTTCCTTACCTGAGTTCATGATATAGGGCCCGTTGGATACACTGGAAGAAAACAGTTCGTCGGATCCCCTCTGCAAACACAAAAACAATGGTTCAATTCATGGCAAACAGCAGCGCACAGCCCAGCAGGTGGACAGCGCCGCTCTCATGTTACCTGGGCCATTGTGTGATAAGGCAGGAAGTCATCTGATAACCAAAAGAGGATCAGGCAAACACAGTGGTGCCCAGTTCTTCCTTACAAGGAAATATGGCAACTAGTTCGCAAGAAAGTAGTATTTAAATAGCTTGACGTAAGTCATGGATTCTACGACTGGCGCCATCAACAAGTGTGCTTGTGTCAACTATTTTGCATACAGGTATATTTCAATATATTGAAAGTGCAATTATCAAAGCACAAAGGTTGTAGTTACATGTAATATATCCGTCTTGCACACAAAATAAAATATCCACATTTTGTAGAAAAATATTGTTTAGACCTCTACAAAACATGTTCTGAAACTCATGTGATTTTTGTCTTAGTTTAGCTGTTCATATTTCCGATACAAATTTTGAAGCACAATATATTGCCACAGATGGACTGGGATAAACAATACTGAAACAACTTTATGCCACTGACACAATAACAATAAAGCAATTACCACAGAAGTTACTTACTCTACTTTCTACAGCTCAAATCTGATATTAATTACAACTGCAAACGGCAAAAATTCCTCCATTATTGCAAAGAGAATACAGATGATAAATACTGATCCCAAAAACATAATGTTCCAGTTTTCGCGAATGATCAATATAGTAATTATTGTGACAAAAAATGCATTTACAGCCAAAATTAGCCCATTTCTGATATGATTGATACTTTTGCAATCTTCAGGGACACTGATAAGAAAACATTCAATAATCGTTTTTGTATCCGCCCACTCCCATTTGTGGACATGTAATGCACAATCACTGTCCATAGCTGAGGGGCATCTTTAAGTGGTTTAAGGGTTTCCAGCTGCTGACCACTCCAAGCTTTCATCTCATCACTCACTATAGAGGAGGACATACTGCTGGGGCCTCAGACCAGATGGGAATGCTCAGGCTGTACATAGGAGGGCCAGTGTGTCTCAAAGCAGCTTGTATCGCTCCTCGCTCGTCCATATAATAAAGTTGTGTTTCAGGACAGCTCTCTTTGCTCTATGTGTTTGCGGTGGCTGATATGAAGTGCGGCAGTCACAAGAAGTGGTTCAGCAGTCCAAGCTCTACGCAGCATTACAATGGAGCTCCTGTTCACATTAATACTGGGGCCATTGTTATGGAAACACACACACACACACGGAGGACTACAGCGGTAAAACAACCAGCGGTCAGGTCTGCACACATTCCACACCTTGAGATGATTCAAAAATGAAACGTCGGTCGTTTTAAGTTTTAGGCGAATAAGACAAAGATCAAAAAGGGGTTTAAAATAAGCTGTGATTTAAATGCAATTTGAATGTCTCAAAAAGCAAGATTGCAAACTCTGCAATTATTTAAGAATTTCTGCTGCAAAGAAAATATCTGACTCAATAAACCTGCTAAACCTGACCACAAACATGTTCTGAAATGCATGGGATTCTTGTGTTGGTTTCAGTCTTTTTTCAAATGCAAATGCTAGTTTTTGCATTAACTGTGCACTATGAATGATTGAAATTTAAAAACAAAATCCTTAACTGATTTCTCTGTCAAGCTATTGTTTCAAAACTGTGCCGTCCCATTTTAGATGAGTAAAACACACCACAAGCTGACTCAGGCGTTCTAAAATCCCTGCAAATCCACAACTTTGCAGAAAAAACCCTATCTTCCCTAATAGAGTTACAACCACAGGTCCGGCCATCTTCTCAAAATACTCAGCATATGGGATGAGTTAAAAGTCAAATACTTAGTCAGCTTTAACTAAACAAAATGTGGCAAACATGAGTGAGTGAAACTTTGCTACGCCAATACCAGATGTGAACCTCAGGAAACAGGGGAAGTGGCCCTGGCCTTGTGTGGGCGATAAGGCAACAAAATCGGGCCAGATTCCAAGGTTTAGTTAAACTTCCTTGTGAGAACTGAAAACTGTTCCTCTGTGTCCTCAAGCTAATAATAAATGATGTGTGCAATGCTCTAAAAGACTTAGCCAGAACAAAACTACGGATAATCGACAAATATAAAGTGTGATGAGTTGGTTTGTTTTAGCATTAAGTGACATTTAATAGGGTGTAGGCATGAGATGATACTGAAATTTGGTGTTATAATTATCATGGCCAAACTGATACATCATAATAATTATGAAAGTAGCTGACAAATCTTATGGTTATGAATAGTTATAAATGTAATATTATGAATTGATTCCATATTTAAAACTGTGAAAACAACAATGATCTAGAAGAGATCATCATGGAGAAGTAGTTTTGCTCTTTTTATCATGATAAATGATATTATTGTTGTTTATTGTCCCATTCCTACTAGTGCTGCAACAATTAATAGAATAGGGCCTAGTAGTCTATAAAAAATAACCAGTTGTATAATGATAACCGTAATTGTCACCAAGTAATTTTAGAGTTTGTACTGTCCAGATGACTAGTAACATTTAAAATAAATTAGAAAGTCTTAACATTGTCAAATTTCTACTACTTTTGCCGTTCAAGTCACAAGACTGAATGATATGCCTCTGAGACAACACCCAAACCAAAACTGAAGTTACAAAACTAACTGTACGCAACCAAGGACAGAGTACAACAAAATGCATATGGAACTAACTAACTAACTAGACTATAAACATCTATTATGGGCGGCTGGCGGGGTACTTGTGATCGTAAAAAGCCCCTGGAGAGATGCACAAAAGGGAAGAGTGCAGGTAGAGACATGTTTGCCCCGTGCTTCCAGTGAAGGGGGCAGGGCGCTGTGCCTCTCAGGGGGCAGGAGGGGGGCAGGAATGCGACCACGAAATACCAGACGCTTTGCCCGGACCCAATAATTACAGATTCCAGAAAGGCGCTGCACCATAACTCAGAAGCATTATTATTACTCTTACAACGCCTCAAGGCTTAAAGCGCACAGTTACACAACTTCAACAATGTGGAAAACAAAAAGTATAGTTTTACAGAGTGTATTTAAAAACTTGCATTGGTTTTCAAGAATAACCGGCTTTACTGAAATACATGTTTGGAGGGGGGAAGGCGGGGCGTGTGTCCATAAGGCGTGTTTCTGTAGCCTTGTTTAAACAGTGTAAAGACCTTTGCCCGGCAGAATGAGGATAGACATGGGAGGATGGTTACAGCGGGAAAAGGGTTCCATTTCTGTAATTTCACAGAGTGGGCTGAAGCTTTATAATGGCACTGTAAAATGTAGCTATTTTTATGAGGTCAAAGAACCAATAGTAAACAACTAACCTTCCCTCATGCATAAAAACTGCAGATTCAGTTAGTCAAGCATACAAGTATTCAATTCCCGGACAGTTCACTTAACCGAGTCATACCCCAACACCGTTAGACTCACAATCAGCAGTGTTCAAGGCAAATTAGCTGGTAGTGGTAGATACAGGCACATAAAATAAACAGGAAGCTTCATTTCCTCTGCAACTGAACAAGAGCCCAAAAAGCCACTCAGATAACACATTTTGTATTCAGTCCTTTCCTAATCTTGGCGCTTACAGGAGAAAAACAGGCTATAGTTCATACATGTTTAAAATAGTAGGGTAGCCTACGATTACACACCAAAGGATGCCTGCAACAACCCTGTAATTGTTGAAAAAGCAGCCACAAAGTCAAACAATTGTTAAGCTTAAGAATAACTAAAGGCACATCTGAAAAAGACATACATACAATACATAAATTTGTAGCTTATAATGTTATGAAACTAAATATTTCTAGATAAATAAAAAGGAAAACTGACGTACCTTGGTGCCAACTGATATGTCATGGACACTGCTTAAACAGAACACAAGGTTGTAATTAGGGAGGAAATGTAATCATGTAAACAGTGATAAAAATGAGCCAAGCTTCAACAAAACCCACAACAATGAAAGAGGTGCTGATTATCAAATACTTACTCAATTTCAGGGACGTAGCCGGATCCCAGCGGGTACAAGTCAGCGTCTAGGCGGCTGTAAAAAGCGAAAAAAAACACAGGACTTTAATGTCAGCACTTACGAAGAAAGATCTTTGCAAGGATCTACGTAAGCAGAAGCAATTTTCTGAATGCAGCGGAGCGAGTTCACCGCCGTGAGCAACAGGTCCCCAGATCATGCGAGCTCAGGCGGCCAAACAAACACGAAACACTGGTCACAATGCACCATCTTCCCCTATCGTCTGAGAGATAACCCACCAGAGGAGTCTTTAATCAAATCAGCGTGAGATGCCCGAGCCAGACATCCCCGACATGGCCCTGGTTTAGACGCAGCACCAAATGAATGCGGAAATGAGACACGTTGCTTTAGCTTTGCTCGAGTTCCCGTGAAACCAAGTTACCAACACACGGCGAGTCCGCATCAAACAACACATCTCCACGGACACAATACTGCACAAAAACATGCAATTATTCACTCGACTAACTCCCGCATTACCCGATACAGATTTATTCTGTAAAAACACAAAGCAACTGCGAGTTGGCTAACTCGAGTGCTAACTGTTGCTTGTTTTCATGAAAAACTCTTTTCAAGTAAACTTTTTTCCATCCAATTGTTTTAAAAGACAACCATCGCGCCTAGGACACTTTACAAACTAATCTAACAATGAAATAGAGAAGATTTGGCGGCTGGTTTCTCTAAAATAAAGTGTTAAGAGAGGTTCTTTTCACTTACCCGTCCATTGCACAAGAAAAAACTGCAGGTCTGAGACGAAGGTAGGGCGGCACACTTGCTTGATTTTCTTACAAAATGGCTGAACACACGGAGGCAAACGCTGATTGGTCCACTCCGTCCCGAGAGGCGGGGAGAGAAGGCTCCGCGGCTTGTGATTGGTCAGGACAGCGATCACTAGTGAGAGGGGAAGTACGCGGCAAATTTCCACATCATCCGTCCATCCTCTGAGGGACGAGGCTGGAGCAGGGGAGCGGGGAGCAGTGTGGAGCAGTGTGGAGCGGGGAGCAGTGTGGAGCAGTGTGAGGGGTCTGGTAATGGAAGTTTCGGTTTGATGACCACGTGAAACATATGATCTAAAACATATGGCGCATAGGCCTATCCAAGATAACTGTCAAAGCAGACTCTTTGTTCTTTTAACAAAAGTAAAGTACATGTGTGTAGGTATGTGTGTGTGTGTGTGTGTGTGTGTGTGTGCGTATATGTAATGTGTATATGCATGTGTGAATGTATACGTACAGTGTAAGTGTACGTGTATATATGTATGCGTAATGTTATTGTAATGCATTGTTATTGTCTTTGTCATGATTGTATACTTGTATGTCCCACGTTTTTTTTATTTTCTATTGTCTTTGCATGTTGGTAAAAACAAAAAGTAAAAGTAAAGTAAAGTAGTAGGGAGAACAAGGAACAGCCTCTAAATGAATGAGGCTAATTATTTTTGCCAGTTTAAATTAGACCTTCATTTAAGACACTATTTTGCCTATATTCTGCAATAGAGGCCATATAAATAGTTTATTAGCCTAAAACTCATGAGAGGGGGAGAGAACAATTGCCTATTAACCGAGGACAGACCTAAATAAATTAGCCCATGCATCACTATCCAAATATTTAATTATAGCCATATTTTTTTTGTGGAAAAAAGGGAACTGAGAATTCAAGGAGCAAATTTAGCCTACTATAAGCGGCCTATTGGTTATTAAATCCTTGTAATTATGTAGCATTGGCATTTTTACCATGATGACTAATTCATTTAAACTTAAAAGCTTTGGGCTACTTTTTGACCCACATAGGCCTAAGTTACAGGATCATTGCCCCAATTTTCAGTTTGTGTGTCTATAATTATTGAAGAGGCCCAAACCCGAGGCCTGCCCCAGTGTCTCCTCTTTACTAAGGGCATCTTTGTAGTAGACACCGTTGATACCTGACCCCCCTCGGGCTGCTAATGCCTCGCCCTTGTTTCCCATTGTTTACTCCATTGTCTCACACAACATTAGGTTACATTTCACATAAAAGTGGGTGTGGGAGAAACTGGGCTCTCTCATCAAAACAAAAAAGTGACTGTTGGAGAGAGAGCTACTACTGCTATTTAGTTTAATTGATTATTTCTTCATTATCTGGAGGTATACCATTAAGGCCTCATCGATTAGTTGCATAAAGATGTTGCAGAGACATTAAGGGCACTAATTGTGCATACATGCATAGTTCTTATGGCCCATGCCCTACATTTTATAGTGCATATTGTTTGAGTTAGTTTAGTTTCAAGAATATAGAACATTTAGTATTGTTTTGAATATAAGATAATCAGATCTAGTCCAGTATATAAAATATGAAAGAATTCATCTTAAGTTATAGTCTATCAGTCTGGATGAAACATGTGATTGTGAAAGGATCACAATAAACTTATGCCCTCTAGTGGACAGATTTAGGTATTGCAACAACCCAAAACTTCCTTTTCAGGGCAAGAAAACACCTCTTTTAGTTATCTTAATTTTTCCTTCCTAAAACAGGCCTGATACCAAGAAAAATGGAGCTTGAGGTGCTCAACCTGAGTAGTCAGACTCAGCAAAAACTTAAGAGCAGGAAAATCATTTACATTTTAGTCTATAACATTGATTTAAAATTATTCATTGTGTTTTTGAGCTAGCGTGTCCCAGTAATTTTCCTTGTGGATTAATAGTGTGTCCAAGATTGTGGTTAGCCTTGGAATTGGACCCACTATAGTTTGATTAATTACTCTTATCTGTGTACAAATACACTCACACTGCAGCTTAAATGATCTGCTGAAAACAATATTTTATTCAAGATTAAACACTGAGACAATCACAGAATGAACAGGCATTGGTCAAACACAAGGTGACTTCTGCTGCTGTCCCGGAGACCCACGACAACAAAAAGTCCATAGCAACATTTCTGCACATATACAACAGTATGATGCACACATGGAGCTTATAGCAGGATATGCCGGATACATGATGTCAAAAGTTTACAACAATTAATCATACAGGCATCCCAGAATACAACAAACCTACTAAAGTTGCTTTTAAAAAAAACTGGGTCCTCGAAACGGCCTTCCTTGGAGACCATAGTTTGCATATGTCCTATATAGTGAGCTGCAATCTCTTCAAAATAAAAGCATGGATCAAAGGCAGTGTTTAAGGTGGATCTTTGAAAAAACAGGACCAGAGTCAGAAAGAAAATATATATATATATAAATAAATGGCAACAAACAAGACAAGTCCAACTCAACGAACCGGACAAAGGCACCGACAATACACGAAATAAATGTATTTTACACTATGAAGTATGAGAAAGTATTGTGAAGGTACCAGAAGCAGAGTCTCAAGATGTACATATGGAACGCATAGACTGTGCTTTATCAGTCCACGCCTATCGACCTCCCATTGGAATGTTTGAAGGAACTAGGAAGCAAGACTTGAGACAGTGCATCTGGTACTAAACTTTTCTTTCTCAAAAAATGCTAAGAAATACGAAGATTACCCACAATCCTCTTCCCGTTGATCAGAAATGGATGGAAGAAGAGACAGACAGACAGCTAGACACAGCAATAGCACCAACTTGAGTTTGTTGTGAAGAATTTTTGACAATAAAAGTGATTATAAAATATAGTAAATGAATTGTTAGTGGCTGAGAATCACTGACCTATACCATTTGTAAAGTCTCAACTGGCCACTATACGTAATATGTTTTGATAGAATTTTACTAAAGGTTTTCTTCAGACCAAAAAGCTACCTGGGTGCACCTAAACTATTGTAATTTTACACGTTTAACTAAGTGCATCTAAATAAAAACCTTAAATCAGGGGTTAAACTGGGAGGACAAGAACACAGCAGCCAACCACACACACAGTGAATAATACAGATAAGCAACATTTTATTTGGTTCATGAAGAGAGAAAAAAGCTATTTATCTTCATAATAATAATAAAATGATGGCAAGCTGAACAAGCCAGAGAGATGTTACAAAGGTTGTCCCAGTTTAACCCCTGCTCAGTTACATTCACATGGAGGTGATGTTGAAAAGACCAGACAGTGACGAGAATTTGCAAGGCTTCATGCAATGCTACCGTAGTGTTAAGTTTTTACATAGATTCAACTGTGGAAACAAAAGTATTTCAAACATTTGTAGTCACTGCAAAATGGTTTCTTACAATGTGGAATAATCAATCAATCATCAATCAAACTATTTGTCATTTAGTAAAAAATTAAACTTGTATAGAGTGCTGTGCAAAGGCTGTAGGATTTTGGGGAGAAATTGATTGAGTATTCAGGTTTGGCACTTGCTTGTCTCCATGGAGATGTTTTTGCTTTTCTAGGAATGTTCCACATCATGGCATTAAGTGTGTCGATCTCTCCCGACAAGAATGGGTAAGGGTGCTTATTTTAGAGCAATAAAAATTACATTCCAAATCTCAGTGGGATTTTTTTTAGATAAATAGAGAAAAGAACATGATAGATATGTTTAAAGCCATGCTGTGGAACATTCCAGGTAATGCAATATCATCGCCATGGATACGACCAAGTACACCCACACCAGAACATTTATTTTTTTAAGCACCCTAAACGAGATATTCGAACATAAAGGTGCATTGTGAAAATTTTGTGGTGGAGAGTCCGTCACCTGCTTGTTTCTATGGAAATGTGATTGCTCTACCTGGAATGTTCCACAGTATGACTTTAAACAGCTCTACCTTACATTTATTCAAGTACATATGGTTTTACAGCTCAGCTCAAAAATACCTACAAAAGGTTTGGTCTCCGTAATGAAAGGTTTAATACCATACTGTGAAACATTCCAGACTATAACATCTCCATGGAGAAAAACATTTGACAGACCCTCCACCAGAAAAGTTACACAATGCACCTTTAAACTACATTTGATTATAATTTTGATCTCGTATATACATTTGTGACAGACTTTTGCACAGAACTGTATCCGCTAACTTTGTCTTGGTGCTGTGAAACTTATCTCACCCTAAAAGTTACAAATGACCAGTGTAATCAAATATAATACATGTGCATTGGTGATTCTAAAGCGAAGACACTTCATGATTGTAATCTGCTTTCAAGCTCACATGCAGAGGATGAACTGAGATGATTCAGAACCAAAAAACAATAAATACATTGTAGAAAACATAATTTCATATCAATATATTAAAATACTATTCAAAATAAGATCTCAGACAATATTGCAACTATGACATTGACCGATAAATAGTAGATAGGCCTACACAGAGAAATATATCTTAACTGTGTCCTTCATAGTTTATTTAAAGGTGCACTAAGTAACTTTTCTAGTTTAGGGGTGTGTCGCCTGCTTGTCGCCATGGAGATGTAAATTTTTACTTGGAATGTTTCACAGTATATAATAAACAAATATACAAAGGCCTGGCTCAGAGTAAGAATGCATGTTTTTGAGGTATTTGAGTAATAAAAGATCTGTTAACTAAATAAATGCAAGATGGATATGTTTAAAGTCATACTGTGGAACATTCCAGGCAAAGCAATATCATCTCCATGGAGAAAAGCAAGCAACAGACCCTTCACCAGAAAAGTTACATACTGCCCCTTTCATGTTTGGGAGATTTCCAGATTTGTCCAGCTAGAGCAAGCTAATACATTTGATCTTTTTTTTAACAATAATACCAATGACTTTACAGTACACAGTCTCATTATAAGATATACATAATGAATACAATATAAATGTCAAGACAGAAAAATAGAAAAATATCAATTGAAATTAAAATTCAAATACATATTGGAGAAGTCGAGTTGTACTTTTCAGTCTTTGTGGTTCTTGAGCTTGTTTGGGCTCTTTGTTGATATTGGCTGTGTTTCTGCTTTTGTTGTGTTACTTTATCCAGTCCTGACGCGCACACACACACACACACACACACAGACACACACGCGCACACACACGCATACAGTGATACACACACACACACACACACAATCAGACTCGGCTCTCACATGACCGTGCAGCACTTGCAGCTCTGTTTCTTCTCCTTCTTCTCCTCCTCGGCTCCGTTGGCCTTCTCCTTATCCGCCATGCTACCATTAGGGGGCGCCTGCTCGTCTGTGGCCCCATCTCCTCCCTTCCCCTCGCCGTCTTCAATCACCACAAACTCCGCCTTCACGTTGCCATCGACCCCCTCCACGGCAGCACGCGATTCCAGCTCCTCCTCCACGGTTTTGTACCCCATGAAAACCAGGGTCACCGGGTTGTCCGCACTGGCCTGGTCTGGACTGGGACCCAGCAGTTTGGCCTCGACCCCGGTCACCTCTCTCTTCGGGGTCTGGCCCGAGTTCTGCACTACTCCGTTCTCACCTGCAGGGAGCACCAGAGTGACACCAGAGGCAGCCAGGCAACAGACAATCAAGTTATGACTTTTTATTGTCAATTTTATTGACCCACAAGGGAAATTACTTGGACACAGTAGCTCACGTATTGCAGTATAATAACAAAGAGCATTATCGCTGTGGTTAATTAGCTTGGGATTTGTAAGTTACTATAAAAGCATTTAATTTTTAGCATATTAGTTAAGGGATGTTCATTTGATATGCTGAACAAGGACTCAGAAATATAACGCCACAATAATTTCCCACTAAATTACCAGTTTTTGGCCTTGTGGGGTTGTCACAATAATACTACGCTTTCAAACTTGATTTCGATCCCACAAAGATAATAATAAGTAATTTTCAGCACAAAGTAGTAGTTCCTTCTGTAATGTTACCATGTGGTCTTAAACTAGATGTGCTATAGAACAAAACCACTGTAAAATGTTGTCCAGTTATTCAAATCAGTTTAGTTTTAGTACTGATTAATATCTTGGTATCAATACTTTTACAACCCAAAGTTGCCACAAATCCTACTTCAAGTTATAATATATTTTAACAGATATGCCAGGAAAAACGTAAATTTATTTCTCCTGATCAATATTTTAATGAATGTTCTCCCTCTTCCTCTGATACACTAATAGCTCGAACAGTAGTATTTTGTAGCCTACTGAAACGCATGCACAGTTTATCTATTCTGAATGCATAACTCCTGAAAGAAAGATACCCGTGTTTGCAAGTCACTAATTGCATGCTAATTACAAGCAACAAGTCAATGGTTACAAAGAGGACTTGAAAACAGGCGTGTGTAGTTCCTGGAAACTCACTGACTGTTTACGAAGGTGCTATTATTAGCTGCTGTGCTCGTGTGTGAGAGCGAGGTGGTCAGGAGGAGGGGTTGCCATGGTTTCGTGTTGTCATAGCGCTCACTCACCTCCGTTCTCTTTGGCCACGCCCTTCGCCGGCACGCCTGTCTCCAGCTCCTCGATCTCCTGCTCCAGCCTGCATCACAACAGCACAACACACAGGGAAATGTAAAAAGCAGGTCACGCTACGCTGTCGTTTAAAAATAGAACATCTGAGGAAATATGGAAAAAAAAAAAAACGTACTACTTAAAGGTGCACTGTGTAACTTTTCTAGTGGAGGGCCTGCCACCTGCTTGTCTCCATGGAGATGTTATTATTTGTCTGGAATGCCCTGGTATGGTAGTAAATGTATCTATCATTTCATTTACAGAACATGAGTTTTTATTGATCTAAAAACCTGCATTCTTTCTATGAGCGGGCTCGCCTCTCCACAGATCTGATCTGTAACTTTTCCCAGTAGCGCTACCTGCTGTCTCCATAGAGATACATAAGTGTAATGCCATAGTGTGGAACATTACAGGCAATATTTTCATGGAGAGAAAGCACCAGAAAAGTTACACAGTGCACCTTTATCTAGACAATGTAAAAGGTGCACAATTTTTAGGTAGTTGTCCTTAGTCTTAGTTGACCTAAATTAATTGACAAATTATTTTATTTTTATTATAAGGGTGTTTATATGGGATGACTGCAGAAAGGAAAAGTTAGTGAGTGAGCTGATTGTTTTAATCAGAATTACTCCAGTTTTACAACAGTGATTTTTTTAATATTTCGATGTAAAAAAACAAACAAATAAACTCATGATTCACAAGTTTAATCTGTCTTAAATACATAGTTTGGTACTTTCTTCTGTATAAGTAGAATATTTCCTATCAGTGAATCAGCTCTAAATCAAATAATCACTTGCCCTGTTCTTTATTCACTATGGGAAACTATGGGAAATTACCACTTCACCAATACGACTCTGAATGCTGGGAAAAGCAGTACTGAGCGTCAATACTGATCACATGACTTCTAGTGTAAACATAATATTCCATCCATTCATCTTCTTCCGCTTTATCCAGCTGGGTCACGGGGGCAGCAGTTCGCGGCCCAGTCCTCTGTGCACCCGACCCAAAACATAATATTAGCGGCCATATTTTTAGCAGCGTCTTTCTCATCTACATGTACAGATGTATTGAACTTATTCTACCCCACCCACTTCTGCTTCTAAATGTACAAAAAAGCACTTCTTTAGCGGTGGCACTTCTGGTTATGTGGGATTCCCATTTATTTCATGAAGAATTTGACAAAAGTATGATGAAGATATGATTCATGTGCACCAACAGGTCAGTAATGCAGTTTTTCTGGGAGGCTTAAAACGATATAGAGCTTATTTGCTGTCAAGAATAAGGTGTACAATAGTGACCTGAGGATGACTTGCTCCAGAAGTTTGGTCTTGACTTCGTCCTCATGTAGACGGCGTTTGGTCTCCTCTTCCTCAGGCGCTCCATCTAACAACCAGCGCTCCCTCAGGGCTTTGGACTACAACATAAAACACACGGACACTTTATAAGCCTTTAGCCCCAAACTAATGATACGATACATCAAATGACAAGGGAGGGCCAGATAAGGAAATACCTCGAAACATACTGCCTGTGCGGAGGAGTGCAAACATCATGTCTAAGCACTGTAAAGAGCTCGTATTTTAAAGATACGGTGGAGGGAAGTGTGGTGGAATGCATTCTCCTTCAGTATCATTATTTTACATTAGCGATAGTGTTGCAATAATTCAATCATATAGGCTGGATTAATACTAGTATGAATAATAGAGTATAGACTGAGCTAAAGGGCCCTAGAGGAAAGACTGCTTCAATATTTCCGATTTTTCTTTACTATTACAGTCAAAAATACTTAAAAAGGTGCAATTTGTTATGTTTTATGTGGAGGGTCAACCACCTGTTTGTCTCCATGGAAATGCTGTAACTTTACCCAGAATTTTCCACAATATGGTACTAGACATCTCTATCTCCATGGACACAAGCGACAGGTTAGCTCTGAGGAGAGGCGAGCTAGATCACAGCAAACGCACAGCAATAACAGCAAAAAGAGCACTAGTAACTGACTATATAGCAGTTTGGACTGTTGTGTGTAGATGTGCTTCATAAATAAACTTGACTTGATACAAAATGGGTAAGTTTAATGCTACACAGTGGAACATTCAAGGCAAAGCAATAACATCTCCATGGAGACAAGTGATGAACCCTCTATCGAAAAAGTTGAGCTGAGTCATAGTCTGAATGAAACTCATTTTAATTTCAAACCAGACACACATTAGTTTTGCAGTTGTTCCATCTTGAGTAATAATCACATTTTTCAAACATAATAACATCATTTCACAGCAGCAGTAAAAAATAATCCACTAAAACATGACCCATGGTGAGTTATAAAAAGAACAAACAGCAAAGTTGAACTCGATTCATCCTGGTGCTGTAAGACACTATTTCAGTCTACACCTCGAGGCTTGTAAGTTTTGCGTATAGGTGTGCCACAGTGCACGCCGCTCTCTAGGACGGGCTTTTTAATTATATTTTCTTCATTAAGAGAAGATGATTCAGTTTCCCCTGCAGCTTTCATTAGCGCGAGTCAAGCAGACAAATCACCACCACTGAAACATCGTGATTAAGTCATTTAGTCCCATTTAAGGGTGCTTTATGGAGCTTTAGCGGAGGGTATATGCAACCTGTTTGTGTCCATGGAAAAGTGACTGCTGTAATGCTACAAGGCAAAGCTACTGGTCAGATCTATGGAGAGGTGGCCCTGCTTAGAGTAACAATATACACACACGCAAGTATTTTTGAGCATTTAAAACAACTGTGATAAATAAATGCAAAATACATATGTTCACTATCTTTCCTCGCTTTCTAGCTTCTTTGCTTTTTTCTTGCTCTCTTGCTCCCTTGCTTGCTTCCTTGTTATTTTCCTTGCTTTCTTACCTCTTTGTTTTCTTGCTTCTTCCTTGCTTCTATGCTTCCTCCCTTACTTCCTTGTTTCCTTGCTCCATGCCTCCTTACTTCCTAGTTTCTTTCCTTGCTCCCCTGCTTCCATGCTCCCTTTCTTCCTTGCTTTCTTGCTCCCTTCTTTCCTAGCTTCCTTGTTTCCTTGCTTGCTTGCTTTCTTGCTCCGTTGTTTCTTTGCTTCCTTGCTCCCCTGCTTCCATGCTCCCTTGCTCCCTTTCTTCATTGCTTTCTTGCTCCCTTCTTTCCTAGCTTCCTTGTTTCCTTGCTCGCTTGCTTCCTTGCTCCCTTGTTTCCTTGCTTCCTTGCTCCCTTGCTGTCTTACTTCCTTGCTCCCTTGTTTCCTTGCTTCCTTGCTCTCTTGCTTCCTTGTTTCCTTGCTCTCTTACTTCCTTGCTCCCTTGTTTCCTTGTTCCCTAGCCTTCTTGTTTCCTTGCTTCCCAGCTTCCTTGTGTCCCTCCTTGTGGCCTTGCCTCTTTACTCCCTTACTTGCTTGTTTCCTTACTCCCATGACTCCTTGCTCCATTGCTTCCTTGTTGCCTTGTAGAACATTCCTGGCAAAGCAATATTTCCATGGAGACAAGCAGGAATGTTACACAGTGCACCTTTAAACCAGAATAGTGAATAGTGCATCCCAAATAGTGCACTTTGCTTGCCAAGAGGAGAATGGACCTCGATAAGTCATTGAGCTCCAGGCTAAACCAGTCCATTTGACCTTATAGATTAAATTAGACACTTAATGACCAACGATTTGAATTCTACTGGACGTGTAAAAGAGCTATTACGGTATTTTCTGATCTGTTATAATGTTGTTTCCTCATCACAAACATACCTGGAGTTGAGTTTTGTTTTATTCACACATGTTTAATACACAAACCCTGCATGTTTAGGCAGAATTCTTCTCTAAAACACACTTTGTTCCACCTTGTGATGTCATGTGGTAATACAGGAAATACTCCTCTGTGTTTTAAAGGCCATTCACTTTCACTAGAATCATTTGGACGATTTCTACCCTGGACTTGCCAATCGCTACTGAGCTAAAGGTAAAAAGTGGATGTTAACTACTGCTTCATGACATCACAAGGTGGAACAGAACATTTTGAGCTTTGGGGATGTAGACACACATAATAAAAGATTACTCAAACATGTGTGAATGAAACAAATCACAACCTCAGGAATGTTTTTGATGAGGAAACCACATTATAACATGGCTTAAAGCTCATAAGAGTTAGTGATAGTAGTAATAGTATAATAATACTTCCAGTAATAGTGGTAAGTCTAGTAGCAGAAGGACTTAGTTGTAGTAGCAGCAGTACATTTAGTACAGAGCAAAACTTGGAAGTGACTATGCCCTTCTCATTGGTTAATTAAAATATGATTCCAGTTAATTAAACCAAAGAAGAAATCTACTGCCCTGATTTAGCTGTCACTTTGAGGTCTTATTCTGCAGATGGTCCCTTTATCTTCACTACAGCCCCGGCCCCCTCCTCAGCTCCTGTTGTGATTAGGCAATATCAAAGCACATAGCTGGCATGCTCTGAGGTAAATATAACAGTGTGTGGACCTGCAGCTGTTAGAACATACGGTGATAGACATCTGAGCATATGGAAAAGTGCAGCCTGTTTTCAAGAATTGGATCAAAAACGGAAAAAAAATGTGGGAAAACAAATCTTGATGTGAATTCCACGCCAGTGATGCAATTTCAGCAAAAGTTCCCAAGTTTTTTTTTTCTTCCAAACTTCCACCCCTCTCTCCCTCTCTCCTGTAGGCACTCCCTTCTCCCATATGGTTCATGAAGTTGTAAATGCATTTTAATGTGAATCATGTTTACAAAATTATCCAGAAATCTTGCAAATTTCCGTTTTGAATTTAATTTCTGAAGTGGTCATACGTTTCTTGTATACTGATTGTGATGTAGACTTCCTGACTAAAAGAGAAGATTAAATAAGTAATATGTACTCTTCTGGTGTAGGACTTTTTGTTTCCATGGAAATGTCATTGCCTGGGATGTTCCACAATATGACATTTATTCAGTTACAAGTGTTAAATTGCTAAAAACAATACACTTTAATGCCATATAGTGGAAAAGTCCATACAAAGAATCTCCATTAACAAGAAAATTTACATAGCACTTTACAGCGCACTTTATAGATATAAGTAAAATGTAACACAGTGGATCAAAAACATAATTAAAATTCTTTGTTTACAGTTTTCACATTTCTCTAGGTCCACTTAAGTGTAAAATATTCCTGCTTTTATAAGAATACTGTAGTTTTGATCAGTTTGAGTGCTTTCAGTTGGAGTTCCAGACACCCAGCCCCAGTGTAACTCTACACCTCCACCCCAGGCACACGCACTCACTTGGGCATTGAAAAGCCCTGACCTCCCCTTACTCTGCTCTGCCTCCTCCTCTCTCATCCACCACACCCTGCCACAGGCCTGACATCACTCTATGAGCACAAGGAGGAGGAGAAAGAGAGAGGGAGGAAGGAGGAAGGGCGAGGAAGAGAGTGGAGGAGACAGGGAGGAAAACATAGAAACAAAAAGGGAGGTGAGAAAGAGAGGACTAAAGAGAGAGGAGGGATGGAGAAAGAGAGACAGGGGAGAGAGAGAGGAGAAAGAGGGAGATATAGAGAAGAGGGAGAGAGGAAGTTGGGGGAAAGAGAGGAAAGGACAGAGGGAGGGAGAAGAAACAATAGAGAAAGAGAGAAAGAAATAGGGAGGGAGGGAGGGAGGGAGAGAGAGAGAGCGGGAGTGAGAAAGGGAGTGGGAGAGACAAGAAAAAAGAAGATACAGAAAATAGAGAGAGAATGTGAGTGAAAAAGGGAGTGGGAGTGAGAGAGACATGAAGTTGTAAACGACTGGAGTCGAGCTGTAGCTCCATTGTTCCTTTGGCTTTAAAGTGGCTAAGGTCAAACAAAGAGAGGAAGTGGGACACACTCACAGAGTTAAATGGCTGAGCAGCTGTGAGAGTCAAAATGAGGTAACCTGAAACCAGGAGCTTACTATGGGACAGTGTGTTTGGGAATTCAGATAGAGATGTAATAGCAGTAGATTGCAAAACACAATACAGGCATGTTCTAGATGTAGGCTGATAAAAAAGAGGTCACGAATACATGAATAATGGACTTTTCACAACAACTACAGGCACAAAGGACAAAAACCTATTTCTTACAACAATGATAATTACAGGTGGACTTCTCTGTGACAATTGTATAGCTTTGCCTAGAATATTCCACAAGATGGTTTCAAACATCTCCATGGAGAAAAGCATTTAAAGCACTGTTTTTCAAAGCATATTTAAGCAATAAAACACCAATAACTGAATAAATGCACAACAGGTCAGCTGATTTTCACTAGTGGAGGTTGGTGAGCAGTCAAAACTATCAAGTATGAAAACAAACAAACCTTGGTATAGGTTTGTTTGCTTTCATAATAGACTGTTTACTATGGGTGTATCTCTTGCTTGTTTCTATTGCTTTGCCTGGAATATTCCACAGTATGGCATTTGAAGTTGTCTGTTGTGCAGGTCCAAAGGTGTACTAATAATGTCTTGTGTTAGATTCTAATATCATAAATTATCTGAAGCCAAGCAATAGAAACAAGCAGGAGATACAGCCAGAGTAAACTGCACTTGCACCTTTTGTAGTCAATCTAAATCCTTCTGTGATTTGTTGAAGAGTCGACTTGGCAAGGCAATGTTATGGTCAGACTCATGGAATTAGTGGTAATATTAGAACCACACATCAATAGTGGAAAAAGTGTTGTTATAATTCTGTACCACTAGAAGGAGCTATAAACTAACGCAGTGTCTTACCATAATTGCCAATACAAACATGGTTCATTCACACAATCAAACTGTAAGAAACATTTGGACTGAGAATATTTGATCTTTGCACTGTTTCTCCTTACCCACCACTTGGATATAGCCCAGGTATATTTTGTATTACTATATGTCAATATTTTATTTTTACTTGTACTTATACATTTATGCCTTATATGACACCAGTCTCTACTTTTATTTAGAATTTATTATTAGCATTACTACATTTAATACTATTTGTACTGTGATGGGAAGAATACTTTAAAAATGTATTTAGTTACAGAATACTGACATTAACATGCCTGCCTTAAAATGTATTTTGCAACGTATTCTGATACATAGTCCAATCAGAGTACTGTATTCTGAATACTTAGAATATGTTTACACAGAGCTGCATTTAAATTATAGAGTAAAGAGAAAACTAAGTATTAAAAGCAGCCTTATGTTTGTTTGGCTGTTGTTATGTATGTATTCTCTGGGCAGGTACTTCCCATCTGTTGTTTTTCGCTGTAAAATCCTCCACTCTGCATGTTCAACTGCTTACATAATTATCCAGGCAGGCGTCTTGTCAGAACAAATGTCTTCTTGTATTTTAAGGTAAAAACATTACCTCATGCTACTGCCAAATGTACAACAAGGCTTACACACACATGACTGGTCCAGTTTTATGGACTGTACAAGACTTTTTAAAGGTCGCACATTACACAAAACAGAGTCTTGTGAGCTTTAAGTCGTGTTATAATGTTGTTACCTCATCAAAAACTTACCCGGAGTTGTGTTTTGTTTCATTGACACATATTTGAGCAACTCTTTATTATTTGTCTGTCTACATTTGATGTCATGAAGCTGTAGTTTTCAAGTTAACAGCTCCTTTTACTGTTTACAGTTCAGTAGAGACTGGCAACTCCAGGGCCAAAATTATAATTCTAGTGAAGGTGCATGGAGTTTAAAAGCACAGTGGAGCTTCCTGTATTACCACATGGCATCACAAAGTGGATTGTTTCCAGTTTGAGAGAAGAACTCAGCGTAAACATGCAGAGTTTTTGTGTTAAACATATGTGAATGAAACAAAACACAACTCCAGGTATGTTTGTGATGAGGAAAAAACAGTATAACCTCATATGGGCCCTTTTAAAGATGGTACGTGTAACTTGGATTTTTCTAGTCATTTTTTCCAGGCAAACACAAAAA
Source organism: Odontamblyopus rebecca (assembly GCA_030686955.1). Lineage (NCBI taxonomy): Eukaryota > Metazoa > Chordata > Actinopteri > Gobiiformes > Gobiidae > Odontamblyopus > Odontamblyopus rebecca. The sequence goes on along the minus strand of CM060670.1, from coordinate 14,230,140 downwards.
CCTGCTAGCGTATTCCTGCTTGGTGTGCAGACTGCTAATGCCTGCGCAGTTTGTGATTACACTTCCCTTGTACGTGTGTGTGAGGGCCCAGTGGTGGTGGGGCGCGGTGGTCTCAGAGGCGTTTCCTGTCCTGCTGGGAGTGGGACAAAAATCTGTTTCCTCTGCCTAAGCCCTCCACATTGTCTGGGTTTGTCTGTGTTCTTTTATGGGGCAACACAAGTGAATGAGCGTGCATGTTTGAGGTACAATGTAACTGAAAATAGAAGTACAGAGGATCACATGAAAGTACTATTGACATTTCCATATTTAAGAGTGCATATCAATCATCAAATTACTACTACACCTACTACACCTACTACTACTACTACTACTACTACTACTACTACTACTACTATTACTACTACTCAATTTCCAAGGACCTAAATCAAAGTAAATGTCTATTCTGATAAAGGGCTCAGATCGCACTATTTTCTGATCTGTTATAATGTATTGTAGTTGCGTTTTGTTCCCTTCACACGTTAAACACAAAAACCTGCATATTTAGTTCTTCTCTTAAACAGAAAATGCTCTGTTCCACCTTGTGATGTCACTTGGTAATACAGGAAGTACTCCACTGTATTTTTAAGCTCCAAACATCTTCACTAGAAGGAAAATTGGATAATTTTAGCATTGGAATTGCCAATCTCTACTGAACTGAAGGCAAAAGAAAGCTGTTAACTTGAATACTACTACTTGATGACATCACAAGGTGGAGCAAAGCATTCTGAGCTCTGGAGATGTAACAGACTAATAATAAAGGGTTCCTGGAACATGAGTGAATGAACCAAAAACAACTCCAGGTATGTTTTGATGAAGAAACAACATTATAACAGTTTTACGCTGACAAGAGTCAATTTTGTGTAATATAGGACCTTTAAAAGTGCATACAAATACTATAATTAGGCCGACCATGAGTATACGGCTGCTTCTTCTGCTTCTATAAATTATGTTCAGGTAATTTTATTTTACGTCCTAAACCACTGTTGAAAAATTGTCATCCCTGTTGGTAACAAACTCTCCACAGATCTGACATGTAACTTGGCCTGGTGGTGTCACCTGCTTGTCTATTTGATATTGCGGAAATCCCGGGCAAAGCAACAACATCTCCATAGACACAAGCAGGTGGTGAGTACCCTCCATTGGAAAAGTCACAGAATACACCTTTAATGTACCATCACCTACTCCTACTCCTTCTACTCCTACTACTACTACTAGTACTACTCCTACTACTACAGAGGAGTAAGATGCTTTTCTTGTAATTTATTGCTTGGCATTGTTGCCTCATTAACTGTTGGATTATGTAAATGTATGTTTTGTATTTTTAGGGTGGGTGGTGAATAAGTAGGCTAATTATATTCAATCTGTGACCTTGCCTGACTCTCTTTGTTAGATGGCAAGATTATAAAGTAAAGTTGCAAGCACAGATAAACATTGTGCAATACGTAGCAAAGGTGAATTATAAAAAATGCAGTCCAACTCGAGCTGTCCTCAAAAAGTTACCAGAAGCAAAATAAACACAGTTGGTACTCTCCACTCTGCTCTCTGTACACCATGTCCTCTTGATATCAAAGCAGCGTTTACACCTCCGGCTCAATGTCGCACGCTGGGGTCACACACTCTTTTGTTCTTATCTGCATCTCCTCTGTTGTCCTGCTCTAAAATAGCTTTGATAGCACTGACACATTTGCTAACAAAAGACTGTAGCATTGATACTACAGTGTGTGTGTGTGCCCGAGTGTACGTGTGTGTGTGCTCATGTAGGGTGAGTATTTATCACACTGTGCGGACTGAAGTCTGTATACACACTCATCATGGAGACCTGGGAAAAAAATCAATATCCCTGTGCTAATCCCTGTGTTAATTCTTATAATCATTATTATTAGATCAACAACATGGTTTAAAGTTCAGATATGGGTTAAAATAGATGCACCATGTAACTTTTCAGGTGGAGTGACCGCTGCTTGTTTCCTTGGAGATCTTATTACTTTACTTGAACTGTTTCACACCATCTTTTTCTTATCGTCATGGAGACAAGTAGTTAATGCCACCAGATAAAGATACAGATCAGTAATAATGCATGTTGTTAAAAGACATTGTAGTTCAGTATAAATTCAATACCATATCGTGGAATATTTCAGACAATAAATATTATCTCCATGGAGACAACAGGTGGCAACCCCTCTACAAGCAAAGTTACATAGTCCTTCGTTAAGGTTAGGGTTTAGGTTGGGCAAGGGGAACTATGCTTTAGTCCCCAGAAAATGAATTTAAAGATATTCCAGATTACATGATTTTCTGATCTGTTATAATGTTGTTTCCTCAGCAAAAATGTACCTGGAATTGTGTTTTTCTTCACACACATGTTACAGAAAACACTGTGGCACCTTGTGATGTCATGCAGTGACAGTAGGAAATGCGCCACTGTGTTTTAAACTCCATACACCTTCACTAGAATCATTTGGATAATTTCAGCCCTGAAATAGCCCACCTGAATGAATAAAAGGTAAAAAGTACCTGTTAACATGAAAATTTCCACTACATGACATCACAGGGTGGAACAGAGCATTTGGAGCTCTGGAGATGTAGACAGAGTAATAATAAAGCATAACTCAAACATGTGTGAATGAAACAAAGCAATGAAACAAACTCAGAGGAGGTAACAGCTTTATAACATGTCATAAAGCTCACAAGAGTCAGTTTTGCATAATATAGGATCTTTAAATCAATGTAATGTCCCCAACAAGCATGCAAACCCAGCATGTGTGTGTGTGTGTAGGAGATGCCGTTATCGCGTCTGTTCTGGATGTGCCGTGACAGCAGCAGTGAGGGAGTAGCTCTATGTGGGACTGCTGGTTCTCAGGTCCGTGTGGGATTGTAAGACTTGGGAGCTTTTTGTTCCTGGAATTGCTGACCGGAAATGCGATAGTGTCAGTAGTGTCAAAGTGATAGTGGTGCAGGTTAGGGAGGGAGAACAGCAAGAATTTTAAAATAAATAAGGTCAAAGATCAATGTTCTTCAAGGTTCTTTCTGTCAGAACCAAATCTGGATAAATGGACAGACCCAAGTGCAAGTCTATTACACAAAACTGACTCTTGTGAGCTTTAAGCCATGGTAAAATGTTGTTATCACATTAAAACAAACCTCGGGATGTGTTTTATTTCATTCACACGTGTTTGAGAAACCAATTATTATCCGTCTGTCTACATCCCCACAGCTCAAAATGCTCTGTTCCACCTTGTCATGTCACGAAGCAATAGTTTTCAAGTTAACAGCTACACATTTCACCTTTTGTTAAGTAGAGATGGGCAATTCCAGGGCTGTAATCATCCAAATGATTCTAGTGAAGGTTTATAGAGTTTAAAAACACAGGGGAGCACAAGCAAAACTCAACTTCAGGTATATTTGTGATGAGGAAACATCATTATAACATAGAGGAGAATACAGTGTAATATGGACCCTTTAACAGACAAGTCCGTATTTCCAGCCATTAGTGACATTAGTATTGGATTTATACACACAAGTTGGTTAAACCCCAAATGATATTACCTACCACACTATGGTAATTGAGTGGCAGGGGGCAGTGTTTTCCAACTCTTTTAAACCTCATTGTACTGAAGCGTTAACGAAATATCAGATGGAAAGGTCATTAGTTTACACTTGAATCCACTGAGATCAATACAAACCTATATTGACTGGTTCACAAAGAAGACCTGTGACATTTTGTTGTGTCCTGACCTTACTTATCGATTTTTTTTTTCATTTAAAGGCCTCATATCGCGCTACGTCTTCTGATCTATGCTATAATGTTGTTTTCTCATCACAAACATACCCGGAGTCGTGTTTTGTTTCATTCACGCATGTTTAACACACAAACACTGCTGTGTTCTCCAAAATGGAAAATAATCTCTACTAAACAAAAAGGTAAAAAGGTAGCTGTAAACTTGAAAATTAGTGCTTCATGAGGTGGAACAGGGCATTTTGAGCTTTGGAGATGCACATACTAATAAGAAAGGATAAAGAATTACTGAAGCATGTGTGAATGAAACTAAACACATTTCTGGGTATGTTTTTTATGAGGTAATAGTGTTAATTTTTGCATAATCTGGGCCTTTTAATTAACGTATTGTACCCAAAAGTAGGCTACCGTATTTTTCGGACTATAAATCGCACCAGATTATAAGGCACAATGTCAATGAACGGATCTATTTTCATACATAAAACGCATCGGATTATAAAGCGCATTAAGTGAGACTGACACCTTAGCCCAGGCATCCACGAGCCATTGACAGATCGTGGAGAAACTCACCCGGTGTTGCCTCCCTGTCTTGGTGAATGTGTGTTCACCTTCTGTCGTCCAACGCTCCCACGCAGCTGCAATTTATCTTTGAACGACCTGTTGAAACGAATATCTAACGGTTGGAATTCTTTGATTAAGCCACCAGGAATGATGACAAGCACCGAATTAGTTTGCTTCACTTGGGCGTGTAAGTCAGCAAGTCTCTGAACAGGAGCCATGTTGAAGCACAGTGCGTATTACTCCGCGAGGCTCCTGACTACGGTAGCTGTAATGCTTCGACAATCCATCCAGCGATGTGGCTTCGTAACTTACCAAAGTCGAACTAAAACATTTTGGCAGATTTTTGAGCGCCGTGTGCCACATAAAATTGGTTCGAGGTCAGTAAGCACAAGCAGAATGAATACATAAGGCGCACTGTCGATGTTTGAGAAAATTAAAGGATTTTAAGTGTGCCTTATAGTCTGAAAAATTCGGTATATTAAATTTTTGCAGAAAATTGCAGAAATATCATTATGGCAACACTAGTTTGAATATTGCATCTTTTACTTATATCATGCAGCCTTAATTAAAAATAATGAGGTAATATATAGTAACTTGCCAAAGAGTGTTTTATATGTATGCTTAAAGGTGCATTTATTGTGTAACTTTTCTGGTGGAGGGCGCGTCAAATGCTTTTCTCCATGGAGACGTTATTGCTTTGTCACGGTTTGATATTAAACCTTTCTGTCTTCACGGAGACCAAACCAGTCCAAGTTAAAGGTCAGCTCTGTGGAGAGACAACCCCAATCTCAGTCACAGCCTGTTTTTTCTAGGTATTTTTGAGCTCTAAACCCACCAAGTGATGGACTCTCAGCAAAAAAATTACACAGTGCACCTTTAATTACAGTACAAATACCTTGAGATGCTGCAGTTGCCGGCGGTCATCGTCTAGCTGTCTCCTCTTGTTTTCGATCTCTGTCTGCCTCTTCCTTTTCTCCTGATACAACACAAACAACGAAAGCCTATTACTCCTATGTCAAATAAATAATGAAATAAAACAATGGTGATATGAACAAGAAGCCGAGGCCTGTATTGTTTAGAACCGATGATACAGGAAATGATGCTGTGTAGAGGAAATATTTCCTTTGAATAATGGTATGTCAGGGGCTTTATTGACAAAAATGAAAATATGCCTTCTAGCCTGATGATAATATCCAATAATATGGCCATCCATCAGAAATGTGTTCAAATATGAGTGTTGCAGTTTAGGTTGAACTATCATACAAAACCAAATTGAGGACTATAAACATTTTTGAATTAAACAATATACTCATTAATTTTGCCTCTAAAACAGGGTCTCCATCCTTTTTCTTCCAGTAAGCTACTTTTACAAAACAATAATGCCAGAAAGCACTAATTTTAGTGGTCTTTAGAAATGTATATAAGAAAGAGGGCAAACTTTAGATGGGGAACGGTTAGATGCTTATAAACATCAAGCATTATCCATGTATCAGTGCAAAGAGTTAGGCGCCAGTGGTAATAGTCATATAATTAATACATTTTGAGTTATTTAGCATGACATGTATAATTCAATCCCTTAGTGAGTTACTTGGAAAAGGGCAGAGAGCTACTGGTAGCTTTTTGCAATTTCAGACCTATCCTTCCCCTTGGCACGATACAATTTTCTAATTTTGAGATTGCAAAATGCCTACGTATAGGTCTGAATTCTTCTTAAAAACCTTTAAAACATAAAAAACTTAAAAAGTAAAAACCCGGTGCTGTATCTTTTGTGCGTCTGTTTTGCACTAACCATTACCTGCACTGTTATATTCTTGTAAATTTGTACATTTTTGTGTTATATTATAGTTTATTGTTTTCTACTTTATTTTATTCCATTTTATTTATTGCATGTTTAGTGTTTGTCTACAGTACCGCAGCAGTTTCCTAATGTTGTGAACCTGTTGACTCATATGGCAATAAAACCTTTCTGATTTTAAGAATTAGCATTTTATTTAAGCCAGCATTAAAGGTCCAGTACCTGATTTTAATTCCTTCTAGTCAAGATAAGTGGTCTTTATATTATGCAGTGTATCGCAAACGTAGATACTTGAGAAAAAATGGCACTGAAAGAGATAATCTATGCATTTTATAAAGCATTTTGTTGGGTAATAGCAACTAATAGAGAAGCTATTAACAGGGTCGCTGACTTGATTGCTAAGAATCATGGGAAGCAACATCCAGACAGTAAGTTCTCTGTCACGGTTCATTTTCAAGAGTGAGAATACGACACTAAGAGGGTAGAGATTGATGGGAACCACTCGGAAACAACTCTCAGACTATTCCAGACAGTTATTTCTGTGTCATGAAGCAAACACAAAATGGTAGATAAGGACTAAGTGGGCAGGGCTACAGTTCGCAGGCAAAAATGTTCCTCACTGATGGCTAAAGGTCCTATATTACGCTAAATTTCCTCTTGTGGACTTGTTAGAATGCTGTAACCTCATCGAAAACAAAACACAACTCCAGGTATGTTTGATGAGGAAACCGCATTATAACATACATCAGAAAATAGCGTAATATGGGTCTTTTAAAAATCAGGTCCTCACACAAGCGCATATCTGACTATTTCCTTGACGTACACCCGCATATTCGGTAGCGTCTTTACAGTCTGAGCCGCTGAGTCGAACGTAATGACAGCGTAAAAAGGCAGAAGTCGTGGATGAGAGTGAGACGGAGGATAGAGACAGTGAGGCCGGGACCAGAGGCCGTCTGACTGATGCTCTAATGGGCTGGAGGAGATGGAGCTAAAAGGTTGAGTCATTAAGATCGGCCAGTCGCATCCTGACGGGCCTCAAATCATCTGAGCTTCCCCTGAGATGCCCCCAGACGGAGAGAGAGACAGAGGAGTGGCGAATGCGGAGAGAGAGAGAGCAGAGGAAAAAAGGTATAAAGAGGAAATCAGATCGTGAGAGAGAGGGAGAGTAAGAGAGGAGAGAAAGAGACCAACAGAGAGCAAGAGAGAGTAAAGGAGAGACAGAGGAAGAGTGTAAGGAAAGAGGGGGATGAGGTAGAGGAGAGAGAGGGAGTGAGAGAGACAGAAGTAGAGCGGGAGAAGGGAGAAAGAGAAGAGAGTGAAATAGAGTGGAGGAAATAAAGAGAGGATGAGAGAGAGGAGAGAGAAGAGAGGGAGAAGGAAAAGGTAAAAAGGGGAAACCAGATTGTGAGAGAGAAAGGAGAGAAAGAGACAGACAGAGAGCGAGGGAAAGAGGAGGAGGGAGAGTAAGGGAGAGACAGAGAGGAAGAGAAAGAGAAGTAAGGGAGGACAGGGGAGAGAGAGAGAGGAAGTGGGAGTGGGAGAGACAGAGGAGGAGAAGGAGAAGAGAGAGGCAGGTTAAGAGAGAAAGAGAAGAGAGTGAAATAGAGTGGAGGAACTAAAGAGAGGGAGAGAGAGAGAAGTGGAAGAGAGGAAGAGAGAAAGAAAGTAGGAGAGAGGGGAGAGAGGAACAGATAGAAGGAAAGAGAGAAAGTAAAAGAGGGATGGTTGAAAAAGAGAGAGCAGGAGAGTGAGAAAGACTTACAGCGATGGCCTGGAGTCGCTCCTCTTGGGACACCTCAGCCATCCTGAAAAAGAGCAAAAAACCTGTTAGAATGATGGAGAATTATGGTCAGTAAAGGTCTACAAACTTTCGGTGTTTGTTATCAGAACCAACAATAACTTCTCCTCTTCTGGATCACCTGTTGCTAGTTGGCAGCAGGTTGATATTTTTGGATTTCAAATGACATGACAAGACAAATGAATATTGCTGAATGCAGATGTTTGTTGTAATACAGTGCGTACAGTACAGGTCTAGTTACTAAAGTAAATAATCAGGTTCAACATTTGTGAATTCCATGGCAAAGAACAACATAATTAGCAACACATTTAACCAATTCACCTCCATTGCAAACCTAATTGCGCTGATTATCGTACAAGAATGACCACGTGAAGTCTCAAATAAACTTACTGGAATTTCCCACACTTTTCGACAGCTACCGAGCCGGACTTACATTTGTTGGATCAGTCCACCCAAGGCAGCGTTCACTCCCCTGCACTGTTCTTTCACCACATTTCAGATAATCGGAATACTACAGAACGCCCACTGGAGACGGAGTTTGGAAATAACTCATCTAGCCAAAACAAACGCTTGCTTTTTCTTTTTTTTTAATACACAGATAGACAGATGCCATACGGATGTTAAAAGTGCACTCCATCACCTAGTTTCTATAGCTCAAAAATACCTAGAAAAACAGGCTTTCTGACTGTGAGGAGGGTTGCTTCTACACAGATCTGACCAGTAACTTGGAGAAAAGCAAACACAATGCACCTTTTAATATCACTGTATGTCTTCATAAATGATTTCACCAGTGGTCCAAATGCCATGATTTCTTTTAGATATTTGTTGAATTGAATTGATGGCATTAAGCCCAGTAGCCAGCTCCTCCTGCTTTAATATGAAACGACCCACTTAGATAACTTCAGTAAGAAAAAGCAAAGGTTCACTGTGAATTATTGCACGCTTTGACAAATGACTTTCCTTTTAACAGCAGTTACAGCTTCCTTGGGACTAGGGTGAAACATCTGTCTGTTCGCTGTAAATCTCTGTCTTTTTTCCTGTCACAGGGAGTTAGCGCAGGCATGCTAATGGGCTAGCTGGGCGCTGCTGGAGATTCCTGTTCTAATAGGTTCCAGACCAGGGCTCCAGGATGGACGGTCAAGAGGAAGCAACACTCAGAGCCAGAGGGGCATACGCAGTGCCTTCTGCCAGGGAGATGGGACACACTGTCTCTGTGTCAGGATAAAACAAATCTTTAATAGGGTCAGATGTGGTTACTGAACTGATCCAGAGCATGAGGCAAGGCTAAATCAGGGTTCCCAGATTTTCAGCAAGAAATAAGCAACTAAACCTTTGGAAAAAAAAGAAGAAAAAAAAAAGAATTGACCCACAAAAACAAAAGCAACTAGTAGAAAACAAGTTGTGTAAAGAAGCACAATGATAGATGTACTTATGTTCAATCACATATTTATAAAAAAAAAAAAAAAACTGCCAAAATTAAAATCACATCATTTGCAAAGTCAAAATCACTACAAAGAAGCAGACTTGGCAAGTGCAAGCAAAATATTGTTACATCGGGACAATTTAAATGGTAATGGTAAATAGTCACATTTTTATGTGGCGCTTTTCCACCTTCAAGGCTCAAAATGCATTACCACAAGGACCCACACATATTCATATACCAGTGTACACAGACGCCATTTACAATGTGGATTGTGGAGCAAAGTTTTAGCAGACACACTAATCCTAAACTGAAATGTGTTCATACATGTTCTTCTAAATAAATGGAAATTGTAACTCTACTTTTTTATGGGAACATAGCTGTGCTATGTTGCTTGTTCAGCAGGATCACAGTTTTGGGATATGTTTAGGCCAAGTGATTAAAAAATGCTGTTGCATATGCAATTAGTAGGTACAAATCTCAATCTCAGCACATTTCAAATTATAAAACAAAAACAAATTCAATGCTGCAAAGTAATGCCACACTTTGACAGAACTGTGTCTAACCAAAGGAAAACACATTTATTTGAGTTTCGAGGATCATCACAAAGCTTTTACTATATCATAACTCCTCTTTCTCTGCGGTCTTGCTGTAGGAAATCATCACGCTTATTACTGTACACATAAACCTCACCATCCAAACAATAGCACCTTTCACTGTACATAATGAACCACAGATTCTCTTTCACACTTCTTTTATAATCTCTTATTCCCTGAAGGACTTTGCGCGATACCTCAGGGCTATAGTGTAAAGTATGATTCATGGTTTTCTCTGTAAATCTATACAGTCTGATATCTCATCCCTCTCTCAGTGGCTCACCCACGCCCTCAGCGTCACATGGGGATCCTGTGGAGAGACAGTACAGCCACAATCATCTGATCGAACCACAAGGACATCAACAGGGAGATTGTGCTGCTGGATACATTCTTTCTAATGTGAAAATATCAGTTCTGCTAAAGTTCAACAATGCATAACAAGAATGATGCCAGTAATGGGCTGGTTGGTGCACTCACATGGGAACACACATTAAAGTGGCACTAAAACCAGAACTAAACCTGGAACTAAACTTGGGACAAGACCAAGACTAAAGCAAGACTATAACTGGACCAAACCCAAGGACATAACATTGGCTATTGAAGGTTTTATTGTGCTTGACTTATCTTTATTTATTCATTTATTAGTTCATTCATTGTTATGCACTGTCTCTCGTCACTCTTCACACACTTTCTGTCCTGTCAAAAAAGAGCAAATAAAAAGTGAATAAATAAATAAAATAAAAAGTAAATAAATAAAAGTAAATAAATCAAATATTCCCCCGCCCCAATATGGTGTAGTTCTTTGAAAACAAAGCTTGTGTAATTCCTCTCCACATCTGCACACTCAGCTGTCCTGTGGTGACTCGGGGGGAGGGAGGAGGCCCTGTGTCTGAGAGTTGTCCCGACTCCGAGGGGTCACAGAGGAAAAAAAGAAAGTATGTGGAAAATGGACAAACACCCACCACAACCAAACAATAACAGGCCACAATCATATGTATTGTTATTATTGAGAGTTGAGCAACTGGTGACATGTCTATTGTTTGTGTTTAGAAAGCGTCTGGCCCTAATGTATTACAGAAATAAACATGGCGTCATGTTTGTTTATCTGGTGGTGATGAAACACTTTAGGGACAAACAGGCAAAGAGGCTTACAGGCATAAAATGAGCAATTAAATGATTTAGCTTTAGCTTTAACTAAGATCACAGCAGGTACAAGTAGCAGGAGTGCGATTAAGAGAATTTAGGCGTAGTCACTGATGGTGGTGAAGAGGAGAGGCTAAAGTGGCTGAAGGTTCTGCTGCTGCGGTGAAAAAGGGTCAAGGAGTGTTTTCAATGAATCTATATCGTGTCAATATGTCATGTCATTTTTAGGGATGCACCGATACTGACGCATTTGCTGGATCTAATACCCGCTTCTAAATATCAGTTTAGCAGATGTCCTGGCTGGACACATGAAGATCTAATAAGACAATTTCCTGGTCATAAATGGCCAAAAAAATCTCAGAATGTTTGATATTTTTTTTTACATGGAGCTGTTCTGTGGTTAGTTCAGAGATAAACACATACACACATGTAGATCTGTTTTGTCTTATTTTATTTTTTTACACAAAAATACTCACTGGTATTGTTGATATCAGGTCTCAACACCAAATTAAGTATCTGAAAAGCTGGATCTGTATCATTTTAATATGTATCAGTACTGGAAATACTAGTAATCCCATCAATTTGACTAAATGGTGGCCCTACTCCAGACCAAACAAGAGTCAGGTTTGTGGAGATGCAAGCCCGCTGACCGTAAGGACTTATGTTTTTGGCAAAAAGTTATGCAGTGGGGCTTTACAGAAAGGTTTTGTGTTGAAATTTACATGCTATTCTATTTTAAATTTGTTTGTAATCGTCATGGGAGTATTAGAAATCGCACTGGACATTTTAGCATTGTGAGAAGACTACTGTGTATACAACAACTTAGTTTGTGTTTACTTCACACTTTGCTCGTGTCTCAAAGTGCTTTGTCTCTTGGCCCTTAATGTAATTACTGTTCTGTAGACCACAAACACTGGTCTCTCCATCATTTTCTCTCTCCATCACTCTCTCTGTTTCTCTCTCTCTCTGTCCATTATTGATGAGACAGGCAGCAGGACGAAAGCCCCTGATGTTCGTACATGAGGCCGACTGATATTTCCACAGTGTTTTAAAAAAAATCACCGCAGCAGAAGAGGTAATGGCGATCGCCGGCTGGTCAGATGAACTTTGATGTAAGAGCTGAGAATGCACAAGTCTAATAACACACAAACCTCAGACGTGCACTAGAATCTAATGTGTTTGTATCAGCAGTTTAAGCAATGGAAGGAGTCCAGCAGGCCACAGGCAACTAATAACAACTACCCTGGCCATAAAGGAACCAGGGTTATTTCATATTCAAAGTTGATTGCTTTTATCATAACAAATGAGGATAAAATGAAAGCGTGAATAAACAATGTTGCATTCAAGTAAAGTAATTACTGTTCTATTCAACCTTTTCCGCATGGGTTACCAAACGATTGAACTGATTTTTATATTATTCTATCTTATTTTCATGCTGAGTTTGACTGAACTGATTTCTTTAGCGCTCAATGGTTCTGCAACAAATTGTCAACCAGCTTCACCACTAATCAACATACTCAATATAATCACATGAACATGCTTTTAACCGCACATTGGAGTTTTTGGTAAAATCGCAATTTTGATACCCCTATGTCATTTTGTTACATGGTGGCAATAAAGTTCACTTTGACTTTGACTTTGACCAGCTTAATCCATTACAGAAAAACAACTGTCTGGAACTGGACTGTAGAGGGGAAAATCCTCTGTCGACACGTGAAATGATCCAACCTCAGCTCCTAATTTGTAGCACGTGTCTCTCAAATGCAGAAGACATCTCCTCTACAAAATTCTCATAAGATCCGTAACAGTTTGGTGTTTCGATAGATTGATTCTGCAAAAATCTGCGCAGTTTCTCGTCCTTTATGTTGGTTTTATCTGTTTTTTACATCTAAACCGCCATGTTTGTTTTTGACATGAACATAGCAAGCTTCTCTCTGATTGGTTAATCCACCTATCAATCACACTCTCTAAACTCAGAGACAAAGGATATGGCTCCAGATCCACTCATTTTTGTAAAGTGTTTTTCAAAGCGTGTGGTTCTGGCTGGTCAGGTAAAACTCTGAGATAGTCACAGGAAGTTGTCTCGACACGGTTCTTATCTCACAATGAGCCAGACTGGACAAAAACTGTGTCACAGGCAGTTGCTTCCATCGGGTTTTCAACAAAATGCTCTTTATACATTTCCTTTGGTCTTATAATTCTCCAATACCTGCTTTAACAATACACCAAATTTGGCCACACAGTTTTTATGACAATGAATAAATGTACATTCTCTTTCTGATGGGGCGTTTAAATGCAATACAGGTAGGATTTACTGTCTCCAAGAAAATATCAGGGCTCAATTCATCTAAACATTATTGACATATTGTAATAATGTGGCTCTGGCCATTATCCAAAGTGCAGCCGCTCGGAGTCTGATAATGACAAACTGTCAAGTGTAAATGAACTCTCTGATATAGTAATATGAGACTACATGTGGGAGTAGTGTTAAGTTATAATGATAGAGCACGAGTCATGGCTTAAAAAAACAAAACAAGTTAATTATACAGAAAGTATTTTTTTACTCTTACAAGGCCGATATTACACTATTTTCTGATCTATGCTATAAAAATGTTTTTTTCTCATCACAGACATACCTGGAGTTGTGTTTTGCTTCATTCACACATGTTTTTAGCACATAAACCTTGCATATTGCAGTTTTTTCTCAAACAGAAAACACTCACTAATACAGGAAGTGCTCCACTATGTTTTTAAACTCCATGCATCTTCACTGGAATCATTTGGATGATTTCAACCCTAGAATAGCCAATCTCTACAAAAACAAAAGTCTTTTAATGTACTGTAAGGTGTGATGTCTGTTTGAGTACTATCAAATTGAAGTATTTTCTTGGAGTACATCTCTAGAGTACTTCCTCCCTGTACTCCACGTGAATTGGTCAATACAGTATAGAGGCAGGTGCATATAGAGGAGTGGCAGAGTGGACTAATGAATGAACCATTTCCCTGAGGACAGCGTTACTTTAGCTGCATTTCCAGGAACACATTAAGTCCTTCTACATCCTCTTTTAAAAACTCAATACTCAACGCCACTCACTGACTCTGCTTTAAATGTCCCAAATGGAGGAAGGGTCTATTCTCCTACAGCACTGCACTTTAGCTTATCACCTATCCTGACTTAAATTCTGTGATTTCCCTCAAAAAGAATATTGTAAAAGCAGCATTTTGTGACATGATGTTGCTGTCCATAGTATGGTTTCCCAAACTATTCAGGTCGGGACCTCCCTGCACAATAAAATTAAAGCTCAAATTTTGCACCAGGCTGTAATGATATTAATTTCAATAGATAATTGGGTTGTTAGACTTAATTTTTACAAAAAAATATACAGTTTTATGTAAAATAATTGATTAAATACAGTACAATTTTAAAATTGTACCTTGAAATCATCGGCCTTTGTACCCTGTGACCCCCACTTTGCGAATCACTCGTCAAAGTGCTGTCTGTAGCTATAGTATCTGTTTCTCGTCAAACTGGAAGTAAGTGCCGAAAACAGTGCTCTGATTGGCTACGCTTGGTCAGTCCACCTCAGTTTCATCTCACTGTCTCAAAAAATATGTAAAAAAATGAATACACATACATATTGCCGCATGCCAAAGGCTTTGTAAGAACTAAAGATGAGCTAGATCCATTTAAACACCATGGTGTGAAGATCAGGCAGTCAGTTTTAATTAGGGATGAAACAAAACCCAATTTCCTGGGTACGATATTTACTGCGATATTTTGTGGAGGCCAAAGAATTAAGATTTAAAAGTGCTTATTAAGTTATTTTATCATGTAAACTGGAACTAAAACAGAGCAAAGGATCATGGTCTATGTAGTTCCCTCTGTTCCTTTTAGCTATTGCTGTACCATAACAATGAATTTAAGGAAACAGACTTTAGATTCGATATATTGTGATGGCCCATCGTATTATTGAGACGTCCGCAGTTTTAATCAGAAGTAAAAAGATTAAAATGAACAAATTTTAAAGGGTACATTCAACTAAACCAGGTCTAGATCATACAGAGCTTAAAATACAGGGCTGTGCTTTTTTTTTTTTTTTTACTTGAATCAAAATCCAGTCATGTCAAATAGTCAGTTATCATCTTGGAGCTTTTTCATGTAGAGAGCTACAGCCAATCCTCTGTCAGTGAAAGAATGTGGTTTGTGCCACAGATTGGACTATTTTGGGACTATTTTTGTTTTGAAAATCTTGTTACTGTATCTGAAAATAATATTGAAAGCCATTTTTTAAGAATAAGAACTAGAACTAGAAAGCAGGATTAAACAAATGAAACAAACTACACCCTAGGACACCTCTAGGACTACACCCGAACAATAATGCATACCACATTTTGAAAAGCGCTACATTTGGAACTGATCTTTTTCAACATGATTTCTCCAAAACTATGATGCAACTGAGCAAGATTGTATTTCAAAGCATGTTATGGTGGAACATTTTTGCAGTCCATTTGCATTCATGTGAACAAAACTGAAACTATGCATTATTCATATGACAGGCTGGAAGTGGAGAGGACCTGAGGAGCTCTGTGTGAGTGGGACAGTTGGGGTAATCCCCAGCATCATTATCATAGGGAGAGTATCACTGGGTTTAATCTGGATTATTACAACACCAAAACATCCTGCATGTGGTTCTAATCCAGTGCTCAAACATATGGGTAAGAGCTTGTTATTACAGTATTGGATTTCAGTTTTACAACAACTATGTGGAATAATATGAGATGGACAAAGATGGGAGGGAGATTACATGTTAAAATGATGCTTTTTCTAGATATGCACAACCAGTCACATGTTTGGATATGCTTTTGAATTATGTTTTCTTCATTATTTCCATGATTATTTACACTTCTCAGTGAAGGCATTATAAATACAAATGGACACATGGAATGTAGCAAACAAAATGAACTAAAAATAAAGCAAAACTTGTGTAAGATTTTTTTTAATTTTTTTTTCTAAATAGCAGCCCTTTGCTTCTGACCCTGGTTTGCAATTCTGGCACAACAGAAGCTCATTGAGAGAAGGCCAAGGGTTTGCAACACTGTCAACAAAGCAAAGGGATTTGAATATATAACAAAATAAGTTTACTTTTTTTCGTTGCTACATAATTCCATATATCTTGCATTGTATATCTGATGTCTTCTGTATATAAAAGTAGTTAACATACTATATACACATAGAACATTGAATGTGTGAAGGGTGTGTCCAAACCTTTGACTCGTAGTGGAGACAGTCTTATTAACTGCAATGTATTTCCAAGAGAAATGTAAAAGGTAAATTTGCAAATGTTGAACCTGATGATTTAAATTTGTGACTAAACCCTAGAACTCCCTACATTTCAACAGAAGTCTGCATCTTAACAATATCCATTTCAGCTAATCCCATATCATATTAAATGATATTGGCCCATAGAATATTAAGATGTCATCTGAAACCCAGTAATACACAACTTTTGCAAATAGAAATATGATCTTGAGATTGGCCCATTTTCTAATTAAAAAGACATTTTCCCACAAAGAGCAGCAGACAAGAGATCACCAGTGGGCCGCTTCGGTCCAATCAGCATCATGCGGTTAACTCACAATTTCATGAGACAATGACAATGTCTGTTTTTACTGCCAGTGTTAATGTAATACAGACCACGGTTATGTAACAGAAGCAGCTGCAAAAAGGAACAAAACACCCTCAAAGCAAGAAAATGAATACATGAAAATATTTTTTGGTAAAGTTGGTGGCACGGTGGCTAGCACTCATGCCTCACAGCAAGAAGGTTGCGGATTCGATCCCTGGGTCGCCCGGGCCTTTCTGTGTGGAATTTGCATGTTCTCCCCGTGTCTGGATGGGTTTCCTCCGGGCGCTCCGGTTTCCCCCATCAACTCAAAACATGCACTGTAGGTGTGTGCGTGAGTGTTGATGGTGGTCGGAGGGACCGTTGGAGCCGCTTGGCTTGGCAGCCGCGCCTCCGTCAGTCTGCCCCAGGGCAACTGTGGCTACAACAGTAGCTTACCACCACCGGGTCTGGAGTGAATGAAAAACTGCTGTGTAAAGTGCTTTGGGGACATGTGTCTGTGTAAAGCGCTATATAAATAAACCTGACCTTACCTTACCTAAAGTTGCTGGTTTGCCTGATTAACTTATCTTGCTGCGATGCTTTTTACAGCCCCGACCCACCGACTGAAAACAGCAGTGTTCAAGCTTCTCTAAGACAAATCCCCATCTGTATAACAGCTTTTTGCCTTTAAGTGGCAGCTCAAGAGTATTAAAGGGAGCACATTGCGCTGTTTCCTGATTTATGTTCTAATGTTGATTCCTCATCGCAAACATACCTGGAGTTGTGTTTTGTTTTGTTCACACATGTTTCAAACACAAACTCTGCATATTTAGGCTGAGTTCTTCTCGGAAAACACTCTGTTCCACCTTGTGATGTAACATGGTAATACATGAAGTGCTCCACTGTGTTTTTAAACTCCATACACCTTCACTAGAACCATTTGAATACTTTTAGCCCAGGAGTTTCCAATCTCTACTAAACAGAAGGTAAAATGTAGCTGTGAACATGAAAACTCCTGCTTCATGACATCACAAAGAGCATTTTGAGCTTTGGAGATGTAGTAGACTAATAATAAAGGGATACTCAATCATGTCAATGAAACAAAACACAACTCCGGGTGTGTTTTTGATGAGGCAACACCATTCTAACATAGCTTAAAGCTAACAACAGTCAATGTTGCGTAATTTAAGACCTTTAAAACGTAAAAAGTTGAACAGAATCCCATTAATGAAAGATGAATTGCAAATGTAACCACAAAACTTGAACAGACGTATTTTGATACCCATATCATTCAGCCCTAATTGAAAGCCATTTGGCTTGCAAAATAAGGCAAAAATAAAATGTAAATTGTGATGATTCAGTAGGAGCCAAAAATAAGATTAATTTCTTTGTCATATGGCCCAACCCTACTTACAGCAGATGATGGATACAGAGGACAGAAGTGCCTCCTTGAGCTTAATGGCCCAAGACTTTGATTAAAAAGTGAGGAAAAGGAAATCTGAAATCCCTTCCTCGTTAGTGCCACTTCTCTCCTCCCTACTTCCTCTTCTTCCTTCCTCCACCTCCATAAGATCTCGAGACAATACAGCTCCTCCCTTATATTTTGCATGTTGACACTCACCATTGTACCATGTCATAGTGGCCCCCTAATAGACTCCCATGTCCATCCTAACACACTCCGGGTCAAACATAAACAGTGCGGTGCCAATAAAAGCTGACGGATATCCTCTGAAGTCATGTGTTAGTATTCCAGAGGTCAAAGGACAAAGCTTCTTCTCCCTCTCACTGCGGCCATAAATAACAGATCACTGAGGAGGGCAGCGTTAGATGGACAGGGACATTTCTAATAGGATTGTAACAGGTTGGACGGGGTAATTCTGGGGTCACTGGGGAAAATGTGGAAATGTAGTTTATAGTAATGATTTGTGAAGCAATTGTAATTTCAGATAGATGGATGTGTGGGATTTTGATGTGAGCTATGGTTTGGGGGAAAGTCTGTGGAGAAAAACTGGCAAGACAAGTAATAAAATCTTTTCTTGTGGAGGGTCTATCATCTGCTGGTCTTCATTGAGATGTTATTGCTTTCCTTGAGATGTCCATGGTACGACATTAAACTTGTCGAACGTCATGAGACAAGCATTTGGCGCCTCCAGGTTCAGTTACAGGTCAGGTCTGTGCAGAGACGAGCCTGCTCACAGTAAGTTTGTTGTTTGTTTTTATGGGTTATGGTCTAGCAGTAAAACATAATTGATTCAATGCAAGAGCTGAATACTACTGATGGAGCATTTCACTGAAGCAATAACTTCCATGTAAATATACAGAAGGTGAACTCTCCAACAGGAAAGTTACACCTTTAAGATCAACTGTACACAAACTACACCACACTTGAACCAATATGATTTCATTAAAACAAACAATTAATCAAAGAAGTCTTTAAGGATAATGAATTTTAAGACAAACTGTTATTGATCAGGCAAAAAATTTGATATGAGTTTTAATTTGTAACCATCTAGTAGCCATAATACAGCTAAGTATAAGCATAAAATCAACCAGGAAGACAGCATTTCCACATCTTCTTGCTACTTTTCCTCTCAACCAATCACATCTCAAAACATCTACCGGTATTTGCCTCATCATCCCTCCACACCAAGTCTACTAAAGTCTCTAAGAATTGTATAATAAACATTTTGTTGTTTTGAAGTGGAAGAAAATGGACGGAAATGGATGGACATTTTGTTGCCCACATTATAGATTGCACTTTGTCTGAAATGTTCCAAATCATGGCATTATTAAGCTTCTCTATCTCCATGGAGACGAGGAAGTGCCACCACCAGCCAAGATCTGTAGCACAACATAAGAATTTGAGATACTTTTGAGCAATACAAGCACCTGTCATTGCATAGACTGTGGTAAAGCAATAACATCTCCATGAAGACAAGCCTCCACCGTAAAAGTTACGTATTGCACCTTTACTTGTCATGCTGCCCATTATCCCATCATTATATTGATTCTCAGAACATTTCCTCAAAGCCCAGTCTATTTAATTCAGGCTGGTTAATTCAAGCTTCCTCCTCTGCTTTCTCCACTTGACCACACTTAACTCCATTACCCTGTTTATTTGATTATTTATGTAATCATGGTTTATGTAGAATTAAAAAACACATTTATTACATTAGCAGCAGCTCGCAAGCCCTCCCTGGCAGTCCTGTCTTACTGGATCTGATAATGTCTATAATTTGCTTCAAGGCAAAGTTCAAGAATGACATGTGGTGACAACTACTTTAGCTGGAGGCAGATTAGGAAAAAGGGAGTAAGTTATAAATCACAACAGAAGAGATGATGGAAGTAAACTTTCAGACTGTGTGGATATTTAGTAACAAACTCTCAATCTATAATCAGGTTTGACGCTGTTTGGAACTACCCAAGTATTTACAGTGAAGTCACATAAACTGGACAAAATTGGACATACAATAGTTTTACAATAGTCTTCTTTTCAGAACTAACACAGGGCAATATTAAAGGTGCATTGCGCAACTTTTCTGCTGCAGGGTTTGCTTTTCACCATGGAGAATTGGAGATGTTATTGCTCTGATTTGAATCTTCCATGGTATAACACGTCCATCTAGCATTTATTCATTAGAGGAGTTATTTATTGCTCAAAAATACTATAGTCCCTTCTGTGGATAGGAGCAACTCTCCACAGATCTGAACTGTAATGTAGCCATAACCTGTTTGCTTCCCTCAAGATAGGCTTAATCTACACTGTGAAACAAAAAAGGTCGCACAACGCACATTTAATGTGTGTATCAATACTAATAACTTATGGGAAATAAGTCTATTCTTCCTCCATGTTTACCTTTGATAGTTCATAAATTAATGTTTCAATTAATGATAATATATATCAATTTAGACCCATGTATCTCACAAGACCAATTTTGAAGATGCTAGCCACAAGCAGTTTTACATTAAACGTGCTTGCTCATTCCTGCTGTCATTAAGGAACACTAAATACCAAATAAAAACAGATACATTACTTAGAGGCTTTAAAGTGCTGAGTTGCAAACATGGGCATTTTTTTTTTATCTCTGAAATTACCACAAAAGAAAATCTCACCATCTCTTCCTTTCACCTGAGTTTGCATCTTCTGGCTAAAACAGTGTATCTACATTAGCATCATATTACCCCTATCAGCACAGTGTGAACCCTGTGTCCATTTATCCATCTACTGGCCCAGCACTGCCCCTGTGTCCTGGCCTGATCCCTGGTCCAACTCCACACAGCCGGATATGAGAAAGCTGCAGTACTCCTCTAAGTCTGTCCTAAACCATTAAGAGAATAGGTACCTGCCCTCATGGCACTGGGCCAATGTCCACTTTAAGGCTCTAAGAGGGCCACGGAGTGATCAGGGTAATTGTGCTTGTGAAGCCTTTCTTTCCTGTCCAATTGAAACAATGAAGTCTACATTTGAAAAACAAATACAAGGGTGGACGTTGATTTCATGAGTAGTAATAGTAGTAGTAGTAGTAGTAGTAGTAGTGGTAGGAGGAGTAGTAGTGGTAGCTAACAAACAATATAAGAACCATATTGTGATTTGCACTCACTTGCCTCACAGCCAGATGGTTGCAGGTTAGATTCTTCTGTGCATCTGAATTGATTATTACCATTTAAATTGTTGCTCTTTGTTATTATAATGAATTGTGATGTGTGAGCTACTGTGTCCAAATGATGTCCTCTCATGGATCAATAACATTTGTCAATAAAGTCCAAGTCTGCATATTTTCATTATGTCTGAGTGGGTTTTGTCTAGGGATGCACCAATCCAGCTTTTTCAGTTCCGATATTAATATTAAGTATCTGCCGACACCGATATTAACTGATACCAGTGTAGGGGCAGAAGGTACGGTATCCCCCTCAAAAACTGTTATGCAACAGTTATTTTCCTGAGTTTTACTTTTGCTTTTGGTCCCAGAGACACATAAGTGCATATATATATATATATATATATATAAAAGGAGCACATGGAGGGTCTTGGGCTCAGAGGCATCTGTGAGTCTTCGCTAGAGTACAGCCTGGCCAAACAGCTTTACGCATCTCAACACAGAACAGGTCTCTCATCTTTTCCGCACATCCCGCCCATTGTTGGAAAGGTCTGATGATAGGCTAAAACAATATGTCAATCACTTTCAGAACATCCTCGGTTCTAGGACCGCCTGTGCCAAAGAAGGGCCAGAGACATCCAGTCCATAGAAATGCACAAAGGTATGCAGCGATGCCCAACTGGCCGCAGCACATATCTCCTGAACAGGGGCCATTAAGTAGCTACACTCCTGGTGGAGTGTGCGCTCAACCCCTGCGGAGGTACCATACCCCTGCAGGTGTAAGCCAGAGAGATGGCTTCAACAGACCAGTGAGAAAGCCGAACAACTGATCTGCCTTTTAAAGTCCAGCTGTTCTGTCAACATACACTCACAATGCCCTAACGGGGCACAGAGAATGAAGTCGACGCTGTGCAGAAAAGGAGAAAGACCTCAAGTTCTAAAGTAGAACAGCTATAGGCCATATCCACCTTGGGCACAAAGGCTGGGTTGGGGCGCAAGCGCACCTTGGACAACCCAGGGGCAAACTGCAAACATGTGGGGCTAACCAACAAGGCTTGCAGTTCACTTACACAGTCTTGCACACAGTCAAAGCAAGAAGCAAAACTGCCTTCAAAGTTGCATGTTTCAAAGAAACAGCCTCCAAGAGTTCAAAATGGTGAAGACAAAGGGCAGCCAGCACAATCAAGACATCCCACAGGGGAACCAGGGGTTCAACCACTGGAAGTTTTCAACGTGCACCCTTCAGAAAACGACAGACCAGGGGGTGCTGACCCACTGTCTTCTCCAAAACCCACATGGCAAGCTGAAAGAGCAGCTAAATAGATCTTCATAGAGGAGAAAGCTTTATGCATGTCCACCAACTGGACAAGCATAAAGCTTTCTCCAATGTTATTTCTATTCAGAATAAACATCTTTTTTATTCTGAATAGAAAACTTTTTAATTCATGTCTTTCTCAAGTAATATATTTGTTGTGTATTTTTTACATTTAATTTTAATGTTACTTCAAACTCAAAACCCATGAACTTTTACTTTAGATTCACATCTGGTTCAGTAGATGAAGTGTTCATAGATAGATAGATATTTGTTCACTCTCTGGTGAATAGTGCTTTTGATATGCTTCTCCACTGGTGATGGTCATATGAGCTGTGTGATTGTGCTACAGCTGCTCATAAGACAAGTCAGTGTTTTCCCTTTGAGATTAAAAGAACTAAAAATGACATGTTCAGGAAAGGACAGTTTATCTGGAAGAAAAACAATGAAAAAAATCAACTCCCATTCTAACTAATCTCTGTTAAAGCTGGAGAAGGGAGGGGCTGGTAACGTGAGACATCAGACTCAAGACCAAGGGACTATCCAGGAGAAAAAAAGAGCACCAAATGTAGTTAAAAACATAAAAAATGTTTAATTTATGTTTCAGCATATTTACTTCATGCACCTGCAGCTTCTAATTATTACACAACAGGGAAAAATCTGTGGACCTTGTGAGACTATTAAACAAGCACTGAAGGTTCCAGAAGTGAAAGCTACATGCACTGGATCACTTTCTTTTTTAGCTTTTTGTTGCATTATGTAACTTTTGTGATAAAGCGTCCGCTAATTACTTGTCTCTGTGGAGATGTTACTCCTTTGCAAAAATGTTCCACAGTCGGCATTAAAATTATCTCAAAATTATCTATCACCATGAAGACAAGCACGTTTCAGGTCAGAGGAGGTACTGTGGTCTGTGGAGGGGTGAGTCAGAATGCTTTTCAATGCATTTTTCAGCAATAAAAACATCTGTAATAGAATGAATGCAAGAAAGAGAAGTTTAATCCCATCCCACTCAAAGCAGTAACTTCTCCATGGTGACAAGGAGGTGGCAGACCCTCTACCAGGAATGTTGCACTGTGCACCTTTTTGAGATATGTAATAATTAAAAGATATATAACGCTTTTTGTCATAATGTGCCGGATTTGTGATCATTTTAGTTATTTTTTTTTATCAGTTTTCCCATAATTTCTCAAGTGACTGAACATTTTAGGGTTGGAACTTGGGATGCAGCTATCTGTTACTGGTTTCAGATATCAGCGCTGATACTGGGAAAAAAAAGAGACTCCCACATATTGATTCAATGTCAATATCCTAGTTGGGTATTTGATGTATTAAGACTATTTACTAGTCATAGCCAGCCTAGAAAGTCTCATAATTTTGGAACTTTTTATAGACAGCTGTTCTGTAGTTTCAGTCTCTGCTCTGGTATCAGTTGATATCAGGTATTAGCAGATACTTAAAGTTATAGTATCGGAATCTGTGTCAGAACTGCAAAAACGTTGTGTCCCTAGTTGGAACTCTAAGCTCCAATTTCACGTCATTTATTTTCCATGGTTATTTTGGCAGGGTCTGATTTTGTAAGCACTACCACTGCACCAATGGCTTCTTAATGGCAGCAAGGTCAATGAGGGTTACTGTCCCCATCCATCACTGTAGGGCCATCGCTAGGGTCCAAATATGAGATCCAACTCTGCCCATAGTCTGTACCGACCGGTTTCAGTGGTGAACAGTAGAGTGAAGGATTGTGTAATACGGCTCACAGCGTTATCACATGCAAAGTAGGAGCTGCCGTTAACTCCCACAATGTCAAGTATGTGACTGTGAGGCCTAACACATGTTCACTGAAGGAATTTACTTATAGAATCAAAGCTGCTCCAAAATATATTCTGATTGCTTTAGGGTGAATTGAACGGACTGATAGATTTTGGCACTGCTGTTTGCCAGGTCCAGATACAGCAAAATGTTTTTCTCATTATAGTCTGAAGTTACACAAGTGGCCTTCACAATGAACAGGCAATGTTGTTGCCCAGAGCCAAAACAAAACGGGGAGAATCAGCATTTGAGTTTTATGCAGCTAAAATCTGGAACAGTCCTTCTGAGCATTACCCACTCTTCTCCAAAGGTCATTTTAATGGTTAATACCTTATGTAGAAACTGTGCTCTAAAAATACATGTTCTTTGTCACGATTTGTTGAAATATACAGATTCGACATTTCAGGGTCTGGAGATGGGTTCATCACTGTTCATAGTCTGCCAATGACCAGCTGCCTAAACTGCATCCAAGGAAGGGTCAATTGTTTACTGTCCAGCCAAACCACACGCTCTGACAAAACTTCAGAAAAGCGAGGTTAGTGGGTCTGCTACCGTATCCAGCCAATCTGAGAAGCTGATCCCTTTGTTTCAAAACAACCATGGCTTACATAAAAAAAAAAGATGTGTGCAGAATCACCATTCAAAGCACTACGCTGTTACTTATCTCCGGTAAAAGAATTGATATATTGGTCAGGCAAAGTCAAGTGCAGAACACAAGTTTTCTAACAAAGACAATTCCAAATTGGTGCTAATTTATAGGTTAAAAGACACATTTATCAGAATTTTGCACTTCCATTACATTTTATCTCTGTTATAGCAGCCCCAGTACCCCAGTGTCCACAAAGTCAAACCAGGACACACTCAGCACCTGGTCCATCTTTTTGTTTCTCCACAATCGGCCTGACACTAAAAAACACACAGACACACGGTCCACTGTCCAGGGCTGTAACGCCGCGCTGTGATTGGACCAAAAGGAGAAGTGCTGTCAACTCCACTGTGAGCTGCTGACACAACACAGAGCCCCACACCGGATATAGGTCTGCATTAGCACTATGCAGGGGGCCAGTCGAGCGGACTCTACATGCCTCACACATGCAAAACTGGACATGTGGTGAACTCTGGCAAGCAAGTGGACCATATGGATAGATGGTCATTTTGCCTTAGTGCAATCAGTGCCACAATCACTACAAACCAAAGGGGAGTTGACTATGAACGAACAAGTTTAAGATACAACTTTGCAGAGAAAAAGAAAATGTTCATGTGGTAAAATGCGTGTGTAATCCCTCTGTTGTCCATTTAGATCCATAATAAAAGTTGAAATCTGTCAACTAGACAACTCTAAGTAGCTTCTTCAGTACTGACGCAGCCATTCAAAAACACATGCAAGTCTCTTAACCTGAGCAGTTTGTCTGAATTTAATCTTCCATTCCCTATGTGAGAAAGTTGTAAAGGTAATAACGATAATAATAACGGTAATAATAATAAAGGTAACTTTAATAGCAAAAATAGCAAAAGCAGAGATCAAATAGTAAATAGAGCAAATAAACCCATTATATCATTGAGTTCTCAAAACATTTACATCATGACCAAGTAAAACCAAAGAAAATAGTTTGCCTCCTAAGTACCATCACATCTAAACCAGGTCTGAAACAGGATCATTAATTACTGACTATACTAGAACTGAGGAGTCTGTATATCACCAGAACAGGCTTGTGTACCACAGTTTGAGAAAAACTTATCTGGTCTGTCTGCATCCTCTCCTCTCACACCAACATACAAACTCTCCCATACATCTCTGTCTCAAAAGCAACTGAATACTTACAATAGCCAAAATACCCAGAATACCCAACTAGCCTGATCCGTACCCCTACTTTGTACATGTGGAAATCATGGTACATCTCTGGAGACATTTAACTTCTCTCTCAAAATTCATATTCCCATTCTCATGACAACCAAAGGGAACATCAAAATCTTCAGTTTTACCACCTCCAAAATGTTCTTGTGCCATCTGGCTATCCAACAGGTGTCATGTTTTGCCATTTCATTTTTAAAGCTTTCCTTGGCCTGCAGCGTGTCGTAACTTCTGGGATTTTTTGCATAACCAAATGGGCGTTTTGTGTTTATGCGCGGGCTCAGTCATCACAGAACTTAACCGGACATGTCAACAAGGGAATTATACAGACGTTATGCATCTGTTCCCGGCCGTGAAACAATGGACAAAAGCCAAACAGAAACAGCGTGTGTCTAGTTTGTGATTGTACCTCGTGAACTGCGATCAAGAGCAAGTTGTTGGACCGGATCCAAATGATATTATAATGGCTATTCAAGCGAGTCGAGTCAAGTGATGCTTATGTGGAGAATGAAGAGACTTGAACAAATTAAGAGCGCTCAATTTTCTCCAAAACCCACGAGATTCCACTTGTGTTCAGTGCAAATTCCAGACAGGAGTATGTAATGGCCATGGTTTATCATCCCGAGCGCGCCATGTTGGATCCGCTCACATCACAACACCCCCCTTCTTTCTCTCTCCTCTTCCTCAGCCCGCCACCGTGCAGCAGCATCCCTCACGCACTACCCAACGCCACGACCAAGGCATGGGACGGCGCCAGCGTAATAAAAACAATCTCATCCTACACAGATTTTAATGCAGCGACAAGCTTCTTTGGCAAAATGGATCAATAGTACACGAAACCAGCCGCGTAAACACGACGTCCTGTTACACCTGTCGGCCTGGATACCAAACCTAACACTACATTAGAATAAAACAGGCCCAGTGGCATGTCTTTAAACATTTTTGTCACGTTTCGTTCCTAAAATACTCCCAACAAGCTGTCATATGTGTAATTTAAGTGTATCGCGTGTCCTGCGATGTTGACAGTCACGCACCGTACCCTTGCGCACTGATGCTGCTGTGTTTTTATCCTTCCCACTCCTATAACATCCTCCAATTGATGCAGGAGGGGTTGGGTAAACTTGACATTTGGGAAATCAAAAATATTGTAGCTAGATAAAAATGTCAAGCCTTTACGTACAAGGAAAATAAATCACGACTTACTCAAACGCAGATCGCTTCCCTCCTTTTTCCAAAACAGGCTTGGTTTTTGAGTGTTACTTCTTCGGAATAACCTAACACCCCCTCTTCCTCTCTCCTACCCCTCCTCTTCGCTCCTCTTCCTCGCTCTGGCACTCCTTGTGTTGTTGGGGCGAGTGATGCCAACGCGCCAAGCGACAACTGGAAGAATAGCGAGAGCGAATTGGTCTCGGCGGCAATGGGCGTCGTCTGTAGCAGGTTGAATGTAGTGTACCAAAGTGTGGAGACTCCGCGCGCTGTGCAGAAGGGGAGAGAAAAGAGGGGGGAAGGATACGCCCCCTCCCCTGCCTGCTGAAGATAAAAGGGGGGCTCTCTGACAGCGTGCACGCGGTGACGGAGATAGGCTGTTGGTCCGACGCTGCTGGCACTTCTCCAAGAGCGCTTATCGTATGACGCGCGATACCACGCTCCGGGCGCCTGTCGCTGCAGAAAAAAAACACAAGCTCAACCTAATTTTGGGTCCATACAGAAGAATACATAGCTGTGTTTTGGTTCGTTGATGCACAACTCCACCTACCGACCAAAAGTATATAAGTCTTACATCGGGATTGCATGGGTGTTACACAATCATAAATGCGCGCTTAATGGATTAGATGTTTACTAATGGGTTTGTGAACACGTCTTTTTATCAGTCCAAGTCCTCATTTGCCCAATAGGACGCTCCAAATTCAATGTCAGCCTTTAGTGTTCTCTATTATCGCTGACCCACATTACGTTTCCACATCTGCATCCAAAAATAGCAGAGCCGTAGCTGCATCTCCACTGCGCAGCCACTAGATGGTGCTCGTGGCCAAGCGCAATGTCTTTGGGTTGTGGAGTAGCTTTATTATCAATTTTGGACCCATGTTCGAAATAGGCTTACAAGTTATGAAGATATTTTAGTCTATTTTACATATTTAAAAATATATTTATGTTGTTTGGAGATTTATTTATGAGTTACTGTTTCTTGGACCAGAATGAGAGCTGAAATATTCATCTAACTTATCCAGACACAGAAGGAACGGAAAGGCCGTACATGGTCTGGGAATTTAACCCAGGCCCTTCTGGGTGTGTTGTAACTGTGCCACCAGCAACTGTTATAATAAATATAGGCCGTTACATGTAGACTTTTGGATCAATGTCTCGGCGGCTAACCTGTTTTAACATTGGAAGAATTAATGAACATAGAGATACAGATACTCCATTACAAACCTGAAAAAATCTAACTCAGCTTTAGCTCTGATAAGTCACAGTTTTCATTATATGCACCCTCTATATACCTGTGTTTGTACATTTCCTGAAAATAGGACTTCATGTGCTGTTAACTCTCCATGCCGAGTTTTATCTCTGCTAAACAGACAGCGCGCTCGTTCTCATTTCTTCTGAGGTAACTAAACCACAAGGGCAATTCTCAAGGTTAAGGGAGCTGTAGCCTGCTTTAGCTTGTTATTTTAGGGACCTGGCACCTGCACGACTCACACACACACACACACACACACACACCAGTCAGATGTAGCCGAGCAGGATGGTTGGTACTGTCCTGGGACTGTACTATAATGAAGAGAGGTGTAGTTTGAGGAGGCCTTTTGAGATAGAATGGATTTAGTTTCAGCCTTTAGGAGTTTCAGGTGCATGTCGGTATACAGAGACAGGTAGACAAAGACAAGCAGCTCCACTGAAACCACTGAGTCCTCCTGTGTGCTGTCTGTGTTGACATCTGATAAAAAAATAAGATGACATATGTGGGTCAGGCGTGTTGTGGTCATGTTTTTTTTAAAATTCAGAAATATATCTGTATGACTCTCCTAGAAACCAGAGAAAAGACATAGTAAGGATGTGTGCAAAACAGGTGGAGAGTTTGGGGTTTAAATACAGTATATCGTAGTAGACCATGTGTGTAATGTGGGGTGAAGTTTGTATGTATCCTAACTGTATTAAAGTGGGCTCAGTTTGTGATTGGTTGTGTTGTTTAAGTTAATAATTAATAAATTTGCAATCTAGCATCACCCTCCTTAGGCACAAGAAATGGTATAATATAGCATGGAATTAAAGATTAAGAATTAAAGAAAGATCCTCTGGAGCCAAGTATTTCATTCCACCCAAATTATTAGTATATTTCAATGATATATTATGAGCAGCAGTTTTTACTTCAAATATAAAGACATTTATGGCATTAAAATGTTTTGGTTGGATGTGTTTAGACTATTGATATTTTGCAGCCATCAATATTTCCCATGAGTGTGATGATAACTGTAGGCACTGCTCTGTCTGAGCTTTGTTAGACTTTAATCTGTGACTTATTTTGATACAATCTGACCAAAATAACTGACTTAGCCCCTCACAGTATAGTCTCTCACATATAAAATTTCAGTTTTTAAACAGTTTTTCAGTCAGTCACTCTATTTGAAGGAAGCAAAGACGTTAATAATTTGATAATGCATTATATATTTTCTTTTCTGCCACCTGCATGTCTCCATAATGTTCCACAGTATGTCATTATCCTACTTGTGTCTTTCTGCATGGAAACAAGCTAATGACTCCACCAAGCCAGTTCATGGGACAGATCTGTGGAATGGTGACATCAATCACAGTAAGAGTGTGTGTTTCTCAAGTTTATAATAATACAGTCACATTTAATTCCATTATACATTCCAGGCAAAGCAATAACATCTCTATAGTGACAAGCAGGTGGCGGACTTAGGCGGACTTAGGCGGACTGCACATGTTGTGTGTGCAGTTACACAGTATGGAGAATCTAAATTACCAACAGGAAACCATATAATTTACATGTTTTTGATTTGTTGCTCTGTTGGATCACTGTAAACTTCCTCATGTGTTTCTCAGCATTTCCCTGTAACTGTTTTGCACACGTCCCGACTCTAAACCTTCAGGGCACCAGCTCAGCAGTCGCCTCTTTATCTCCCACTTAAAACCTCCGTCATGAATAAACATGGACCAACTCAAATCGCCCCAAAATGGTAACAACTCATTTGAAATTTCGGGCAATTCCATGGCAGCGGGGGAGGAGGGGGTGGAGAAGTGAATGGAGAATCTTAAGGGACAGGGTTGAAAAGCAGATTGAAGCCTGTGGAGAGAAATATAAAGACTTCCTCCATCCTGGGGTACCCACAATGCACTGGGCCAAAGAAATGCCAAAATGTTGAAATCTTTTTGAGTCTTTCCTTTAGACCCCAGCCAGTATGTCAGTAGTTTTACCGGCCATAGCTGAAAAACAATCTGGACAGTAATGCTCCTGTGTCCTATCAGGTGAGAATATTTGGACGTCTTTAAGGTTCACTTTATTGCCCTATAGTGAAAGTTATGGTCTGCATTTGACCCATCCTTCAGGGCATGGGGGCCCAGCTCCAGATCTTGGGTTAGGCTTGGTCAGTGCTATCTCAGCTGGAGGATTTTACCTACTGTGCATTTTTTGGATACAGGTGGGAAATTGTAGATCCAGGAGGAAACCAAGACACAGGGAGAATGTGCATAGTCACAGATAGAAGTTGAACATTTCATATAAGCAAGATGCATTCTTTGCTTTGTGCAGCAACATACAGTATGTTTTATAAAGGTGCACTGTGTAACCTTTCTGGTGATTGCTATGAAAATGTTATTGTTTGCCTACATGGTTGATAGTGTGGGATTAAACTGCTCTATCATCATGGGAACAGGCAACATCACACCACCAGATCAATTTACAGGTCAGATCTGTTGTGAGTCAAACCCACTCACAGAAAGAATGTTTGAAGTAATTTTTAAGCAGTAAAACACACACATTTGAATAAATAAAAAAGTAAAAGGTAAGGTTAATGCTCTTCTGTGGATGCCTCAGCTGCCAGGAACACATGCTATTTAGGGTCTGGAACTGGACAAACAATCTTGAAAAATCTGCTGCTAATTTGTGACACATTTCTCTCAAATGCGGAAGACATCTCCTTTCCAAATTTCTTGTATAATTCTGAACAAAATATATAACTTCTTTTATCAGAGAAAAGTAATAGTTTGGTGCTTCATTTGCTGATTCTGCAGAAATCTGAGCTGTTTCTCAGTCCTCTGTGTTATTTTCTTCCTAATTTTAGTTTAAATGTAAGATGCCATGTTCTGATTGGTTAATCTGCCTGTCAGTCACATCCTCTGGAATCGTCTTTGTAAAGTTTTGTCAAAGACTGTGGTTGTGGCATCTGTGGAACATTTTTACGCACGTCAATAACATATCACAGAGAGAAGCAGTGCCATCAAAACAGAAAAGTTACACAGAGTAGCTTAAATATTTTAATGTATATCTATCTGTATATTTCTGCGTATCCTACGACCCCTTGGTGGTATATGGACGCAGACGGCTGAATACCATAATACAGATAGTTACTTTGCACTTCCTTTGCTCTGCCACTTAATGAGCTCTTTTACTAAAGATCAAAACGTGTCCTCATTTCCTCGACTTCCGTTAAATTCAGCGTTTTTCCCTCCTGCGCTTCATCCTGTCTCCCTCTCTATTAATCTTTGTTCTTCTGCGCAGCACCATGATACTAAACTCCACATAAATAATACAGCCAAGCCCTCTAGTTGCGATCTGAAGCCATTTTGATTATAATCCCACTTTCTTGATGTCTCTGTCTTTTTCAACCTCTATAAATGGACACCAGTGAGTTGCCATGGTGCTGTAGCTGTAATGAAGACTGAATACTGAACAATTGGGTTTTCCACTACAGGGAAAAGAAACATTGGCCTCATTAGTTGAATACTACGGTCACTGCCTAAACGCCCACACAAACAGAAACAATGTGTACAATTCTCATTTTTGGCAAGTCATTTTAATACAGGGATTTTAATGATTCACCGTGTAACTTTGGAGAGATTTTTGGAGGGTTTGCCACATATTTGTATCCATGGAGATGTTGACAAATGTTACACGATTTCAGTCTTGATGGAGAAAAGCAGTTACCTGGAGTTGCGTTTTGTTTCATTTGCACGTTTTTAAGTAACTATTTTTAGTCTGTCTACATTTCCAAGGCTCAAAATGCTCAGTTCCACCTTGTGATGTCATGAAGCGATTTTCAAGTTAACAAATACCATTTACCTTTTTGTTTATTAGAGATGGGAATTTCTAGGACTGAAATGATCCAAATTACATTAGTGAAATTGTATGGAGTTTAAAAACACACTTCCTAACCTGTATTGCCACATGACATCACAAGGTGGAGCAGAGTATTTTCTGTTTAAGAGAAAAACTCAGCTTAAATATGCAGGTTTTGTGTGTTAAATGTGTGAATGAAACAAAACACAACTCCAGGTATGTTTTTTGATGAGGAAACAACATTATAATCATAAAACTATGTAATATGGGCCCTTTAATTTAAATAAATGCACACTTGGTTTAATCTCCACGTTATACCCAGTTCAAACCAGCTTAGCCTGTACACTTGGGTCCTTATTTGGTCTTGACATTGATGGGTTGAAGCCTCTATCCCTCTTAGCCTCTGTCAGGGCATCCTTTGGTGAGAGGGCCTGGCATCAGATGTGACAGTGTGTAAATGAGAGAATGATGCAGGTCAGAGACAAGAGCCGTGACGCATTCAGGGACACGCAGGAGAGATGGACTATTGACACTTCTATTACTTTTGCTTTTGAGTGTTACGATGGCAGACATATCCTCATGTGAATATCTGCCACTGGTGTTTAAATCTGTTCAGAATTATTGAAGCCATTTTGCATGCAGTGACCTTGAAAGGGCGTTAAAGGTGCATTGTGTAACTTTTCTGGTTGAGGGTCCGTCAAATGCTTTTCTCCGTGGATATGTTATTGCTTTGTCTGAAATGTTCCACAGTATAACTTACATTTATTAAATTACAGGTGGTTTTATAGCTCTTTTTAGCATTCTGACTGTGAGTGGGGTCGCCTCTCCACCGATCTGACCTGTAACTTGGTCTGGTTCGGTCTCCATGAAGTTGTAAAGGTTTAATGCCATACTGTGAAACAATAACATCTTCATGGAGAAAAGCATTTGATGGACCCTCCACCAGAAAACCTACACAGTGCACATTTAAAATCTTTGTTTAAGATTTTACTAAAAATTGAATTATTTTCCCCAGTTTGACCATTGTTACTTGTGTTAAATGTCTAAAATTTTACTTGGAAATCATGACTCCACTCTAGGGAATTTAATAACTGTTGTTGTTTTGGACAAAATCGAATGTATTATAATTTGAACATCTTTCTTGCTCTGTAAAGTGCTTTGTGTACAAAATGTGTGATGCAAATAAACTCGTCTTGTCTAAAGCCAAACACAGTGCACATAGTATCAGATGTCCTTTCAGTTTCTATATTCAACTTTTATCCAGGTTTACATTGGCATAAAGAGTAGAATGGCTTTAGCAATTACACGTTTACACCAAACTAAACATTACATACACTTTAGCATTGTTGTGTTGGTTGATAATATCCAGGTTTAATGATTCAAGCGTGAAAGTATAAATAAAAATATCTTTAGTACCGTCTCACACCACAGGATCACACCTTAAAGTACCTGCTCCCCACAGACCAAAGCACACTTCAACATATATCGTATTAGCACTGTGGTGTTGCTCAGCTGGAGACCTGACATTTTCTCACCTTTCAGCACAATCCTCCTTTACACATTTGACACTGAACATTCTCTGTGCTCAACTAAAAGCCTGTTTGCCTTGTCACTCGATACGTGCTGATTCTACACAACTGGAGTAAAAATACACTGACTTTAAAAATACACTGACTTTGGGGCATGTACCTTTACATATCATCAAATAAATGTCTTTTGTTTGTCTTTGCCTTTTCAGTAAGATCCGTGCATGACAAAACTCCCTTATCTGGTTTAGTGGTGATGTAATAACTCTAGGACCAATTGAATTTCACGCTTTTATAATGGATTTTTTGTTGTTTTATACAATGCAGTTTATAAGGTAGCATCACATTATAATACGAGACTTCTGGCGACTGATCCAAAGGCTGCTGGGTTGAATCCCGTGCTCAACATAAACATCAGTTACATTCACTAACCCACAGGTTGGCGGTGTGATTCCAGATCCCAAAGATGAATACTGCCGTTGTGTCTTTGCCCAAGGACACAATGGAAAAGTGGAAAAGCGCTATACACATTTACCAATTACAGTTTACCAAAAAATATACAATAGGAAAATAGGTACAGCCATTGATAGTGTTTAGTGTGGAACAGTATCTGCCCCCTGAACAGTCTTAAGTTAAATGTGCACTATGTGACTTCTCTGGTTTGGTGGTCTAACTCCTGTATGTGTCCATGGAGGTGTTATGGCTTATTCCAATGACGTTCATTTGGTCTTCAATTGATTTATATTATTAGGTTATTTATCAGACCAAGGGTTTGTTTTCATACCTGACAGTTTCTACTGCTCACTAGTGGTCTTCCTCAGAGTGGTCACGTGATGTTGCTGTAACATGTCTGGTCGGCTCATTTATGCAGGTTTTGGTGCTGTCTTCCTACTGGTGGAGGCAGGACAACAGCACCATCTGCAATCCAACTCCTTCAGGACAGTATCCCAGGTGTGTGAGAGGAAAAAAGCCCCCTCGTCCCGGTTGAAAGCACTTTGAAAAACAGTCATTCTAATGTAAACAGGGTCTACTGTCCACAGTTGTCTCCCTGCATGAACAATCACATGTACATTAAAAATGTATGTCATACTGGGGAACATTCCAGGTAGAGCTATAACATCTCCACAGAAACAACCATACTTTCCACCAGACATACAGAATCAGGAGGTTCATATGCAGTCCATATTTCTGCAGTTTGTGTCTGTGAAAATGGCCACAGTTGGACCATATATGTCAAACTGAACAGTCCCATCATAATTGTTTTCCTTATTCACTGGTGCACACCAAAACATTCAAAAACACACGGGAAATGCTTACATATACAATTGAATAAACTATATTACTATTAAGCCATCGTCCTTGTTCAAACACTCACCAAATTACACGTACATGACTGCAAATGTGCCACTATTTTAGGTTCAGACATAAAAGCAGTGAATACAGTGCAGGGCATGGCTGGGTTGACATGTCTGTTTAGTCTTATGCATGAGTAAGGATGAGCTGTAGCCTCGATAGCCTACAGGGTGTACAAAGGAAGTAACACACTGACACACTTACCCAAGCACACTAATTGGCTGTGGGGCGGTGTAGTCGTCATATGTAATGTTAGATTCCTATAAGATTCTCTGACTCTCGGACAGCTCCAGTGCACTCCAGATGGGTGCAGCAAAATCGAACAATGTCTTTGATATAGTTGAGTGATTTTCAAGCCGTTCACTTCAAGTACAATGACAGAAAATATTGGACATGGAAGTAGGATTTTTATGTCTTAAATTCCAACTAGCCTATATAAAACAGATGTCTTCTTTTTAAAAATCGCTTGGGTCAATAGTCAAAACATAGATTACAAAAAGATCTGAAACCGAGATAAACCCATAATAAACTATACACACATTTAATAATAATAAACACATTTAAAGCTGAAGTTAGCTAAAATTATTATAAGCAGCTTACAACACAGCCTCCTTCCCAAAAATTTTTCCTGAACTGGCAGTGACAAAATAGTTTGATAATAAACCAGTTCTGATGGCCTCCACTGTCTATGGTAAAGATCCAGAGGATATCTGCAGCAGATGGTCCAACAAAGACAAGGGTCATGTCCAGTTGAGACGGCCAGCAGTAATCAGGGAATATAATAACAACATGGGTGGCGTAGACCTTTGTGATCGCAGGCTAGGAGCCAGACACATGCCAGAGATGTTGGATATCAAACATGCAGAAAGATGCAGGAATAAGGGTTGCAATGGTAAGACATACATCAGGTGCACCAAATGCAAGATGTTCCTCTGCCTAACCAAAAAGAAAACATGCTTCAAGGATTACCACAGCTAAAATATCCAGAAGAAAATCAGAACTACTTATGTTCTATGTCTTATAGTTCACTGTTGAACTGAATACATGTTTTACATTACACTGTAATGTATTATTACAAACATTTTGTCCTTGCCAGCAACAGCTAACAGAAGAGTGTTACAGAATTTGATTGTTTTTGTTCAAATTGAATTTGTGCTTGAGAGAATATCACTCTAAAGATATAATCTGCTCTTTTTTTCTTATTTTCTAAATTCACTACTATTTTCACATAGATATCGTCCTGTTGCACTCTACAGTGGACATGCTGTGAAATTAAAATAAAAAATATTGTTTTAACAATTTAAATTGTAAGATGTTTTTTTAGGCCCAAATAGATAGAAAACCACAAAAAAACAGAAATTTTAGGACACTTTTTTTCTTGGTTCTCAGGAGGATATATATATATCTCCTGTCTCATGCTATCTTTTTTGCTACTTGTTTACTATTTATATTTTTTCTTTTTGTTGTTATAATATATTGTGATGTGTGAGCCACTGTGTCCAAGTTATTTCCCTTGTGGATCAATAAAGTTTGTCTAAGTCTAAGCCGAATCTAATTACATTGCATCTATTCAATTACAGGTTTTTATTGCAACATGCTTTTTTGCTGGGAGCGGGGTTGCCTTTCCGCAGATCTAACCTGTAACTTGACCTGGCAGCATTACCTGAGATAGATCTGGACAATGCAATAATAAAAATGGGCAAAACAAGCAAGTGTTGGACCACCCACCACAAAAGAACTCCTTTTAAATGATTCAATATGTTTTGCATGCACGTTATATTGTTTAAAAGGTAGCGTCTGTTTACAGCTTCATGTATTTTGCAGAGGGCCAGTGCTTGGGTTTTCTCTGACTCCTGGCACAGAATAACGTGTTTAAAAGTCTGACCCATTTTCTGTCCCAGTACCCTAAATATGCTGGAGGATATTATGCATGAGACACTACAAACATATTTGCCCTCCCTGTAAAATGGTAAAAGAGCTGTGTCTGCAGACATCTTATTGTTGTTCACACACACACACATACACTCACACACAGCCTGCATGCCCATGAGTGGTTCCCAAATCTGCAAATAATCCTGTATTAAAGTTAAAAGACTAAGAGATAATTAATCCGGATTAAATCAGTCGCTTTGGGAGAATCATTTTGGTAGTCCACTGTACACTGTTCATTGCACCATCAATTATCATAGTAGTATTATTGTTGTATCAACTAATATGCGTGAATGAAGAAATACATTTAATGACAACAAGGGATTTGATTGTAAATTATGGAAGTATAAAGTACATGAGGTAACTGAGGTATGTGGGAGTTTAAAAGTTTTTCTTCTTCCCCACTCCCTTTTAAGATACATTTGTTGTTGTATTGTTAATATATAGACAAGTCTTTATGTATCAAAACCTTTATCAGTATCTTATGCAATTAATTGTGATTATTGTCATAAGCTTGTCATATTAGGGTACATATTTTGATTGTAAGATAAAAAATGCTTACAGAGTTTTCCCACTGTCACAAATAGAAATATGAAGAATGTTCCTGGACAAAACATTTCCTCTGAAGGTTGTTAATATGTAGTTTTCAGCAGTTTATCCTTGTTGTCAGTGTCATTGATGGAAGTTGTAGCGTCTTGATTCAGTGGAGCTGGTCTTTCACAAATGTCAGCCTTTGCCTCCAGCTCTGGCACGATGCCACACACAAACCTACAAAGTTCACTGCAAACTTTAAATGTTGCTAGTACACATCACAAAACCAAAATGTGCATTGCCATCCCAGTCATTTTACCATTTATAATGAATTACTGTACTATAAATGTAGTTAATATGAGTAACTTAGGTTTAGGAGCAGGACCACGCCTCAACCGCCCTCACCTTCTCTCCAGAGAATCACAGCCATAGAACTATAATACAATCTCTTATTGTACATCCATGATCACAGCTCACTTCTACCACACCTCAATTTCCCAGAAACCCATCAGCAGCCTATCCCGGTAACCCAGTTCGTCCCGAAGAACAATAGAACTATATATCCATACGAATAACTCGGCCGGTGGAGCCGCTAACAACGCGTCAGAGTCAAACACTGACTTGTCACACGCTTCCTAGTTCCACTTCACGATTTCCTCACGCCGCGAAATATCCCACGAGGATCCTATCCAGGGATCTGTGAGCCGGAGGACCTTCCAACACCTGCCCGCTCCGCGGTAGGACCCGCCCGCCCGCGCTCCAGCGCGCACTGCCCAGGGAACGCTCCAGGCGCGCATTCGGTGCAGCCGGGCCCCGGTAACCACGGCATTCGGCGCGGGCCGCCTCGCAATGACTACGGCGCTCCTCGGCGCAGCTCGGGGCTCGGCACGGCCTAGTACCCGGCGTGCCCCTCCAGGTCGACCACACATCACGACAAGACCGACACCACAGCTCCGCACTCAGAAGAGGAAAGGCTCCTCTTGCACCGGTTTGTTTACAACCGCTGGGTTAAGAAAATAACCTCGGCGCTCTGAATCGAGATGAACGAGCTTCCGCACTTTCCGCCACGTGCCCCGCGCGCAGGCGCTGACATCTCCCCCTATTGGGGACCAAGTAGCATCACCACAGTCTGCTTTCACAGTCTCGTCCTTGTGCCTGCTCCCTCTGTGTCAGACCATCGGGTCACCTCTTATCCCAGTCTCGCAGGCTTCACAAATCCCCGCGCACATACGTCTTATCCACAGACCTTCTTCCTTTTTCTTTTTTTCTGAGAGATCATGAGCTAGATGGCCTTGTGCTCTGCCCACAATAGGCAGAGCCTCTAATTCGTTTCCATCTTCTGCTCTATCCCTTTCCCCTCTCTTCCCTCCCCTTCTGCAACTCCCAAATGTTTTTTTCTCATGTTGCTCAGTCTACATGAGGCACCATGTACACTCTCACTCATCTTCCTCACATTCTGAAACATTATTCTGATGCACTCGATCGCTTAACCTGTCTCTGCACCTGCTCTCTACGCCATCCCGGTATTCCACTGCCATTCTAGCTCATGCCACTCAGCTAGCTAATGCTATCCCAACCCACGCACACTCAAGCAGGTTCTACAGCCACTCTCAGCCGCCCATGAGCACCCAGGGAATGCACCTCCACCCACAGGCTCCGAGCTGACAAACTCATGATGGGTCTCCGAGGCGATCCACGACGGATCTCTGAGCCGACCAATGATGGGTCTCCTTTGCACCGACCCATGACAGGTCTCCCGACCTACGACAGGTCTCCTTCGTTGTGACCTACGGCTGGTCTCTTTGGCTCTGACCTATGACGAGTCTCCCGATCTATTACGGGTCTCCTTCGCGCCGAAACACAACAGCTCTCCTTCGCTCCCGACCCAAGATGGGTCCCCAAGCGACCCACATCGGGTCCCCTTCCGATCCTGCTCCAGTTCCGGTCACTCATCAATGCCTTTTCCAACCTCAGACTTATTTTGTCCAAGGAAAAGACCCTTAGCCCTCACACCACTATTGAGTTCTTGGCATCACACTTGACACTGTCTCACTTCAAGCATCTCGCAACAAGGGACAGCTCCTC
The DNA here is from genome assembly GCA_030686955.1 of Odontamblyopus rebecca. Classification (NCBI taxonomy): domain Eukaryota; kingdom Metazoa; phylum Chordata; class Actinopteri; order Gobiiformes; family Gobiidae; genus Odontamblyopus; species Odontamblyopus rebecca. The sequence goes on along the minus strand of CM060670.1, from coordinate 14,190,153 downwards.
GCGCTTCTTGGTCAGCTCGCTCAGTCGGTTTCGGAGGTTTTACCAGGGAGGTAGTTAGCTTCATCATGGTCCCTGAGCTCCTCTCTCTCAGGCCAGCTGTCAGCTCTTATGCCTTGTTCGGCATCTAACCATCACTATCGCAGCCATTTTTTGGGGTATGAGTGGTCTAGTAGGCGCATCCTTATTCTTTCCGACGGAAACACCGTGATCCTCTTCATCAACAATGGAAGATCTCGCTTCCCCGCGATCATTCAGTTCCTCCGAAAACTTACCTTGGTTTCTGCTCAGAATCAGTTCGTCATCCACACCGCTCATATTCATTCCAGGTCACTTAAACTCTATTGATGATTCTTTCTCACTTCCGATATCATCTACCTCTGCATTCACACTCTTCACTCCGGATATCTCTCACCACCCGTGGACCTGACCCTCGAATGCATGATCCTCTTGACCTTCCATGGCTCCTCCAATGTTCAAAATGAATTCCTTTGTCAAGCTTTTCAATCCGTCCATCCACCCCAGGCTTTCTGATTTCTCCATACATTCTCTGGATGAACTCTTCTCACTCCCCACAGGAGTAATTGATCAGTTGGGAAGCTCTATGCCTATCCACCTCTTCTGCCTCGACTCACCGCTAAGTCCTTATGAACCTTTCATCAAATATCTCTCTTCACATTGCGCCGTCACGCCTTCCTCCAACAACCATCCGCTCTTCCTCGTGGAAATGGACAAGATGTCTTCCAGGTTCTGGTTCACTAACATTTCCGAAAACTTTTGCTCTTCCAGCATGTCTCCCCAATCATTCTCCATTCTCTCATTCTGCATCGGCACTGCCACGTCAGCCGCCAAGGCTGGGTTATCCAACTGGAAATAAAGATTCTCGGTCTCTTGGCATCTAGCATCTACCACTCTTATGTTCGAGACAACGTTGTCGACCTCCACCAAGCCATTCCCTCTTGGGCTCTCTAAATTTTGGGGGTCCCATCCTGCTGGGCTATGTGAAGATTGAGACTATACCCCCACCCAGAGTCTCAACCCAGCCGACAACACAACAACATGTGTTGTTGGTGTGGTCCTTGCTAGTGAACTATACTATAATGTTTTCCCCTTAGCTGGCTCAGTGTTGTACTTACACTGATTCATGCTTGAGTTATCTCATATTGCACATGCATTTGCTGCTTGAGTGCCCTGAAATTTTAAGTTTATACCTACCCCCTATTTCCACCCACAGCGCTGTACATAAATGTATGAATATGGGTTCAAAATGTGTAACAGTAAAATGATAAAATGCCACTATGATGAAGTGCGGCCAGCAGCAGAAAATCAGTTGCAGTTCTGAATAAGAAGTCAAAGGACCAGTTTCTATTATTAAATCTTTCAGATTTAACGGTATTATTCAAATTTGTAGGTCAACGGTGAAATGTGAATGGGTGGATTATGTTAATTTGATACCCACCTCTTTCATACTATTCAGTTATTATCATCTGATTTAACTTCAAGAATTAGCACCTCCCTTGAAGTTCTGTATTTGCATCTTGATTTAAAGGTCCTATATTTCACCAAATCGACGCTTTAAGCCATGTTATGTTGTTACCCCAAAACATAACTGGAGATGTGTTTCTTTCATTCACAGATGTTTGCGTAATCCTTTATTATTATCTGTCTACATCTCCGAAGCTCAAAATGCTCTGTACCACCTTGTGATGTCATGTAGCGGTAGTTTTGAAGTTAACAGCTCCTTTTACCTTTTGTTCGGTAGAAATGGCCAATTCCAGATGTATTGTATTACCACATCACAAGGTGGAATATTTTCTGTTTAAGACAAGAAATATCCAAGGTTTGTGTGATAAACATGTCTGAATGAAGCAAAACACAACTCCAGGTATGTTTTTGCTGAGGAAACAGGACAATATAGATCAGAAAGTAGTGTAATATGGACCCTTTAAACTCTTGCATTTTTGTTGCCATTTCTTTGTATAAACTACAGAAGTCCCTAACCTCAGCGCATTTAAATCCAAGACGTGTGTATATTTAACTAAATATCCAGGGAAAAGTGCTGACATTCTATTGAGGCCAATTCTGCACTGCTGACCATCACAAAAGCCTATTGTCCCCACATCCCTTTTATCTGCTCTGTGCTGTACCTTCTGCCTATAAAGTGCCCAGCGCCTTTTGAACTTCTACATGAACAGAAAGAGGATTTGAAGCTTTGAGGGCTTATATCGCTTTTTTTTTCAGCTCGTAGTTTTATGAATAAGAGAGCAGGATTGTAAAGGGTCATACGGATCATTTTACTCGCTGCAAAATCAATATATGAGGCAATATTCCCCTCATGTCAAATATTGATTAAATCTGAACATAACAATGCCATCATAGCCTGTGTATGTATAAGGATCTGCAGTAAGTCTATAAACAAGGGCCTTAATATAGATGTGTTCTCAATCCAGTCTTGACCAGTCTTGGGAATTTGTGAAGATAAAAGGTATTACTTCAAATAAACCTCAAATACCTCAAATAAATCCTTAAATTTAAGTTATGCCGTTTTTTCTTTCTTTTTTATCTGCCCAACTATAAACACCAACTATAAAAAGTGAGTTAAAGATGCGATATGTAACTTTTGTGGTTGAGATACTTGTCCTATTTGTGTCCATTGAGAGGTTCATATCACTTTTCCTGGAAGGTTCCACTGTATATGCCAGACAAAGCTATCTCCATAGCAACCATCACTACCGAGCTAAGTTACAGGTCAGATCTGTGGAAAGGGAAACCTGGTCACAGTAAGAATGCATGTTGTAAACTAAGGAATTAGTTTAGCAATAAAACAACCACACTAGTAAATGGGTGAATTAAAGATAGATCATTTCAATGCCATACTGTGGAATATTTTACACAAGCAACAGCATCTTTATGGCAGGGAGACAAACAGGTGGTATGGACCCTGTAACATAAAAAATATGGCCCAGCTTTAAATTTTTAACTCCTTTTTCATTCATTCCTACGGGCACTTTTTGCTCATTATTTGATGTCTATCTGAATCAGAGAAAACTAAGACCCAACAAATTCCAATTAATTCCTCTAATGTTAAGTGTTAATTCTATTCATTTTATTCTGTAAGTTGCAGTGGGTGCCGCATTTACATTCAGGGTGTATTATTTTGCATAAGGCTGCCGTTATAAGTTCTACACAGACTACAAAGATACTTTAAGCTCCCAGAATCAGTGCAGATGAACAATGGACACTTTACACAAATCCACCTACTTTCTGTCATATTTTAGCCATAAAAACTCCCACTTAGCTGAAAGTACCGCCACAATGAAAGTGAGGTTCAATAGCATTTAGAGGCAAGTGAAATAAGATCAATACTGTGCAAAAACACTTAAATCTATCAGAAAATGACGTAAAAAGTGAAATTGCTCATGGACAGATAATTTTACTTGACAAGTTATCTTAAAATAAACTACCTCTCGACTAGAATTAAGCAGTCTCAGAAGTAGTAGGTAGATGATAAATCTAAAAACAAGATGAATAATTTAATAAGCTAATAACCTAATCTAACCTATCTTACTGTAGCTATTCACACCATTGCCAAAAATAACCCCATAAAAGAGGCCAACACTGTAACACTATGCATGTTGTATTTTGTTTCACGCGACCACAGGGGGTGAGGAGGGGGATGAGCTGTGAGCCGTGTGCATAGTATGAGTCAAATATAGGAGCGACTGTCCCGGGGCAACGGTGCACCATCTGTACCCCCCACCGCCCCCTCCCAATCACACAGCTCAGCGCTCACCAGTGCAGGGCTGGACACGCTGCATAGTTATACACACCTCACTGTATCTAGAGCATCACTTTCGGCTCAGCTCCAGCAGATCAGCTTAAACCTCAAATTGGGTTAGAAAATTGACTCAACTGCTTTGTTCTCATTTGATTCTAAAAGCTAAAAGAGGTATAATGTTGGTTTGTTTTTATCCCACAAGCAATTCATTTTGAAAGAACACATTTTCTAGTGAGATTTGGTGTAGACACATATCACACTATAACATTCAGTCTAGATCTATTGAGATTTTAAAATGTAAATTTAAGGATTCAGCCTTAGACTTTATGTATAAATGGACACCCTGCAAAAAAAGCGTGGCCAAAATGTAAGACAGAAACAATTAAATGTATCAGAAAATGACTTAAAAGTAGAGAAATCTACTTTCTTAAAACAATCTTGAAACAAACTACCTCTAGACTAGAATTAAGCAGTCTCAGAACTAATAAGTAGATAATAAAACTGAAAGTAAGATAAATAACTTGATATGAGGTTTAAAATCTTGGCCAGCTAACATGCTAGCTACCATGTTCCAAATAGAAACTGAGCATGGGCGTGCTTCTGGTTCCATCAGCTCTGACGCCAATTCACTTTGTATTGAGAAACCCTCTCTCTGTAACTGCTGCTGTCAGGCTCCTCATCTTGGTCTTAAAATGTTTGTGTTAACCCGCTCTACATGATCCAGGTGTATTTATTTTTGTTATGTATCCATAATTTAATTTCTATCCCTAATTTGGAACTCAGCTCCAAATTTGCCCATGACGTCACACTCACTTCCGTCTTTATATCTTTGTACGGCCTATGAATTGAGCCAAATGTATTCTGACAGGTATCTTAGACATGTTCATCAAAACTGGTCCAGTAAATAAAATAGTTGACTGGCTTGTTTTGTTTATTTTGTTTACTCTACCTTATTTATTCCAACCATTTGTTTCCTATATGGACAGAAAGTTGCAAAATCATTATGTAAAAAAAAAAAAAATTCTTCAATTAAACCAACTAGAATGTACAAGATAAAACTGAGGTGAAGATATTTACTAGTAGGACCAAAGTGAACATGGAATAATAGCTTTGTCCATTGTCCATTTTGTTAACTGCTGTCTCAAATCTGACCCACTAACACAAAGCCAGCTCTTCCTCTCCACGCTCCGGTGCACAGACTGTGGGAGACATGTCCAACTTCTCCGCAGGTCATCTGGGATTGTCCAACATTTTTCGAGCTGAATTCATTATGGAAAAGTGACACCAGCAGCCCACAGGAAAAGCAGCAAATGTTTCACTGCGAATGTGAAAAGGCCGATCCATCTGGTGTGAACGCTACAATCTGTGAGAACATGAATGAGAAACCACACAGATCAATGGACAAGATATAGTAGTACTTTTCATTTCTACACTGCATTACTTTGACATTGACCTGGAAGCTATTTTTATACGTGAAGAACTACTGTAGTCCCAATGGTGCTGTGTGATAATGTTACTATATCCGTGCCTCATAGCATAGACTGCATAAAGAAGGAACTTATTTACAGACAAAATAGCGAAATAAAAACACCAGTTCGAGTTAATTTAAAAACCAAAAATGACGAGACGCGACAATTTTTCAATGTTAAGTCAACTGGAGCCAGAGTCGATGGAGCCAGAAGCGTTCCCATGCTCACTTCCTCATAGGTATTGGTGGTCCAGTCCAAAATGTACAGGATTGGGTATCGATATTCAGGATATCAATGAAGGTTTTTACCGATCAACAGTGTATTGATACTTTGCAGCCGATGTCATCAACATTCCCTGAGTTTGGGGTGGGGTGGAGCTAACTGGAGGCACTGCTCTGTCTGCAGTTCTGTTAAGTCAAATTGGACTTCAGACTGAGCTGTGTTTAAACACAATCTGACTATAAAGAACTTACTGGAATTACATTGGATGAGGTGTTTGAACAGTTGAACAAGTCTCTTTCAAATAATATTACAGTATGTGCTGCCATATACCGACTTAATACTTACAGCAAATGCCAGTTTTATCTTACTGCGAAGTGGCTGTTTAATCAGACTACAGAGCTCTGCAAATGGGTCAGTGTGTATGTTAGTGTATGTGTGTGCTAGTATTAGATACTCAAAACCCATCTTTCATTTCCGGACTGGAAAAGACTGAATTTATGCATAGTTTGAGTTTCCATTTTTGAGATACAAACATTTAGTAATGTATGGTTGACAAAGCACACACCCAAGACAGGACAAGATCAGCATTATTTCCAGTAAATACTATAGGACGTATATTATATCCTACCTGTCCCTCCAACACTCAAAATTCACTTGTTTTTTATGTTTTTTGCAGTGACATCACGCTGGGGGTAATCTACATGTATGTATATTGGTGGAATGTTTATCAGTTAACATAGAGGCACAATGCTCATAATGGCCGACATCTATATGGCAAGATTGATTTTATTATAGTTCTATGGTCAAGACTGTCTGAAAACTCTAGAAAAAACACAAAATGAATTTAAATAACACACTTTCAGGAGTTTGTGAGGTGTTTGAACAAAAAGGTGAAAGTGACTAAATGAAAAACTGTTGGCTGCTGCTAGCTAACCTGTGACTAATGTCATAGACCTTTTTCACAATGGCCGGAAGTGCCGAGATGTAGGATTAGCAGAACTAACTTTTATGGCAAAATGTCTGTGGAAATGTCTCACATATTTTCCACCAGCTTCATAAATCTGCCCCATCACCAAATCTTCATCCAACAAGGTTGACAAAGAACATATTCTGTCCATGAGGAATTCATCCACAACTTTATGAATTTATGGACCCCAGGAATAATAGTCTACCTCAGTAAAGACTAATGGGGATCTAATAAATAAATAAATAAATAAATAAATAAATATCCACGACAAAAGCTTAAAGGCGAACAACAACATTAATAAACTACTCCTGAGCAAAACTAATGTTATGGTCATGAATAACATAAGTAATTCATTAATAAGTAACTTAAAGACAGATTACATGTTTCGCACAGATTACATGTCTCGCATTTAAACTGCACAAATCTCTCTGTTTATGCTAATATCAACATCATGAAATAGATTTTTAAAGTTACTTATGTTTTATTCATTATCATAACATTACTTTTGGTTACTCAGGAGCAGTTCACTAATGCTAGTCATTGTACGCCTATAAACTTTAATCTTTCTTACCTTGATAGGACAGAATATGTCCTTTGTCAACCTTGTTGGATGAAGATTTGGTGATGGGGCAGATTTATGAAGCTGGTGGAAAATACGAGAGACATTTCCACAGATATTTTGCCATAGAAAACCATTAACCGGAAGTTCCGCTAACCCTACATCACAGCACTTCCGACTATTGTGAAAAAGGCCTATTGTTTAACAGCACAAATTATTTACATGTAGTTAAATTTGTTCTTTATGGTCATATTCTGTTCAATTTAAACTCAGATGAAAGTCTAACAAGCTCCAGACAGAGCAGTGCTTCTAACTAGCATTACACCCACAGGGAATGTTTATGTCATCAGCGGCAAAGTATCAGTATATAACAGCATTTATAGATTTATTTAGCCATTATATGTCCTATTTTGCTAAACTATTTTTCCATTTTATCGATGGCCTTCAGCTTCTCTACAGTGTTTTTTTCTGCACCCAATGATAAGAATGGAGGCTCCGTTACAAAGTTGTCCTTTTTTATTCAATAAGATTATTATTGTTACACGTCACCACAGATAAAAAATTGCAGCCCGTAAAAAGAGCCACAGTAACAGCATTAATAAGATTAAGTCATATCAAGTATTGTACAATCAAAATGAGGGTTGAAGGTAGTACAATTTTCACCACCAGCACTGAGATGCAGCATGTCCGTCAGTCAAAAGTTGAAGTACATCTTGGAGTAAAAATACACGCCCGTAGTACACACATGCAGTACAAACCAACAAAACTACCAGCTCCACACACACAGAGCTGAACTACACAATACGACTGCCTTTGAACGCACCTCCCCTGGCATCACGATCACAAATATCCTTCAGAAGTCAGTCAGGTTAACACACAGATTCAGGATGTGTTCTGATCTTTCACAGAAGCAAAGCACTTTTCCATACAAAACGAACGCAAAATATAAAATCATAAAGGAAGAACTCTTTGTACAAAATCTATAAATTTTAAAGGCATCCGTGTCCCCAAAGACACTAGTATTGTTTTAAGCATTTACAGAGTGAACTGGTTTTCAGTCGGTTTCTGTGTAGTTTGTGTTTTATGCTAAACCTTCACCCATTACTATCAGTGTTAAAGGTGCATTGTGTAACTTTTCTGGTGGAGGGTGCGTCAAATGCTTTTCTCCGTGGAGACCAAACCAGACTAAGTTACAGGTCAGATCTGTGGAGAGGCAACGCCGCTCACAGTCAGAATGCCTGTTTTTGTAGGTATTTTTGAGCTATAAAACCATCTGTAATTGAATAAATATAAAGTAGAGCTGTTTAAAGTCATACTGTGGAACATTCCAAGCAGAGCAATGACATATCCATAGAAACAAGCACTTAACGGACCCACCAAAAAGTTACATAGTGCACCTTTAATGAATACACACACAGAGTTGTAAATGTTATTGATTCAGTTACTCTGTGGTGGAAAATCAGCACGGTTCCTATGGCAATTAACAATTCAGAACAATATATTATGCAATCACTTTTCATTTTGTTTCATGTGCCCTCCTCAAATTACAACTCTCTGTATGTCTCAGTGAACTCTTACATTCTTACTTGAAATGCTATCTGGAAATAAAGGCATTTTTCTTTAAGATAAAAAATGCTTGTTATTTTACACACTGTGACTCCAATTCATCACACTTTTATGCAGCAATGGAGCTCAACAGTGACCGATAAATCCAAGGTTCCAGAGATAAAGTTGCCAATAATTTATTTCATAGACTGAAAAAGACTGAACACTACCTGGGGGCAAAGCAGATATATTGTAAGTAATGACTGCAAGACCTTTGTATGTTTTATTTGCACTTTGTCAACTGACTTTATTAAAACATCTGCGGTATGGACATTAGTAACCACAGGGTCGCCTCTGTCGTGCCTTTAAACCCTTAAAGATGCACTATGTAACATTTCTAGAGGAGGGTCCGCCACCTGCTTGTCTCCATGGAAGAGTTATTGTTTTGTCTAGAATGTTTCCCAGTATAGACAAACCTATCTATCACGAGGGAGACAGGCAGGTTACAGCACTACGCTACATTACAGTTCAAATCTGTGGAAAGTCGCCCCTATTCACAGTGGGACTGAATGTATTTTTAAGCACTAGAAATAACCGTAATCAGTAAAAGTTAGATGTATATTTTTAATGCTATTCCAGGGGACATTCCAGGCAAAGCAATAACATCTCCATGGAGAAAAGTAAAAAGTAGAAAAGTTGCGCAGTTCACTTTTAATGTGTCAATTTTATGAACAGTCTTTATAGAAAACGAATGGGAAATCTCCTTCTGGAATATCAGCAGGCTTCTGTTGAGCTCCACTGACCACAGGCATATGTTTTGTGAAATTTTGTGTCATAAAATTGTCTGTACAAAACTTAAAGGGCTCAAAACAACACATTTGGAATAATGAATACATTTTACAGGGCTTGAAACATGACTGTAACATCATTAGCAGCACACCCACAGAGTATCCATTGTAAGCGCTTGTTGCCATAAATGTTAACATAGATTTACACGGCCTGTAGCATGGTCCCACCAGGATCTTGTTCCGCCTGTTACGTATGTGGTTTATAGGCTGCTGTTTCAGTGGATGGGCTTCCATTAAGACCCTTATTCTGCGGTACCAAACGGCCAGTGCACAGGGCTACGGGGGGAATAGCGCACTAACAAACAAACTCTAATCTCCTTAGCACTGCTCAAGCTCCAAAGCAGGTTTTCTATCGCTGCAAAAGAACTGACTGCTTGAGTTGTTTTGCTTTCTTTACCTCTTCTCTATAGGGACCCTTCTCTTTGCATTTGGCCCCTTCTCAAACTATAATCCAATCTGTGAACAGCCGTTTTATGTATACTCATTTATTCCCACAAGCGGCAAGTTCTTTCTGGAATTTCTTGCATAAAAAACAAAACAAAATTCCCTCTTTCAGTTTATTTAAAATGCAGCTCCAGTGCTGTTTATTGATCACAGCTAATACTTTAAACTACTACTTATTCATTCAGAGTTTCCATTTGGGTATAAAGTGTTATGTTTATTTTTCAAAGCAGTGGCACTACATGTGGAGGAGTTTGTACTGAAGCTCCTGGTTTTCTCAAGGGGAATTTAATCGAGCAAATCCTACAAGATTTACTGTTATATCTCAATATCTTCTTCAAACAGCCTCTGTTATTTTAAATTTGATTGTTGTGGTTGCAAAATCCGGGGTAAAATTTCTAATTATCCATGCTACTTGACTTCCTTGTCTTGGTGAGTCCCAGTGGGTGTTGTAGAGTCTGGGCTGTAGGCAGAACATGCACGCAGGGAAAACCTGATCTCCAGCTGTGTATGAGCTGCCTGACATCCCAACTGTGGTTTGCGTCCGCTGTTTCTTCAATTTCACATTTTAAATAAAGCTGATGTTGGTTTTCAAAACACTGACTGACTGTCTTTTGTTTTCAGTTGTTCGTTTTTCTATATAAAAAATGTTACAGTCACAAAAGTCTCGGTTCAGATCTACTATAACATCCGCTCATTCTGCAGCGTCTTGTAGTAGTGTTCTTGCTCTGTGTGGCTTCGGGCAGAGCCGGATGGCCGCCGTGGCAACGTGGAGCTGCGGGACATTGCTTGGCTGTGGCTGTCCATGAGCAGGTCAGGGTGAGGCGGAGGGGGCAAAAGGGTGGAGGGATGAGGGGGCGGGGGCATCTGGGAGGACGGGTGAGGAGAAGTAGACATTTTGGGTGGGGGTAGTTGAGACGGGTGATAGTGCAATGAGGTAGGAAGAGGGGGAGGGGGCATATGAGCGGAGGGGTGGGGTGGTGGGGGCATGGAGTGAGAGGGGTGGTGCATGTGGGAGGGCAGGCGTGGTGATGGGGGCATTTTTGAGGACGGCTGGGACATTGGAGAAGACGAGGAGTTAGGCGGAGGGGGGAGGAGGGGGGAAGAGGTAGGGAGCGGAGGTGGAGGCATGTGGGAGGAGCTTGAGTGGGAGGAGCTATGGTGCGGCGGTGGAGGCATATGGGAGGAGCTTGAGTGAGGAGGGGTGGGGCTGTGGGAGGAGCCATGGTGCGGCGGAGGAGGCATGTGGGAGGAGCTTGAGTGGGGAGGGGTGGGGCTGTGGGAGGAGCTTGAGTGCGAGTGGGAGGAGCTGTGGTGCGGTGGGGGTGGCATGTGGGAGGAGCTCGAGTGTGGCGGCGTAGGGGAATGGGAGGAGCCGTGGTGCGGCGGGGGAGGCATGTGGGAGGAGCCCGAGTGGGGAGGGGTGGGGCTGTGGGAGGAGCTTGAGTGATGGGGTGGGGGCAAATGAGAGGAGCCAGGGTGAGGAGGCGGGGGCATGTGGACGGAAGTCGGCGGGGGAGGGAGCACGTGGCAGGAGCCTGAGTGCAGAGGGGGCGGGGTGTGGGAGGAGCTTGACTGAGGAGGTGGCGGCAAATGGGAGGAGCTTGAGTGGGAGAGGGCGGAGCTAGGGTGAGGAGGCAGAGGCATGTGGGAGGAGCTTGAGTGAGGGGGCGGCGGGGGTATCGGCGATGGGGAGGGAGGAGGTGGGAGCGGGGAGGAAGACAGCTGAGGAGGGGGAGGTAGAGGAGAAGGAGAGGTAGGTAATGCCGGAGGTTCAGGTGGGCCCTCAAGACTGCCCCCTGTTGAAGAGGAGTGGGAGTCTGTTTTGACCGGGAGAGTCCTGTAATCCCGATACTGGCTCACGTTGTCCTGGCGCTGCAGAGCTCCACGGTGTTTGTCTCCAGATGGGTCGGTGCTGATCATGTTCCCGCTGATGGTGTTCCTCCATTCCCATGGTTTCCCATTTGGGGCGGACACTCGGACCACGGGGTGATGGGGGGCGTGGGCATCTATGGTGACAATGCTCCCACTCCCGGCGATGCTTCCCGGGTTACTCCCACTGCAGCTGTCCCGGTCGGAGGGGATCCGGTAGTACGGAGACTCCGAGCAGGAAGAGCCACCTCCAGATGACGAGCCCTCAGAGCCCTGCTGCTTGGACATCGCTATGACCTGGAAAAACAAATACAGTAAAGAGGAAATGCCAGTGTATTCTTTTTCTTTTTTACGTGACTGAACTTACACTGAACTGTAGGCAGCTTCAACTTTAAATTCAAAATATGCGTTCTGTTCACTCTGCACACAATAGGATTATATGGTGGATAGCTGTGGGTTATTTTAGGTCGGTATCTAATGGAATATTGTGATGTCTTTTTTCATGGTTCCCCTGGGCCTTATGCTGGGTGTGCTTTGTCAACAGTTTTTACAAGGTGAGAAAAGTGATCTTGTAAAAGACTGCAGAACTGACTAATTGGCTTGGTCACCACTAAAGGCTTACACTTTATCGCCTATAATTTATTTTTGAAAACCACTGACAGTATAGCAGTGCATTGAAAACTCATTAGTGAAATGCCAGCTCCATGTTGTTGCGTATATGTTTTATAAACAACATTAATCACAGGTATGAAGCAGTTGGCAGCAGCACGCCTCCTGTTTGAACTGTATATTTTACAGATGGCTGTGTGCCACGTGATATTAAATTGAAAATCCATAGTAGTTGATGTTTGTGCTGTTCATTGATTTAAAGTGTGCATTTAATGATCACCTGTGTGACCCGCTGCTGGCTGGGCGGTTGGCTGGGCTGGGTGTTGGGGACTCTGGGAGTGGAGACAGCAATGGGGCCAGGGCTCGGCTCCTTCCCCCCTCCCCCCTCCTGGAGCGACAGCCACTTTGCTCGGGTCTTGGCGCTCTTTGGAGAGACAGGAGGTGGGCGAGTAGCCTCTTCGGGGATGTGGACCAGTGGGGGGGCCATGGCGACGCGGGGAGGCGTTGGAGTGGCGCTGCCTTTGGCTTGTACTGTGGGGTAGAGAGAGGAGGGCATGGCCTGTTCTGAGTCTCCTGCTGCTCCTTCATCTCCATCAGTTCTGTCAGGACCATCCTCATCCTCTCGAGAGCTCTGACTGCGCAGCTCCAGGGAGCGCTGCTTCCACTCCGACACCAGCTGCCGTGACCTCTGAGAGTCATAGGGCACGTGGAAGGTCATGTGACGCTGTGTAGGGATTGGCTCATCTGAGGGTGAGATGGGGCTGTTGCCATTGGCAACTCGGGGTAAGGTGTTACTGAATGTCACCATGGTTTCCTTTCCCATGGGCCCCCTGGTGGCCAGCAGCTCTACGTCAGCACTGGCCCTTTTCAAAGAGGCCAGTGATGCCTTCTCTCTGCGAACCTTACTGCGGCCCCCGGCCCCCAGCCCGGCCCCCAGCTCCTCTCTGCTCTCAGACGCCCTCGGGGTCTTTCTGTACAGGGAGTCATGTCCGCGCTGACTCAGCACCCGAAGGTCCTTCTGCTGGGACAGGGTGAGCCGGGAGACACATGGGGCGTCCTCCTCTGAGGCTTTAAAGTTCCCCACTGCATACACAGCCTACACACACAGAGAGGAGGGAGACATAACCACGTTAAGACACAGCACGAGCATGAAAGCCTCTCTCTAATCTGTGGGAGGGTAAATGCTTCTCCTATTCATTTACAGTGAACGCATAAACAGGCCGAGCTACTCTCTGCTGTGCAGTGTGTGGTCAGTATCAAGCACTCTGCTCTGTGATGACAGAGGGAAAAGCTGCAGAAAAGAAGTCTATGGGAGAGAGAGGAAAGCGTGGCTAATGGCTAAGACAAGTTTTCTTAAATTGAACTGAGAAATTGTTCCAGCCAATTCTTATCGGATTATTGCTTCGCTCTCTCACGCCCCTTCTGTAATAGAAGCGGCTATATATAGGCTGCCAAAAAACAGAAAGAGAGAGAAGCGTGGAGCTAATCAAAGAGATGAAACAAACAGGGCATTTGTAATACATGTGATGTGAGAAATGTGGTGTGAGAAAAATACAATAGCTCCACTTAGTAAGAGCCAAACATCTGACCTATGTTTGGAGAGTTAGTCATTATCACCTCTCTGAAAACCGACTCTGACCTTCTGTCTTAACAAAAGCATAAAAAAACATATTGTAAGCTGTCATTTGGCCAAAAGAGTTTATGAACTGCACTGAAGGGCAGGTCAGGCAAATGCATATTCTCCTCTTGAAGACAGGCAAATGGAGCCAGAAAAGTTACATAATGCACCTTTAATATCTTTTTTTTCCAATAATTGTTGGTTGAAAAGACTTTAGAGGACCACAATATGAATTATGGATTTGTTTCTTCTGTTTCTGTTCTTGTTAATTGTCTCTTTAATCCCCTGCTCTGTCCTTGTTACACCCAAAATCAGCACATTGTTATTTTGCATTCCCACCATGAGTCAATAGAAAGTAATCTGAAATCCATAAACACTGACCAGATAGACTCCGACGCCCGCTCCGATGAGGTAGCCCACATACACGTCTATGGGGTGACTGCGGTGCTGCGTGATCTGCGTCAGCCCGGCCAAACCCGCCGCCATACAGAACCCAAACACCAGCAGAGGCTTCAGGAGCTTAGTGGTACTGCTGATACTGGCATTGAAATACATCTGTGGAGAGAAACAAACATTATTATGATCGGGAAGGACATCAGAGCGGATATTGTGTGTGCAGTATCAAAAATTTACTACAGCAGCTACCAGCATTTCCCCCTATCTAACTTTTGGCGTGGGTTTCAACGCTGGCTTGTTTCTATGAATATGTCATTGTTCTGCCTGGAATGTTCCACAGTATGACATTAAACAGCTCTACCTTAGATTTATTCGATTCTAAGTGGTTTTATTGCTCAAAAACACCTAGAAAAACATTCATTCTGACTGTGAGCAGGGTCGCTTCTCCACAGATCTGACCTGTAACTTGACCTAGTTTGGTCTTCATAAAGATAGAAAGGTTTAATACCACACTGTGAAACATTCCAGCAGTAAAAAAATACGTAATGTACCTTTAATAGAGGAAACTACTATGTTGGCCCGCCATAGTCTCGCCTTTGCCCTTATGTAAGAAAAACTGTGTCTTTGCTTGTTGTATTATCATAAATATATTGAAGCCTATTTAATATTAATTCAGTCCTTTTTGATGACTTGAGGCATATTATCAGAAGCAATTTACATCAAACATGCACCATGCAATATAAAATTATTCAAATAAGGATTTGCTGTGCCACCAGAGTCCTGTAGGAAACACTGAGTATTTGCATTTGTATTTTCATGCCTATATACATGCTTTATGAGGTTACATTTTTACGCATGTTTAACCCTAATCCGACCAAATGATATGAAGAAAATGACCATAAATTTAGATAAGCAAAATGTCAAATATTTGTCGATTTTGTGAACACTATTTTTAAGTCTTTTAGAAGTGGTCTGTCCATTTAGCCAACCACAAACCAAATGAGAAAAGTGAGACAAAAATTAACCTTGAATCCAGATCTTTGTAAAATGATCTCTTATGACTCTTTTCAGGTGGGTTATTTGACTGAAAATGTCTTTATCCTAACTGTATACTTGACAACTGTGGATTAAGATCTGACAGGCACAGGAAAGGGAAGAGCACATCTTTACATTCAGGCTGCACCATTGTTTGATTATATAAGGAGGTGAAGGACAGATGACGGACAGAGAGGCAGCCTATGCAAAAAAAAAAAAAACTTAACAAGCTTGTCAATCTCTCCAACACAATAGGGGGAGGCCATTTGCAGCTTTCCACATTTACAAAATCCCATGTGTTGCGCTGTATATAAAGCAAGATAACTTTGGGTTACTTCGCCTGAATTTTGACACCTCGTAACCATAGCAACGGGACAAAAATTGTGCGTTTTAATGAGAGTGCATTGGGCTCGGTGGAGCAGTGATGAGGCCAGTAGCTGCTTATAGAAGCCGGAGGGGCCTGGTTAGTGTGTGTGGCCATAAAAAGATGATACACACACTACTGTCCACATATTGCAACTGTCAGCGCTTATCTAATACTGAAGAAATGTAGCAGAGTCTGAAGTTGCAGTCTAGTTACACTTTTAATACGAACCGGTCTAGGGACTGTCTGTGAAAAGACCACAAAGTCCCAAAAGCCAAATAATGACTTCTTAACATTATGCAGGCAACAAATCTACTGTGTCTAATGAGGAGAGTTCAGACAAGAGTGCGAGCACCGGGAGAGTGGTTAACATTCTAATTTCCAGGTAGGTTCCACACGCAGCAAAGGAAAATTTAATTATGTCTCTTAAAATTTTACGATTTGTGTATGAGACAATATAGAATTTAGTACACCCTGCCTAAGACCCATGGTTATAGATCCCATATTACACTATTTTCTGATCTATGTTATAATGTTGTTTCCTCATCACAAACATACCTGCAGTGTTGTTTTGTTTCATTCACACATGTTTAAATCCTGCATATTTAGGCTGAGTACAGAAAACACCCTGTTCCACTTTGCGATGTCACGTGGTAATGCAGAAAATGCTCCACTGTGTTTTTAAACTCCATGCACCTTTGCATGGAGGAACAGAGCATTTTTGGAGATGTAGACACACTAATAATAAAGTCTTACTCAAACGTGCGAATGAAACAAAACACTCCAGTTATATTTCTGAGGAGGTAACATTATAACATGGATTAAAGTGCACAAGAGTCAATTTTGTGTAATATAGCTTTTAATATATTTTTATTGTGAAATACATAGGGTTTTGCACAAAGGGGCAGATTCTATACTCTATAACTACATTATTATTTGCTTTTTTTTACTGTTATGAATGAAAAAACAGGTGGACAGACATGTTGATTGATCTTGAGGATGATAATTTGCTAAATGTCTCTCTCCACTCTTCAACTCTATAGATCAGGGGTGTGAGGACCGATCGAGGGTCATACTGATGGTCAAAACAATGAGTAATTCAAATATTTGCATGTATGACAGGTCTGAATGACCCTCCAGACCTTTGTTCATGCTTAGACCCTCAAAAAGACACAAATTTGCTTGATCAAGGTAGATTTCAAAAACATACAGTAAAAAGTATTACTTGCGGTAGTATGGGCCAATTCACCTGGAAGCCTGAGGGCCAAAACAACTGGTCTGAGGGCCACATTTGGCTCCCGGGCCATAGTTTGGACATGCCTGCTATAGATAGATAAATACAGTGAATACTGTACAGTCAGCCTGGAGCTGCATAAAAGGATCTCCTATTGCAGCTGATTCTACAGTGAGGAAACAGAGAGAAATCCATCACTCCTGTCCAACCATCTGTCCAAATATATTTTAACGGTGAGCCCCACACAAAGCCTGAGTGTGTGTGATGCCAGCTTTTTAAAGACACAGATATTGATAAATGTTAAGGATAAGGATTGCTTACGGAGATGTAGACAGCAGCAAAGCCCGAGAGTGTTGCATGCTGAGAAGGAAAGGTTTTCCTGAGGGCAGAGAAAAGGGAAATATGTTTACAGTAAATAAGATGAGAAAACAAGACATTATTAAGATTTTTGCCAAGATTAAGACTTCATTAAAACATGCAGAAAAAATAGATCTAATTGTAAAGTGTCAAACATTTACCTTCTATTTTATATTATGCTATGCTTCACGACGTCACAAGGTGGAACTGAGCATTTTGAGCTTTGGGGAATGTAGACAGACTAATAATAAAGGATTTCTCAAATGTGTGAATGAAACAAAAGACTACTCCAGGTATGTCTTTGAGGAGGTTAAAGCTCACAAGGGTCAGGGTTGTGTAATACAGGACCTTTGAGTGACTGCAGTTAAGAGAGGTATAAAGGTATGTTAATTGTGCTAATACATTTTAATGGTCTGCGGTTACTTTAAGACGTGCAGATTATGGGCAATGAATCCAGTGAGGACTAGAGCCTCCAATGCCTATTCATTGAAGCAGGATTATCTCTGTATCCACTCTATTAACATGGGGTTTCAGTGCACTCTGCTCGTCATACGCCTCATTTGTTTTTCTGCTGTTGCCCTGTTCAGTATTACAGTATCATTACACTTAACAGAAATACATTATAAACATAATATAACTTATAACAGAAACAAATTGCAATAGTAATTTAAAGCATGTGTCTGTTAATGTCATGTTGCTAATAGCTGTGCTGCTAATTAGTGATTTCAACACTTGTCTTTCTCACTGTTACCAGCAGAGGGCAACAAAAACCTAATCCAAATATTAGTTTTATAATTGTATTTATACAACTGGAAATGCCAGTGATTAAAGCATAGTGCTAAACTGAACATTTTATGCACTATTAGGCCTGGACAAAAAAATCGAAAAAAAAAAAAAAAAGAAAAACAAAATCGAGTGGGCAAGTCAAACCCATTTGTTGTTTTTTTTGGACAATCTATATTTAAGATTTGTTTTATACAGCGCACACATTTTGCATTTGCCAAGACTTCCTTTCTGTAGTGCACATCCTGTAGTGCATCTTTCTCTTTCCCTGAGAACGGCAAAAGCGCAAACAAACTCTGTCACAAAAAAAACACTCATATAATCTACTGAGTCATGTCCTTTAATCCAACAGAAGCCGACCACATCAGCGCACAACAAAAGAGCTGCTTTTTTTCCCAGCGTTTACAGTTTATGCAAATGAGCCATGTGGCTTTAAGTTTCATTTCTGTAAAATGTAAACAAATGTGCCAAAGCTGCATTAAACACATTATCATCTCAAACTGATCTGGCTCTATAGTGGTGATGGTTTATATGTTGTAGAGTTGAGTTTATTTATGCAGACGATTAGTAATAGTAATAATAATGATGGCAATTTTAATATAAAAACATTAATGATTAATTGATAAATGTTTGTTAATACTCCCGGTGACTGATTAAGAAAATGGAATCAAAAGCCCATCCCTACAGTGTACAATATGAAATGCTTCCAATTTATTCAGTGGAGAAGAGCTTTTCACAACACGGTGAAAGTTTTGGATGCTCCTATGCGGTTGAATCAAATGGAATCATGAATCGAGTTTTTTATACAAAAAGCTAAGATTTTTTTTTTTTTTTTTGAGGGGGGGCACCCAGCTCTATGCACTATGTAACTTTTTGAAGGTTCTGCGTCTGCTTGTGTCCATGGAGATGTTATTGTTTTGCTGAGAACCTCTTCATCTTGTAAGAGTTTAATTGCAAGTGTTTTTAATGCTCAAAAATGTATTTTTCTCATGAATTCTTATTGTGATTAGAGACACCTCTCCATAGACCTGCTTGTTTCCATAGAGATACACATGTTTGATTCCACACTGTAAAACAAGCCCATGGACCCACTTCTCCAAAAGCTACTCTATACAGTGCACCTTTAAAAAAACAAACAAAAAAAAGCACTGTACATCCCTGTAAACCCTTGTAGACTTTTGAACATGCCGGTTTGAACCCCCCTCACCTGGCGGACAGGATGGCGTACAGGTCCTTGCCCATGCAGATGTCCTGTGTCACGTAGGCGTTGTTGTCACATGACACGCCTGGAGCCGTGTAATTGGGCTGACACACGGTGAGGAAGAAGGGGGCGTGGTACCCAGTCGCCAACTGGATGACATCTGTCACCAGGGCCGTCGCCAGGAGACCGAACACATGCACACCTGAGGGACAGACACAAAGCATGATGGGAAAATGAGGAGCTGTTGCAGTAAATGAGCTGAAATCCTCTGGTGGCTTCTTCACATTGAGACGGTTAATTCTGAGCACCTGCACCTTGGCTCTCGAGCTCAGTCCAACATCGCCAAGTTATGAAACCTTTGAAAAAATCTCAGCAAGGTGAATTAATCATGTTTTTCACTTCAAAGCTCGTAGTCCGCCTGCAGATATTTCACATAAATGGTTGTGTCATTCCTGTTACACTTTCATAACACACTGGATTAGTTTATTTTACACCCCAGAGACCTGTGGTGCAAATGAGTTAAGCCTCACTGTAAGAGCTGACAGGCTTAAGATGACATCAGCTCACAGACAGTGAAGAACATGGCAAAATTACACATACTGTATCGGTGACCCCAAGTTGGTGAACATGCTTAACCCAGTAATAGTAAGAAAAGCTGTATTGCTGTTTTCCTCTTCATTTCCTCTTAATTAAAGGGGCCATATTATGCTATGTTCTGATCTTTGATATAACGTTTCCTCATCACAAACATACCTGGAGTTGTGTTTTGTTTCATTCATATTTGTTTAACACACAAACCCTGCATGTTTAAGATGACCTTCCCTAAAAAAAAAACCCTGTTACACTTTGTGACATCATGTGATAATACAGGGGCTGCTCCATTGTGTTATTAAACTCCATACACCTTCACTAGAATCATTTGGATGATTTCAGATCCCTGGAATTGCCGATCTATACTAAACTTAATATAAAAAGTGACATCACAAGGTGGAACGGGGCATTTTAAGCTTTGGAGAGGTAGACAGACTAATAATAAAGGATTACTCAAATATGTGTGAATGAAAACACAACTCCGGGTATGTTTTGATGAGGTAACATATGACATAATAATAATACATTTTATTTATTAGGCACCTTTCTGGACACTCAAGGTCGCCTTACAACAACATAAACAAACTAAGTATGATTAAAACATACAGTTAGTGACTGATTGTATTTAGTATTGGACATGGCTTTAAGCTCACAAGAGTCATAATTTTAATACAACAATATTTTAACACTTTTTGCACCCATTCAAAGCCAGCGTGAAAGTTAGAAAATATATAAATCTTATGTTGACTTCTCCACAACACTGTTTGCATTGCCTGGGTATTTTTGAGTGTCACTTTCTGCAGCAACTTTTCAAGCATGAGATAAAATTGTAACTAAATTCAACTTTTTACCAAACAGAAGCACTCACCTACAAATCGCACCGTTCTCCTCAGAAACGAGTTGAAGCTGCAGCCTCCAGCGCTGATGCTGCTTTCAGACTTGGGGCAGGATTTGAGTCTCGACTGCATACAGTACATGACCCCCTCCCCGATCATGATCTGTGCACACAAACACCAGCAATTAGACCTTGGAAACCACTGGAAACCATTCAAGTTTATAAAGACGCACTACAGAACATTTCGAGTGGAGAAGGATCTGCCTTCTTTACCCAGCCATGAGCCTCTTTTGTTTGTTTGCCTGCTTTGCCTATAGTTTGGCGGTAAAGTGGTGCAGCCAGGTTAAGTTAACAGTCAGATCTATGGAGAGGCGACTCCACCGCCCTCCATACACAGGAAAAATGCTTGTTGTAATTGGAAAAAAAGCAAGTTTAACGCCATATTGTGGAACATTCAAGGCAAAAAGCAGACAAGTAGATGCTGGACCCCACACAGAAAGATTACATACAGCACATTTAATACACAACAAAGTGCAAATAGTAATGAAAGTGTGCATGCAATAAAATAGAATAAAATGATAAAATGTATATAAAACACAAAAATGTAAAAAATACAGTTAGATTTAGGTCCACAAGAGAAATGATTTGGAAATAGATAGAGAAAAGAGAAAAAACACGTACATGCAGACTATTTGTTGATGTTTTTCGATAATCTATACTTTCTACAATATTGACAAGAAACTAGAGACGGCATAAAGGTCAGAGGTGGCGGCTGATGTACAGTGGTCGAGTCCCGATGAGGCTGGGGGCTACGGAGCTGTCGTGCCCTGATCACTCTGAACGGGTGTGATAGATGAGAGCTGGAGCGCCTGTACGTTTCTATGGCTCTGATGGATAGGACCAGTGTGTGAGCGAATGTGCGCATTGATTCTGGCTTCTCTGCTGTTTATTGCAGTGTCAGGTGAGTAATTATCAGCGTGTCCATCGATTGTAGGCGCAGATTTGCTTTGGCGTTGCATATTGGACATTCTGTCTCGCGGTATGCAAAGAACAAAGCTTTGCGTTTTAAAGGATGTGAACAAACGCTGTGAACAGGAAAGTAGCAGCAGGGGAGTCTTATATATCTTGCAGTGGTAAAGAAATTGTACGTAAAGCTGCTTGAAATCATACTTGTTCTTATTCTATTTCAAAGTTATGTATGTATTCGTTGTCAAAACTATTAAGAGTATTTTTATCCCTTTCATTATGTAAACAGTACCTTTCATGAATCAGATAACTTCAATAATGACATAATTTTTGGTGTGTGGTGTGTGTTTACATGCACAAAAGAAATGAGGTCATCAAAAAACTCAGTGGATTTTTAAAGTAATTGTTGTAATTGGAAGATTTTTGCGAGCATTGTATTAAAATAACTTCTTTTTCGCTTTTTCTTAAATTCGTTTGCCATTTCTTGCATATTATTTATTGTCAAAACCTGCCCAGATATGAGAAATCAGACCCAAATCAGATTATTCTCATCAAATGCTGTCAGAACTGTTTACATGGCATCTCAGTAATCTGATAACTCCAGAAATCAGATAATGATCACATTTTTGGTGTGCATGTGAACACAGCCAGTTATGATCCATTATGTCTCATCTAACCTTACTGCAGCCACCATATTACATTACAATATTTCTCAATAATATCTCAATTACTTTTACAAGAAAATTCTATATAATTTCATCCCAGTTTACACTTAAAAATATGTTTGCACAGTAATATAGTAGCGTATGCATCTCCCAAAGGATGAGCTGAGCAGACATGAGGTCATTGAACTGCAAAGACTGTGGTTTTTGTTCCAGTAAACCTCCACTCAACATGATACAACAGCCACGCTTCCAGTATTCTGTGTTTTGGCTTAGTCTGCAACCAGTTCTGTAAACATAATGAAACAAAAAATGATGGATCTAGAAGTAAGTCCCCACATTCATTTGCAATTCAAGCAGGTTGTGACTGAACTACAGCTGCATTTTGTACATTTTTAACTTTACTGAACATTGAACTTCTCCATCTGAAGCAGTTAGTCGCACCTACAAACATTCCACTATTCATTCACTTCTATGTCTTTTTGGTCAGTCTCAGTCTCAGCCAATCGCATCGCTCATGTAGATGTACTCTCTCTCCCCTCCATCATCATGCGCTGTCAGCCTAAGTGTCAGAGATATTCAGAGGCGTGCAGTCGTTTAGTATTAGCGCTAAAACTTTCTTTCAATAATTGCTAAAAACGGCAATACAGATAAGCAAATACTCATCTGAATTTCAGAAAAGCGTGGCTCATAAGTAATTAGCTCTCTGCAGCAAAAATAAACAGACTGAAGCTTTGGCAGTTTTATGTTCTCTTTTAACAGCGTACCAAATTAATAATAATCACAACAACACAATATTTGATAATAGAGACTATTTGACAATTATTTGACTCTCCTCGAATCAAAGTTACATGTTTATGCATTTTAGGAAGCATTTTCAGATTGGACTAGGCCACAGATTATGGCTGAAACTAATGATTATTTTGGTAATCGATTCTTACTCTTTTGATTACTTGATTCATTGTTTAGAACGCGAAAGGTCTCTGAATGTGAAATATTTACAAAAATTCACCCAGATGAAGCTAAAGTGAAGTTGCTTGAGGTAATTCGGATTCGAAGTAGCAGTCGAATCATCTCAATTTCAAAAACATTGTACAGATTTGACAGTTTCAACTAAACCACAAAAAGCACCAATCTCTAATTGAATCTTCATGTACTTCCTGCTCTGAGTATTAAAACCCATTGCGTCTGCTCGTGGCATGCTTTTAGTCTGTGAACAGTTTTTCGATGACTTTAATTATCTCAGTAATCGATTCGCTGTGATTAACTGATTCTTAGACTTAGACTAGACAAACTTTACTGATCCACAAGGGAAATTATCTGGACACAGTAGCTCACATGTCGCAATATTATATAATAACAAAGAGTAAAAACTATAAATGGTAATTCTGAATAAGTAGCAAAAAAGATAGCAAGAGACTGGTGTCAAATAAGGCATAATTATATAAATATATTAAATAAATAAATATAAATGTAATGATTTACTTCTTGCAGCCCTATCAGAGATCCAGTTGCCGTGTATCGAGTGTTTCGAACCTCTTATACTCTCCTTCAGTCGTACTATTGTTGACATTTATACTACTCAAAGTCCAGACGCTCATACACCACACACACACACACACACACACACACACACACACACACACACTGCACATCAGACCTGTCTCTCCTGATTTGTGGTGTATTTATAACTCACCGAAGCGGCCGGACCAGCGAAGGCCAAGCTCAGGAGCATGAGCAGAGGTATGAGCTCGTCGCCCGCCTCCACGTAGGGCATGGAGAGGTCGCGGTCATAGCAACGGAAGCCCACCATCGCCGGGGACAACACATCTGTCAGCTCCAGGAAGTACAGGGACACCAGGGAGGACAGCACAATGGGAAGCTGAACATAAAAACATATATCCTCAGAAAATATTTTACATGTGCAGAATCTATACAATCTATAAGTCACTGAAGAGAGGTTAGTCAGGTGTTAAACCATTAAAAAAGCATAACAATATATAAAGCATGCCCGTTTAAAGGACTTCTATTATACTTGAGTTAAGTCCATCTTCCCTGTCCACAAATGCACAAAGCACCTTTACCTTCTGCATGTTTTTCACCAACTAAATAATCGTTTTGGTTTGTTTGAGCGCTTCACCTATTTTCACATATATGTTATAATGTTTCCTCATCACAAACATACCTGGAGTTTTGTTTTGTCTTATTCACACATGTTTATCACCCTGCGAGTTTCTCTGTCAAACAGAAAACAGCCACACACACTGTTTCACCTTGAGATGTCATGTGATAATACAGGAATTGTTCCGTGGTGTTTTTAAACTCCGTACAGCTTCGCTAGAATCATAATGATAGTTTCCGCCCTGGAATTGCACTTCTCTACTAAACTAAAGGTAAACGGTAGGTGTTAACTTGAAAACTACCACTATATAACATCACAAGGTGGATGAGATCATTTTAAGATTTTGACGTGTTAGCAGACTAATAATAAAGTTACCCAAACATGTGAATTAGCAAAAAAACACAACTCTGGGTATCTTCTTGAGGAGGTAACAACACTATAACATGGCTAAAGATCACAAGAGTAAAATTTTATAATAATAATAATAATGCGTTTTATTTATTTGCCGCCTTTCTGGACACCCAAGGTCGCCTTACAACAACAGCTATAGCGCTTTTTCACAGACACATGTGCTCAAAGACGCTTTACAGAGCCTTATTAACAGAGCATTGTTCATTCACTCCACACCCGATAGTAGTAAGCTGCCACCACCACACACACACACACACACACACACACACACACACACACACACACCACTTTCACACCTACAGTGCAAGTTTTGGGTTGATTTTGCATAATATAACACCTTTAATACAGGTCTGTGTACATTTTTTGGCACCTGCTTGTCTCCATGGAGAAGTTACTGCTTTGCGTGTAATGTTCAACAGTATAACATCGAAGCTCCTTGGCATTTACTCACTTACACACTCTTTAATAGTCCTGATTTAGAAGGGACAGGCAAAGAGCCAAAACATTTAGAGGACATATACGGATCGAAGCAACAAGATTAAGACTGCGATCAGGGAATTCGATTTACTTAACAATCCATAACCCTTTAATTGTGTTGTTTATATGCATGAAATTGTAATCACTTACGATAATAAATACAGCAAATTACCGTAGATCCCCTGAGAGGCTAAAGTATAGGAGTGACTCACGGTGTGTTCAGAAGATGAGATAGATAGCATAACATTCGACATGAGTCATTAGGCAGGCGTACGCTTCAAAATAAAAGCATACCTCTACAAAATAAAAGCACGGCAGGAGGGTCATGCTGTCTTTGGGCGGCTTCTTCTTGGCTTTGTGTTTGGGGGATGCCATCTTGGGGTGGGACCATTCCGAACCTGTGGGTAAACAAAATGAAAATGAATGAATAAACAGGCAAATCAATAATACAGTATTTTTGTGTATTTTAGTTTAAAATCTTTTTGTCAGATTCAAAATGGTCAAAATTTGATAAAAGAGAGTTGTCTGTGTAATCGCTGACTCCATGATCCACAGCAAATGAAAATGAAATTCTGTCAACTGGACAAACATTTTAAAATGATGATGTTTTGATTCTTGAGCCAAGCAGCTTCTTCATTTCCTTCAGTTTTCTGTATCATGGAAAGTAAACTGCCTTGCCAAGAGTCTGCGAAAAGATGATGAATGTTGCTAGAATCGTGAGTATTTTTTCCCTTTTCACAGATTTGGAGATGTGTAATATAATAAGAGGTGTAACATCTCAGTTTCTTGCAGAAAAATACAGATGTTGAGCTGAATGGAAAAGACTAATTCAATGTACAGCGAGAAAGCCAACCACCCTACCAGTGAAGTTGAAATATTATCCATTTTCCATAGGGTAACCAGATTTTCAAATAAAAAACTGGGACACCCCTGGTTTATGGTGCTTGGTAATAATAAAATTGTAAAACGAGTGCGTAATTAAGGAAAATTTTTATGAACTCGGCTCATTCGTGAGTAACATGAGTCACTATAGTCACATTTTCTTTGTGTTTTGGTCATTTTTAAGCAATGTTTCTCTATTTTACCTACACAAATGACAATGTGTGCCTCTCTTTAGTGTTAGCGGTTTTAAATTTGTCAAAAATAGGGACATCGGGGACATTTCTTGTGTAAAACTGGGACAAATCACTAGTTTTGGATAAATCTGCTGGTGCAGGGGACTCAGGGCTCAAAACTGAAAGTGTCCAGAGTAAACTGGGACAAATTGGGATGTGATGCTAACTGAAAGCACTGCGCTGTCTCAGGCTTTGTTACATTTTAATCTGATTTCATTTTAGCGCAATCTGATCATTAAAAAACATTTTATTTGGAACTACACCAGATGAGCCGATTTGCGCTGTTAAACATCTCCCTCTCAAATAACATTACAGTCACACGCATGATAGTATTTGCCAACAGTTTTTCAGTCACTGTCACCTTTTTGCTGAAAATCAAACACCTAAACAGGACCATGAACGCTTGTGTTGATCACAGGCTCCTGTAAAAGTGTTACTTAAATCCATTTTGTGTGTTTTTCTTCTAAAAACATATTTGCTGTGTTTGCTAATCTGTGCATCGAGTGTGGAGCGAATGAACAATGAACTCTAAAGCGTTTTGGGTGAAAGATGCTATATAAATGCAATGATTCTCCATGGCAACTGATGCATATTTTGGCAGTACACATATATTGAAAACACCCCCAAGTATCAATTGTTTTGCAAGGAATTTTCAGAATTATCCAAGCAACAGTGCAAACTAACATGACTGATACACTAGCGATGCATATTTATATTTACTGTGCATCAATATAATGCTTTTTCCATCTTTGAACACAAATTACTCTTGAGATATTCTGTCAACAATGACCTGAAGGCAGTTACAGACTCTCCGAGCTGAGAGTGAAACTAAACAGTGTTAAATATTCACTGCGGCTTCCCGGGTAGCTCCTTACATCTGTCCTATCTCCTCTGCGTCCTTTACCCAATTTTCTCCTCCTCTGCTTCACTCTCTCTCCAATTCCTCGCACTATGCCCCAGTTTCACTTATCTCAAACCGCCGCCTTCTTACAAATGTACTTAAAGGCCCTGAACCCAAATTTTGCTCCCATGTATTTGAGCAAAGACTCTTCCCCCAGCTAGAGCAGATCTATTGTATAAGCAGCTCTTGAGGTCAAAATAAGTTCCCAGCGAGCATCAAATGATAATGTTTTCATTAGAATGCAAATTTTTGTAAATTTTAGCATCGCAAACCCTCGCAAAACACCGCTCTGGCCTATAGTAGGTGTGAAAAGTGCATAGAAACTCATCACAGTGAATAATTAGGATACTCAGAATGCATAATGTAAACTTTGGGACCACTGTATAAACGTTTAAAAGGTAAAAGTAAAAGATATCTACCTCTTCATGACATCACAAGGTTGAAAAGAGCATTTAGAGCGTTGGAGATGTACACGGACTAATAATAAAGGGTGTGAATGAAACAAAACCCAACTCTAGGTATGTTTTTGAGGAGGTAACACGATTCCAAAATGACTAAAAGCTCAAGAGTCAATTTTTTGTAATATAGGACCTTTAGGACATATGAATTTGAACTAAATCGTCAGTGTTTTATTGTCCAGTAATCAGGAAGGGCACATTAGCATGCACGTTTAGCTTTATCATCACAACAAAAAGCAACTCTGGCCTCTGGAAGGTGTGAAAAGTGCTGTCACAGTGAATAATTATGATGCTCAAAATGCATAAGGTAAGTGAGGAATAACTTTGGACCAATGCATAAACGTTTAAAATACACTTCTTCTATTTTTCCACGTTTTTAAGACAGTAAAAGTCAGGTCCAGCTCCTTTAATCTATTAGTTGAGTTTCAAAAGTCCGTTAACTGATCCTATTAGGCAGATTTAGCTGGGACAATTGCGGTCAGTCACGAGGTAAAGACCGTTTTCAGCTTGCGTTTTCACTTTTTGGGAGCAGCGGTGGTCGTAAATAGCCTCCTCCAAAATACTTAATCCCAAAATAAGACTTGAAGAAATCCTCAAGAAAGCCACATTCGCCCAGGACTGAGGAGGCATCTTTGCATCTTTTCCTGCTTCTGTCATCTCCAGTCGCTCTCCTCATGCACATCACATTGTACGGTCTGCAGGTCCATGTCATGTACATTCTTGCCACTCAGATTTTTATACCGTTCTTAAAGCTGCACTATGTAACTTTTGGTTGGGGATCCGTCACCTGCTTGTTTCTATGGATATGTCATTCCTCTGCCTGGAATGTTCCACAGTATGACATTAAACAGCTCTACCTTATACAGTATTGAATTACAGCTGGTTTTATAGCTCAAAAATACCCCAAAATACCTAGACAAACAGGTATTGTGACTGAGCGGCGTCGCCTCTACACAGATCCGACTTGTAACCTGTCCTGGTTTGGTCTCCATGAAGATATAAAGGTTTAATGCCACACTGTGAAACATTCCAGACAATGCAATAACATTTCCATGGAGAAAAAACACCCTCCACCAGAAAAGTTAGACAATGCACCTTTAATATTTTGGGCCGTCAAGATTTTTTTTTTTTAATCTGGTTGATTATGTGACGTTAAAGATCTACTGCGGAACCTGGTTGTCTCCGTACCAATACTATTGCTTTGCCAAGAATCACAGTATCTCTGTGTAAGCATGAGATACTGCAGAGGTAAAGGTCAGATCTGTGGAGAGGCGACCTCGCTGACAGTAAGAAGCTTGCCTTTTGAGCTTTGAGCTGTAGAAGGTTGAAAAAAACTTGCATAACTCATTACTGATGCAAACTAAGTAATGAAGGGTTTTGTTCAGCTGTTTATTTACTGGAGCTTATGTTTTTTTTTTTTGTTTTTTTTTTTTTTAAAGAACATTGTACATTTAGAATAGTTTTTGTGGTTCAAATCTGTTTTTGGGTGGTTTTGTATCAGTGGCATAAATTAATGTCAGTGTTATCATTTATTATCTATATTTACGTCAGTAATATATCACACTTCAAAATTTCAAATGGTCAAAACATGTGACTTGTTGTAAAATTGTGTTTTTTTCACGTAAATATAATAAGTTCATGATCAGTGTTGCAGAAATACACAGCAGTAAATTCCCAGAATGCTTGAACAGAGAAAAGCTGCACAGTCTTACAGTAATATTGACTGAAGGACTTTTGATTGCTTTAAAGACTGAAGTATTTCCCCTCAAGGGTTAAGGGTTAAGTCAATCTGCCGCCTATTGATCTGTATGGCTTTTATTGAGTGTCCGGTCTGTAACGTAAAGGCTGATGTGCATTTTCTCTCCACACAAACCACAAACGAGTCCTTTTTTCTTTGCATTATACTCTTTAAGTCTCCGGTAATAAATGACTGTAAATTAACCAACTACTACTGCATAGTTCTGTCTTGAAGCTGGTTGTAGTATTGATACGTTATTAGAGTTTAATATGTGCTTTTTTTTAACACAATCTGACCAGAAAGAACAAAACGAGCTGGAACTACAAGTCCGCTCACTTTTTTGTTGAAATTCGAGCACCTAAACAGGACCTTGGACGCTCGTATTGATCACAGACTGCTGAAATCGTGTGGGTTTTATCTCACTCTTAGCACTTTTTTGACAGCGTTTGCTAAAGTATGCATTGTGTCACCATGGTAACTCCTAAAATTCCACCATTAGAGATACATGTAGAACACCCATAGCACAATGTCACTGCAAAGAATCAACATGCAAACTGCAAACCTTTGATCAACTTTCAATGTGATTCCCTATACAAATATGTTTTTCTTATCAAATCACTCAGCAAACATAAAATTAGCAAAGAGGTTGTGGGTTCAATTCTCAGATGGATGTAATATGATCGAGAATTATCATGTCTCTCCAGCAATGACTTGGATTCTCTTGTTTTTTCTTTAATTGGCCAAGCAACTGATCAAAATCCATTAAATCCACTCAAAATCTCTGACAAAAATAAAAAAAAACACACTAATGACTATGACTAATAGTATATTTTTGCCAGTCTGTACTAGCGTTTAATCCCAATTCCCTTCTCATCTGGTTGTGTTGAGCATCTTGCGTCTTCATCATTTTAATTTTCTCTCTAACCATGACCCCGGGCGGCGAAAAAAGACCTCCAAATCAAAGACTTCTGTAGTCATGTCTGTGACCGTTATGAAGAAAAGAGGAGAAGAGATCAGCACTGATCAAAGACAAGTGAAAAAGGCAAAATGATTACAAAGGAAATGTGGCCTAAACGTGTAGAAGGCCTATGTATATATGCATGTGTGTGTTTGTGGGGGGGAGGGGAAGATTTGGAGAGCTGGATTCAAGTGCGGTTAAAAAGGGGATTAGGAAGAAGAGGGGTTTGGGGTCTCCAGAAGAGGCATTAGAAAACACGCTAAACCTGAAATATATGGTGGTGTGTAGCATAAAAGTAAAATAAAGTCTCATAAAAATGTTTGGTCTCATAGTTAAACATGGCATTTTCTGAGCTGGGACTAAATCAGGCCAAAACACGACTGTGCAATGAATCAGTTTTTTTAAAAGATTGTGGCTCAGTCGATTCTAATCACCAAGGCCTGTTTGTTTTTAATTGAGGACTCCACAGCCAATACTGTGTCAGCACGAGGATATGGTCTAGAGGAGTTCAGATTTTGGAAGAAGAAATCGGATCTTTTATCTTTTTAACTGGCATTCATTAAAAGTATACATTGTTTATCTTCTGTGAATGCTTAACTTTTTATTTTCTTCAAAAAATAAAGAAATAAACACAAATCAAGATGAATGAGAAACGAAAAATCAATCTTAAATCCAGTTGAGAGAAAATCCCAGACATCCACAAATACACAAAGCCTTTTCCTTCTGCAAGCTTTTCACAAACAAAATAGTTGCTAAAATAGACTTTGGCTTCGGCACAAATCTCAATTCTACGACGTGACTGCTCACCCATCACCTGTCGGGCCCTGTCGCACCTGCAGGGGCACACTGAGATGGCTTTTCATGAGTTTGTAAACTAATATTGTGAGAATTCATTTTACTGTGCGTGGTTATTTTCATCCAGCCCTAGACTAGACCAGTGCACCCTACATAAGACCAGGTTTATCTGAACTTTAAGACATATGAATTAAAACTAATTCATAATTATCTTATTGGAGTGCTTTTGCTTTTTGTCTTCTTTACATAAGTGATCATGGCATGTAGGTTCGCTGTAGTCATTTGAATAGACTCCGCAATTCTATAGATCCACTCCCCCTGACACGGGTTTAAAGTGGTATACTTAAATCTGCACTTAAAGCTCTTCTTCTCCTGTATCAGCACACACACACAGGCTCTTAAAGAAGAAAGAGTGTTTATCTAAAAGAGCAGCCCCCTCCTCTGGGCACATCATGTCTCAGTGTTTGTGTTTGTGCGTCTGCTAAACTGGCCTGTCTGTGTGTGAATGTGTGCAGACATGAAGGGCTCTGGAAATGGACTGAGCCTATCCATAGCACATACAGAGAAAACAGGTAAGATGAGGTCATGTCTGCCAATACCTACGAGGAATCAGAAGTATGTCAACTATTGAAGCTAACTAAAGGCACTGCTCTGTCTTAAAAAGGAACTCCGGCATGTTTAAAGCTAAAGTCCGTTGCTAGAGTTGGTCGAACACTGTCAGAAACCAAAAAAACAGCACAGATCAGTGTTGCCTCAGCGTAGATCTCACTGTGGCAGTGAGTCTGTCAAGGCAACAAACTAGTGTAGTGATGGGCTCTTAGCTTCCACATAAAACGCCAGTTTGCACACTGAAGAAGCTTAACACCACTTTCTAACCCATCTTACAACAGCAATGAGTCTAACAAACAAAACGCTCTGCCTGGCTCACTCATTAGTGGCCTGGAAATGTTATAAAATAACTTTATAAGCAGCCTTAGCATTACCTTATTGATTTCCCACTACGTGTTGCGAAAGCCCAAAAGACTCGACTGCTGACGCCAGTGGCAGTGAGCGGCTATTAGCCACCAGAAGCAACAAGTGAGAATCGACCACTGACGGTGAAAAACAACAGAAACTGAAAGTTGTTGTAAGAAAATGTGTGCCGTTTTTTGGCCTTCTGACAGTATTCGACCACCTCTAACAATGGACTTTAGCTTCAAATGTGCCGGAGTTCAACTTTAATCTCTGTTACTCAAGTTGGACTTTAATCTGAATTGAATTTTAACACAATCTGATCAGAAAGAGTTG
This sequence comes from Odontamblyopus rebecca, assembly GCA_030686955.1. NCBI lineage: Eukaryota > Metazoa > Chordata > Actinopteri > Gobiiformes > Gobiidae > Odontamblyopus > Odontamblyopus rebecca. The sequence goes on along the minus strand of CM060670.1, from coordinate 14,157,542 downwards.
GTTTAGTTGGAACAGGTGAGATTCTGTGTGCTGTTAAACAAGTCTCTCATGCATAAAATTACAGTCTCAAGCTTTTCAGTTTTTCAGTCGCTCTCATCTTTTTTGTTGAAAATCAAACACTTAAACAAGACCATGAACTCACGGCTTTATCACAGGCTCCTGAAAATGTGCTGTTTGAATAGATTTAAAAAATGTTCTTGAGTTTTCAGACAATCTTTAAACTTTTTTTGCCAGTGTTTGCTAATGTGTACTTTGTGTCACCATGGTAATTGATAAAAATACCACCAATAGAGACACATGTAGAGCACCCCCAGCATGATAGCACTGTATTTGTCATGTTTGTCCTGGCTTGGCTTGACCCTGTTCTAGTTTTGGTTTAGTCCCGGTCTAGTCCAGATTTTCTTTGAGGTTGGATCAAAATATTATCACATTTTTAATGCAGCGTGAGCTTAAATCTCGCTTTGATCAAAACTACTGTACCACAAGACACTGATCACAAAATTAATTCTAAGGCAATTTTTTTCTGCTTGATTGGATTTCAAGATTGAATCCCAAACCGTCTTGCTGTGAGGGAGAATTACTAACCACACTGCCAATTCCACCTGATACTACTTCTCTTATAATCTTCTACTATACCATTTTCCAATTTACACAGCCGCGTGCTACTTTCAGGTTGACACATTATACCAGGGTGCTTACAAATGAAGAGAAAAATCAATATGTTGTGAATTACATTATAGCTACTCAATGCATAGTGAATTGCAGCTCGTCTGTCACAGGAAATAAGTGCATGTGCAGTGAGAAAAGACTGTAATCCGTCTCCATGTGGCCGGTGTGTACAGTATGTTTATGTATGCTAATGTATGGGCATCCGTATGGTGCAGGGCAGAAGTGGTGCCATGGACCAAAGAGACTGGAACTAGTATTTCTATTCACATTGTTAGATATGAATGCAAGTGTGTTTTGTGTTCATCTTTATCCATGGGGACTTCTAGATGTGTATTGTTAAAGGTGCACTGTGCAACTTTTCCGCTACCAACTTGTCTCCATGGAGATGTTATTGCTTTCCCTGGAATGTCCATTATATGATATTAAACATATCCATAGCATTTATTCATTACGGGCGTTTCTATTGCTCAAAAATGCAATAATTAGAAGAAAATGTGAATAGGGGCGTCTCTCCACAGATCTTAATTGTAATTTAGAGTAATGTTCTAACCTGCTTTTCTCCCTTGTGATAACCAGACCCAGGACTACACAATAACATCTCCATGGAGACAGGTAGCAGATCTTACACCAGAAAAGTTGCACCTTTAACTAAAGCTGTGTTCACAACTTGGGGCCGGTTTGAATCCAGTTTAGTCCGAGTCCTGGTTTAGTCCTGGTTCAGGTTAAGTTCTAATTTAGTCCCAGTTTTCATGTGTGCGTGTGGGTGAACACAACCTATGATTTAATTTTCACATTGGAACAAGTTGTAATTGTAGTTTGTGCTGTTTGCGTCATTGAATAATCACTCTTTGTAGTCCCAATTTTAAATGAAGTCAAAGTCTTTATCTATATTTAGAAGTAAGAGAGGGACTTTAAAATATTGGTTCCTAGTTATGGTGAAAAAGCAATACTTAGAAGCCAGTGGTTATTACACCCTTATCAAAGTAATCACAGTCCGTGCTGAGTTCTGAACTGGAACTCTTGCTCATATACAAATGCAGACTCTAATCATGACATAACCATGATGTCATTATAGGTCAGTGTACATCTCCTTATGAAACTCAATGTGTTTCTATAGTGACCGTCACTTGCCAAAGACACATCTGCCTCCAAAGGTCCATGCTTTCACACCACAGACACTTGACAGTAGCACTCCCCATAGTCCCTCCCTATAGAGCAGTAAGAAAGCCTTAAATCAAACCCACCACTCCCCCAATGACCCTGTGCTCTTAAAGATGGACTATGAAATCAAATACCAATGTACGTTTCACAGCATAGACTGGACTACCTACTGTTAATTCTATGTCATTTAATCTGCTATTAATTCACAATCAAAGTGAGTGTGGAGATAAAGATAAAATCTATTCTCTTACAGTTAATATATTTTACAACTGTGGTCCTATATCTTTAAGAGCATCTATTGATTTTTAATGGCAACACGAGTAGGTATGTAAATTGGCTTTTGAACACGTTAAATGGGTGGATTTCTCTATGCTAATTACTGGTTTTACACCAATCTTTTCAGTTTATTTCTCGTAAAACGACGTAAAACCCGTTATCAAGATAGGAGCTTTTGCAGCAGACGCGCACACTGCTCCCATCAATTCTAAAAACGTGAGAAACCATGTGCTCGTCTTATCTGCCCTCGTGTCTGGTCTGGAGGATGATGTTGAGGTTTTGCTGGTTGATTTTACGCGGGGTCTGCGTAAAGATGCCGCATGTTCGCACACGAGCAGAGGACATTAGAAGTACCGGACAGATAGTACCGGTCGCACTCACCTCTGTCCCGCGGGCTCCGTGAATTCACCGAGTCCCGTCTCCCCCGTCCGCTCCGCCTTGCCCGTGCGTTCTGCTCCAGTTTGGCGGCGGGTACAGTCCGCGTTAATCCATTTTCAAGACTTCCAGTAGATAAATCCTAGTTTTCAACGAAGATGCGCTTTTTGGTCCCTTGGATGCGAGAGTTGATGTGTTGAGGGATGCAGAGAATTGGTGGTGCAAGTCCAATTGCTACTTACGCGTCACTCCTCGCCTTCTTGTGCTTATTCCCTTGCTTGGGGAAAAAAAAGTCAAATATCCCAGCCCACACCTTTATTTGTACTGTCCACAAAATAAGTCCCAAGACGATCAAATGTGCGTATTTCTCTTTGAATGGCCCGTCATATGGCGCTCGGGTACGCAGCCACCCTCACACACACACAAAGGCGTAAGGGACGAGTGCAGAGGGGTACAGGGGGGTGGAGAGAGTGGGTGAGCTTATGGTGGGGGGAGGAGACAGTCTGGTCCACACATCCACACACAGGAGCAGCCAGCGCCGACACTTTTATTCCTCCCATGCCCCCCGTTGAATTCCTGATTCGGGGCTACGGCCAAGACAAAGGGCTCGGGGTTTTAGGGAACGTGGATGGTGTGTATAAACATGCTACCGTGCGCATGTGTGTGAAAGAAAGCGAGTGGGCGTTTTTTTTTGGAAAGCATCTCAACAGTCAGTATCAGTGTAATTATAACGCTTGGTTAACTGTGGGAAGAAAATTATAACAACAGTCCCATAATATTTTTGCACTTGTGTCCAACTGTCCAAAATCCGCCTCCAAATCTATATAACTCTTTGTTTACTGTACAGGGTGTGGCAGTGGTGGGTGCCAGCCTGTCCACTCAGCTCCGTTTGGATTCGTCCAGCACCGCGCGCACACGCACCCTTGGATAGATAGGTGCATGTGCGCGTAAAGAATAACGCGCACACACCTCATTGACTCATTATGAATGACATTGAGGCCATTAACATCTGAGACCACCAGACTGTACGTGCAAATGTATGTGATCGTGCGTAATAGTGCGTGACAAGGAAGGAAATGAGAAGGGTGGATTCAGCTATAAAACTAATGTTGTTTTTTGTCCTTTTGCAAACTTTTGATTTTAGATTAAACGCTAATACGGAACACATTTAAGAGCTAACAGTCTATATACTTTAAATCACTTATTACTTTTTTTAATGGCCAGTCTGAGGATTCAACGAGGATGATCAGATTTTCAAAATCCCTGGTTTGGGGCGGTTGGTAATAATAAAATTGTTAAACGAATGAGTATTTAAGGAAAATTGTTCTGCACTCGGCCCATTCATGACTCTGTGTGCCAGTATAGTATTGGTAGTATATTTTCTTTTTTCTTTTGGTCAGGTTTAAGCAGCTTTTCTGTATTTTACTTAAACAAATTACAATGTATGCCTCTCTTTACTGTTGGCGGGGATCAGATTGGTCAAAAATAGGGACACTTGGGAAATTTCTTGTATAAAACTGGGATTAATCACTGGTTTTGGACAAATCTGCTGGGACTGGGGACACAGAGCTGAAAACTGTGACTGTCCCAGGTAAATATGAATCTGGTCACCCTAGATTCAACCCAAAACCTTTCTGCACTACTGTACTGTCACTGCAACAGCCTGCACTACAGTCTGAGGTTGTCTAGTTGCATTATCTTGTTAGTTATTCAGTTACTTGAGAAATTGCTTTTGGGATGTATGTCACTTATGCTTAAAGGTCTATATTACTCAAAATGACTCTTGTGAACTTTAAGCCACGTTAGACTGTTCATCATCATAAACATGTGCTCTGTTCCACCTTTTGACATCATCAAGAGGAAGTTTTCAAGTTGACAGCTCATTTTGACCTTTAGTTCAGCAGTGATTGGCAGTTCTAAGTCTGAAATCATCCAGCTGATTCTAGTGGTGTATGGAGTTTGAAAACAGTGGAGCAATTCCTGTGTTGCCACATGACATCACAGGGCAGAACAGAGAAGAGCTCAGCCTAAATATGAAGGTTTTGTGTGCTAAACATGTGTGATTATGACATAGATCAGAAAATAGTGTAATATGGACCCTTTAATAATTCAGTGAAATGTTAAGACATGTTTGGTATAATTTCTAATCTTTTTGTAATTATTTTATTTGACTATCTGAATATTAACGGTTCAATTGAATGTTGAAAAGAAAAAGAAACAGGCTCCATTTAATGTCCAAATATTTTACTTATACGTACCTTATTTCTGGTTCAATTACTGCTTTTTATTGTTTAAAACGTGAATAATACTCATGGTTCAGAGAGACACGATCACTAAATTAGCAATAAAATATCCTCAATAATTGTCAAATCAAGCTTTATTTTGTTATTTACGAATAATGTCTATTGACTTGTGTTGCAAAGGTTTGTAACTTTTAAAATATGGGTCCCCAGAAAAAAAGTTTGGGAAACACTGTTATCAAGAGCACATATTTCAGAGCCGCCATGGCAATAGTAAAATATACTAAATGGTAAAAAAAAATGGTATTCTTCTAGCATTGCCACTGCATTTCTCATTGGAACAAAGGTAACTCACGTCTGCTACTTTAGTTACTCACTGTTTTTGTGCTTTTGGGCAAGACACTTCACCGCATGCTCCCCGCCTGTACTGTACGAGCCGGATGAGGTCACTGGCGTGAGTAAGACTTACAGTAGCAGTGAAAATCCAACTCTTTCTTTTCCCTTTTCCGTACAACTGTTTCCCACCCCCCCTCTTTCTACTCGCCCTCCTCCTCCTCCTTTCTTTTCCCTCCATCACTGTCACTAAATTATCCCGGGCGCCCCTTTCACCGCTGGGCCTGTCCCGTCGTCAAGGAGCTGCTCTGGTTCTCATGAGGTAGTCCCCCGTCTGTCTACACCCCCCCACACCCTTCCCCCTCCCTCCCTCTCTCCTCTCTCTCTCCTCTCGCCTATCAACATTAGACACCACGACCAATAATACCCCAGGGTTTGGTCACAGCTGGCGGGAGCTAATAAAGTCATCATTCACAGCGCTGCATGGCTTCCCTGTTTACTCGCCGCACACAAAGAGGTTCAGACACCACCAGAACTATATAGAAAATACACAAGTACTCCCTCAGAAGCATTTTCCACATATTATTTAGAAATATCCTTAATATCTTTCTCGGATTTTGAGACCTTTCACTCTTTTCAATGCATTTTATTTCACACTACCCAGAAGACAATTTTGTAGTGTATATAAAATAACTCCTTGGCATTGTGCTGTAAATCCATACATACATATTTTAAGATTACTTGTGTAGGTGTACTATGTAAATTTTCTGGTGGGAGATTCCATGACCTGCACAAATAAAATAAAGAAAACACAAAGAAAAATACTTTCTGTGAGCAGTCTTGCATCTCCACAGACCTGACCTGTAATTTGACCTGGCAGCATAATCTGTTTTTCTCTACCAGGCAAAGCAATAACGCTCCATGGAGACAAACATGCGGCGTACCGTCCATCACGAAACTTACTTTAAAGGGGAACTCCGGCACGTTTGAAGCTAAAGTCCGTTGCTAGAGGTGGTTGAATACTGTCAGAAGCCAAAAAACTCCACAGATCAGTATTGCCTCAGTGGAGATCTCGCTGTGGTAGTGAGTCTGTCAAGGCAACAAGCTGGCGTAGTGATTTGGGCAAGTTCTTAGCTTCCACGTAAAATGTCAATTTGAACACTAGAAGAAGCTTAACACCACTTTCTAACCCATTTTACAACATAACCACAAGTCTAGCAAACAAAATGCTCTGCCTGCTTCACTCATTAGTGTCTGGAAACGTTATAAAACAACTTTATAAGCAGCCTTAGCCTTACCTTTGTCAATTTCCCACTGCGAAAGCGAAAGACTCGACTGCTGGTTTGGGAATGCATTTTTTTAGCGTTTTCAAAAAGTATAATTCACTGGTAAATCAATGGGATTAGAAACGACATCGGAGATCAAGTCTTTTGGGCTTTCACGTGCGCAGTGGGAAATCAACAGAGGTAAGGCTAAGGCTGCTGGGCTTTAGCTTTAAACGTGTCGGAGTTTCCCCTTTAAACGTGTGTAATGAAAGCCCAATATAATATGTGCTCTACATTAGCCTTCAAATCACACCAGGTTCTCTGAAAAGTAAGTTATTGTGCTTTTACAACTCTCAAAAGGTCTAAGGTAAATGTTCAAATCTTATTAAAATCATAGATTTTTTTTTCTTCATCTGGATTTGATTAGCTAGGTATATATAGTACAAACTGTATATATAAATAGGCATAGCTCACCCAAAATGTTGTTCTCTCCAAATAAAAAGTGAACAGGGGGCGCTTCCGGCCACATCGACTCAACAATTGACCAACGGCCACAGTGAGCCTCCTATTTTGGTCTTAAAATGTTCGTATTAACCCGCCCTGCATGATCCTGGTGTTTTATATTTTGCTATTTTGTCTGTAATTAAATTCCTATTTCTAATATAGAACTCGGCTCCAAATTGGCTCCTGGATGACGTCACACTCCCTCCGTCCACTTCTTTATCCGGTCTGTGGTATAGAGTGAATCATCGGCCTATGTAATGTTATTCTCTGCATCGTCTTCCCTCACTCTCATGTCACATTATGTTTCTGCTACGTGAACAGTTACTAATAATCACTATCTCTCCTCAGATATGTCCACAGTGACATTGTTTACAGTCTTACGTTGTCATACAATGCCTTAAACTCCTTGTCTCTGATGTGTCACAGTCGCTATAATATTCCTGACAGTAGATCTACTAAAAGCAGTTTACGTAAGCTGCGCATTATGTTACGCCATGCTTTTTTACTTGAACGTGTTGGCTGTCATTGATTGCTGCAGGGGGAGCAGTGCATTGGGGATTTTAAGTTTGATTAAAATTCCTTTTGACTGCTGTTCACACGTGACCCACTTACATTATCTGAGCAAAGAGCTGCCATCCCCACACACAAATATGGACGCACACATGTTCTGAATCTTAATGATACGACAAAACATTTGATCACTACTCAGGTGTATTTAAAGCACTGTTTTTGATTAACAGGCTCTATTTCCCCACTAATATAACCATGTGATATCAATATGGCCATAGCTCATAATACCCTATTCTCTGATCTGTTTTAATGTTGTAATATTGTCAAAAACATACCTGGAGTTGAGTTTTGTTTCATTCACACATGTTTAACACACACATATTCAGAAAACACTCTTCCTCTTTGCTCCACTGTATGTTTAATACTCCATACACCTTCACTAGAATCATCTGGATAATTTCAGCCTTGGAATTGCTTTCTTTGCTAAACGTCTTAAGCTTATTAACTTGAAAATCACCACATTATAACATCACAAGTTGGAACAGAGCATTTTGAGCTTGTGTGGCGTGTGTGAATGAAACAAAACACACCTCCAGGTCTGTTTTTGAGGAGGTAACAGCGTTTTAACATGACTTAAAGCTTACAAGAGTCACTTTAGTGTAACATAGGACCTTTAAGTAAACAAAAAAGACACTAGTTTGTAACTGTTGTTTGAATATAATTAAAAAAAAATCTTAATGACCACGTATTAATCTTTTGGGCGCCTATTTTTTAGAGTGATATAAAATTCAAATTAAAAACAAAATCCAACTTTTGAATTGGGAAAAGTACTCAAAATGACAGCGGCAAACAAAGAACTGAAACCGTTTAACACGATTAGCCAAAAAAAAGTAGTCCCCATTCGTTCAACAGCCACAAAACATCCCTGTGTGTCTGAAACTAAAGCTCAGGTCTTGCAGCAGCCATATTACATGAGCTCTAGAGGGCACATCCACACACACTCAAATGTCAGAGCATTTACCTCAAACCCACACACTCCTGTCCACCATCACACCGCCATTGATTATTTTACAGCCGCTTCCGTGCAGCCAGGCCCAGCGCGCACACACAGGACAAAAACCCATTGTTTCTTTTATGACAATGCAGAGAATACAGGCGTGCTGGTTTATGGAGAGTCTGATTGATTGATGAGGTTATCTTCACTTTATGCACTACAGCTCAGCCTCTGCTACTTCATCATAAGCAGCTACCTCCACCTGTCCCAGGCCTTTAAAGGTCATATATTAAACTAAATTTACTCCTGTGAGCTTTAATCCATGTTATAATGTTCTTACCTCTTCAAAAACATACCCGGAGTTGTGTTTTGTTTCGTTCACACATATTTGAGTAATCTGTTATTAGTTTGTCTACATCTCCAAAGCTAAAAATGCTCTGTTCCACCTGATGATGTCATGTAGTGCTGGTTTTCAAGTGAACAACTACCTTTTACCTTTATTTGAGATGGGCAATTCAGGGACTCAAATCATCCAAATGATTCAAATGAAGGTGTATGGAGTTTAAAAACACAGTGGAGAGCTTTCCTTTATTACCACATGGCATCACAAGGTGGAACAGAGTGTTTTCTGTTTCGGGGTTTGTGTGTTAAACATGTGGGAATGAAACGAAACACAGCTCCAGGTTCTTTTGAGGAGGAAACATTATAACATAGATCAGAAAACAGAGTAATATCGGCCTCATCAGATGTAGCTACAGCTATTCACGCTTACGTCACAAACCAGGAAGACGTTTGGAAACATGTGATGATAACTTCCGGCGAGCTCTGTTTGAAGTAGTAAGTCTGACAAAATCTAGGAAAAATGAGAAAATGGGCCAGTTTTCTTCATCTGCACGTCATTGTGGTTCCATTATGTTCAGCTAATCAACAAACTGACGCACAACTGCGACCGCACTGGGTACATGCGATTAGAAAAGATAAGGGCGCCAAGTTCAAGGTGATTCCAAACAGAACATACATATGCAGTCTTCATTTTACCACTGATCACATTTACTTCAGTGGGTTTTATCACAGTCTGTCGGCGAGCACAGTGTCGGAAGTTATCATCGCATGTTTCCAAACGTCTTCCTGATTTGCGACGTGAGCATATGGGCCAATGTATAAAGTATGTCTAAATAACTTGGATTTTAATTGCATTAGAGATGTACAATTAATAACATTTCAATCAAGATCAAGACTGGACCGGAATCGTCAGCTTGATTAACTAAGAAGTCCACAGCCAATCCTCTGTCAGTAATAGCGGAGTTTAGACTTTGGAGGAAGATTTTTAGTGTTTTGTTTCTTTGTGTTAAATGGCATTGGTTATGTTCAGAAAATAAACACTGAAATAAAATGTTATTAGCTGCTGTTAAGGTCTGATATCGAGGTTAGGGCATGTGGTGGATAATAAAAAAGTAGGTTACGTTATATAAGCCTTCTGTATCTGTGGATTTGGGATTTAACAAAGATTAGAAACTTGGACTCTTGTCATAGCAATTACAAAGTTGTAAAAATGGAGCCCAAAACAGGAAACTGAAGCCTATGATTGTTCAGTATTCATCCATCGATACCAATGTAGTACTAATAATCATTCAAATGTTGCAAAACTAAAATTAAAACTATTAAAATTCGAATGATCTTCAGCATAAATCCTTGAAGCCCTTTTGTCTATTAGTCTAACATGCATTTTGGCTTCAACATAATAATACACAAGAGCTGTGAAATCTTAAAGCAGTGTATGCAACACATTGGTCAAAATTAGGCCAACAACCCACACATTGTTGACTCTGAATTGTGCTCCAAACACATTCTCCTGGAGTCTATTTTAAGCAGGTTTTCTTTACATTGTAACACCTCTCATTAGCAATGCATTTTAGTAGCAAGACAATAAAGTCAATATGAGCTCACGTCTAATTAAGTTGTGTAAAATCAAGCATGGGTCCAAGATCAATACGAGCGAGGTGTAGCAGCCAGTAACGATGTCAAGTAATTCCCAAACTGACAATGTGCAACTTCAAAAACACAAGAGCGTATCATTTTCCTCTCATAGCACCACACCTGTCAAGAGAGGTTATTTTTAGATGTATTATTCAGATATGAAGTCACCCCTTGAATGAATTTAGCCTATAGAGAAGTGCAGGTTATAGTGCCCCCGTGTGGTGGATGGGAGCGAATGCAGTCAGGTTAACAGAAATAATCAGGGTGTCCTCAGGTGAAGAACAGGGAGAGGAGCATGGCCTGGAGCGGTGTGGGTGAGATGGAGTTTTGCCTGAGAATAGAACAATTACTCCATTTTTTGAGATCTCACCATATGGTACATTAGTTTGTCATTTCTGTGACAGTAAACAGCAATATTCTCATGCTTAATATTCATGAAATTTGTATATGAAATGTATTTATAACCTTAACAGGCAATTACCCTGTCAAAGCTGGCCCCGAGCTGTATGAATATATGAGCAATTCACTCAGTTATTCATCTTAATGTAAATGAATGGCATGTTAGCAATGATACCATGTTGTTTCAGCTGTAATGCACTTATTTCACTTGAGATGCAAATGGTTAAAGTCTGCACCATCCGCAAAGGCTTTAGGGTAAACCAGACAACACTTTATTGTTTAAAGATGCACTATCCAACAAAAAGACGTTAGCAAGTGCACCTGTCACTTGCCAGTATCCTCTTCGCCAATATTCACACATCTACTCATTGCTGTTGAACAAATCTTACACTTCAACATAAATATGTAAATAGATGTTTATTTCAAAACATGAGAATGATAATTATGATAAATTTCAATAATATGTTGATACAATTTTATAAGGGATAAATCTTTTTAAAAGTATTTGCTTAAATATTCCAGTACCACAAGCTCTTTCTCAGTAAAATATGTGTTCTTTGTAGACACCATGTGAACACGGCACTGCACACCACAGTTTGACACTAATCCATGGATCCAGCCACATACAGTATTAGACCTGTATGATACGCTCACATTGCTTTGTGTAGAAATTCAAAAAGTACTATTCTCTTCGTTCAGGCCAAAGGTAGCTTCAGTCAGTCTGTAAAGAAATGCATAACCTTGTTTTCTTCAGAGATCTTAAAAAACAGACTCTCCTGTCTGTATGAGCTGTGGGAAGCAGAGACGCAGCGCCCTCTGCTGGCGACGGGAGAGACTTTTGTGAAGTCAATCTGCAGCTCACTTTCACTGTGTAAAAGAAACATATTTAAAATCAAGTGATAAGAAGAGTCCAGTGTAAACTCTGTGTGACACTTAAAGGGAGACTTTGCAGAATCGTTATTTTAAATTCCATAAGACCTGTCTGTGTCCAGAGATACGAGGTAATCATGTTCAATCAAAAATAGCTTTTTGGTAACTGTGATGTTATTTTGTGCTAACTGTGATGTTATTTTATTCTTAATCGCAAAAACAATCAATAAGTTGCCCAATTTATTTAGGTTAAAGCCCAATTTAGTGTTTGGGTTCTCAGGGCAGTTATCGAACAGAAAGCATAAAGAGCCTCAAATGAAGCTCTCATCCTGGTTGCTAGTTTCAGTGCCGAAATCCAGTTGGTTTAAAACCTAAAATGCCTCTTTCTGATCTGAATGGTCACTACCCAAACCCCAGCACCTCCAGAGAATCATAAATCAGTGCTCGTCTGGAGGTTCTGAGCTTTCACATGAGGCATGGTCTGTTCATACACTGAAAATGAGAACAAACAAACAACAATTTGTCCTCAATATGTAGGTTAAGGCACTGGCAACCCAGGTTCAGCTGTGTAGAATATTTTTATACCACCAAGAGCGCAGGCTACATACCCTAACTTTAAAGAGACTAGCCTTGATCTAATACAGTTGTGTCAGGCAATTTTAGCAATAAAAAGATGAGCAAATCTGTGTATTGTTTTCTGTGTGAGAGGCTCAATAGCCAAATAATTCTCACAATTCTCACAGATCTGAACCATAAAATACCTTATTATCTGTTGCTTAGAGTTAAATGAATTCCCATGACTCTGCCAAAAGCCCAGAAAAAACACTTTTTTTTTTTTTGCTGTTTTCTGCTTCCCACAGCTGACGTCCTCTCCTCGCTCGTGCCTCCGCTCAGGTCCGGTTCACAGTGGGCGGGTTTGTGTTCGTCCTGTCCACAGTGTTGAGCGCTCGTGTCAGGTTAGCCTTCTGTCTGTCCAGGCTGGAAGTGTTGCGTGATTGGACCATTCCCTGTTGGTTTCCGCGGTTACGCTCCAAACTGGTGGAAGTACGCGACTGGACAGTCCTCTCCCCCGTTAGCGTATTCACAGAGCGCACCTCATTGGATCGCCCTCTGTCCAAACTGTTATTTAACTGGCTGCCACATCCTTCCAAACTCGCTCCTGATTGGTTAGCCCTTGCCGCCAGCTGCTGCAGATTGTTCAAAGTTTGGAGTTGGCTCGTCCTTTCCCGGTCAGGAATTTTTGGTTGGACTGAGCTACTCCTGTCCGTGTTTATAGTTTGTATCCTCTGTCTTTCCAAACTCGTATCTCTTCGTACAAATCCACTCCTCTCTCTTTCAATGCTGCTCTGAATCTCTGCTCGCCTGGCCAAAGCTTCTCGTAATTGGGTTCGGTAAGTTTCAATTTTCCCTTGCAATTCCTGGAGCTCCCCTTCCCACAGTCCGGCCTGGCCCGTCCTGCTTCCCAACGGAGACAGGACCAAACCAGTGGACGCCAGCGATGATGGTGGACCCCCGTTAGCATGGAGGCTAATGTGACTGGGCGATGCGAATCCGGTAAGGCTTCCCAGGCCAAGTCCACCCATGCCCAGCCCAGGCCGGCCCACCATCCCTGGGCGACCGCGGACAGAGGCGGTGTGAGTGCGGAGGCGGTAGCTGTGAAGCGTTTCCAGGTCAAAGTGCACACGTTTCTCCTTGTGGTCTAAAGAGGGGGACGAGGAGGCGCCTGTGTCGATCCCTGTGAGCGAGGCAGGGAGTGATGTCGGAGGCGAGGGGGGCGGGGCCTGGTGCTGCTTCCTGTGCAGGGTGCAGTTCTCTGAGATGCAGGATGATGGTCTGGAGGAAAGATAAGAGACATATTGAGTGTGATGAAGGATATCTGAAAGTATTTACAATGAAACAGCCGTGTTGCGTTCTCATATAACACCACTAGATGCTATCGACATTAATGCAGCCTGAGAGTGTGGCAGCTTTGGTCTGACAGAAGACGACCAGAGAGGTGAGTCTGAGCAAACGTGAGGGGAGGAGGAGAGGGGCACATCTTTCATATCTGACATCTAATGATGAAAAAAAATCAAATAAACTTACAGATGCCACTTTTACATCTACAGGTTATCGGAAAACTACATTTTAAACACATGGAATACTACAATATTATTATCATCAGATATTGATACTGACTGGAGGTATTTGATGGAAAAAATATGCAAATATTTATTAAAATTCTTCCAGAATTGTTATTTCTATGTCAATTAAAAATAATGAATATACAAATATAAAATAATCTTTATTCTTTATTTCAGACACAAATATTTTTCGGTCCATAAAAGAAACACTGGAAACAAACAAAAAACATACAAGGCAGTGAAAGCACCCAAATTAGTCCATAAAAACAAAAAAAAACATTGCTCAGATCAGTTCAAGCTGAGGTGAAGCCAAGATATGATGCAAGGAAAAGTGCTTTATAGTAAATTTAATACAAAATTCATACTGACAAAAGACCTCTCTACCCCTTTTCAAGTGTCACCTCAAAACCCACTTTTAAATTAGTTTATTTTGGTTAATGTTCTAATTCTACTCACATGTTTTTGTTGTATTTATGCCCTGTAACCTGTGACCTTGGGAGTTAGAAAAATGTATTATTATATTCTTATTATCAAACCCGTATTACTTGGTACTTAATTCACTGGTGCTGCCGTTCTCTCATTGTGACTATTCAAATAGTGATTTTATATTCAGTGTTTTACGACTACAGTCTGACCCAGCAGCTCTTTTGCTTGTTTTGGCTGATGCACCTCTAAAGACTTTGTTTCACACTTTTTCAAACAAGACGGTAGATTTCGATCCTGATCTCTCCTCAGAATCATTCAGTCTTTATTAGAACAGTGCTACGCCTTTATATTTGCTCAGTAAATTCCTCTCTGGCATAAATCTGAACAGTCGACTCATTTGTTATTGGGAACTAAATGCCCCTTTAATGGCTCTTCTCAGAAAAATGGTTTCATGCTCGGAGTATTATAGTCTAGACGAGAGTTTATGATTGTCTTTTTTCAATGTCAGACACTTACATTGCGTTGCTAATGGTAACCGTATTGAAGAAAAGTCACAAGGCATTACAGCAGGTGAAATGAGCAAAACAAATTCTCAAAACGCCCCCAAAAGAGACGCGTCAAATTGAAAAATGTTCCTTACTTCTCCTCAAAGCCTGTCAGCTCCTTTCCCACGTCCTCGTATGTGGTATGCAGCGCCCGGTGGATTTTCTAGAAGCAAAAAAGAGATTCTGAATACACAAAGACTGCATAATTTTCCATCACTTCATCACCTCCTTTGAACTAATGATGGAAAATTTGACTTGTAAGTGAAATCCTTCCACTCAACTGCACTGCACCAGAGTGTTAATAATTACACAAAATCTGCTTGGGCGACTGTTTAAATGGTTCGCTTAACTGCATAAACAGAATATCTTTACAAAATTACAATCTCATGAATTTCAAATATTCATCTGTACTTGATTTCAGTGTTGTCCCTCTTTCATCCAGGAGAGGTATTAAAAGTTTCCAACAGATTTATAGTCATCGTTTCCAACAGATTTATAGTCAGCTTCTTGCTTCTTTTATTTATTTATTTTTATTTTCAAGAATGTTTTTATGTCTGTGATATCCAGACAGTGAAGATATTTGGCTACTCATCAATGCCGCTTCTTTTGTCCAGTTTGAAATGAATTTTTCTTTTGTGTTTCAACAATTTTCTTTACATACAGAAGGAAAGGTACAATGACATCAACACAACACCTTTGAAACCTTTGGTAACAAACTTGATTTGAGGCTGCTTTTAGTATTGATGCTTCTGCACCTGGAATATTTTGCAGTATATATTTTGCATTTATTTAATTATACAGGCGTTTTATTGCTTAAATAAAAACATGCATTCTTATTGAGGGCAGAGAGATAACTTTAATGTTATTCAGTTGAACATTTTCAGGCAAAGAAATGATATAATGACCATTTCCATGGAGATGAGCAGGTAGCAAAGTGAATAAATCAAAATAATCTTTTTTGGCAGTGCCAAAAGGATGCTCTGCTGTCAGAATGAAGTTTAAAGAAGTGTTGTGTTTTATTAAAATACATATATCTTCTAAAAACAGAACAGATGAGTGTACAGGGAATCTCCTCAGATGCCCTCCCAGTGATGAGAGGTACAGACTGCATCAGAATTACCGTCCTTTGAGAAAGATGTTCAAAGAAAAATGTCGGCAGCCTTGATTTCCTCTTCCAATATTCACTCAAACACTGCCAAAGGCGACTCATTTAATAGTGCTGGATTTAATAAAATATGACATTCAGATGTGGGATCTCTAATTGTCCGCTGTCTATCGGCCAGATTAATTAAAGTGTCACATGAAATATTTATATCAACGCACTTTTCACAAAAACTTTGGAGAGAACTTCCTGGGAATAGATTTGGTCTAATGACATTTCAAATAAAGAAACTCCATATATTGTATCACATTAACAAGCTAATATGAAAGTCAGGAAATGGGCCGTGTTCACCGGACATCACAATATTTTAGAAACCTTATAGTTTAAGGGTCTTAAATTACACAGCTCTGACTTGTGAGCTCCAAGTCATGTTATTAAAGTGTTAACTCATCAAAACATACCTAGAGTTGTGTTTCATTCACAAATGTTTGAGTAATCCTTTATGTTGGTTTGTCTTCATTTCAAAAGCTCAAAATGCTCGGTTCTACCTGTGAAGTCATGAAGTGGTAGTTTTAAATTAACAAGTACCTTTTACCTTTTGAGATTAGCAATTCCAGGTCTGAAATTATCCAGATGATTCTAATGACAGTGTATAACCCCATCCCCTGTCACTAGAAATACTTCCTGTATTACCACATGACATCACAAGGTGGAACTGTGTGTTATTGTTGTTGTTTTGAAAGAAGAACACAGCCTAAATATGCAGGATCTTAGTGTTAAACATGTGTGAATGAAGAAACAGAATACCATATATCTTACTTCATATATTTGATGTATATATGTATAAAAATGTAGAAAGTAGTAAAAGCTCTTGATTGCAATTTATATATAATTTACACAAGTTTCAGCTGATAACACCTGCCCTCTTTGCCTATTAATAACTTATGTGGCCTGACATTGTGCATACTGAATCAGAGCAGATGTTTATTAAAGTGGATGAATTACAGAAGACATTATAAACAATGCTAATCTTATAAAAAGAGTGCTTTATATAGAAGACATGGCATTTTGACTTTCCCCTCTAACATGAAATATTGATGCCCTTGGCCCATTTTAGTGGATACATAAAAGTTTTAACTCTGCCCAACTTACCCAGTGACAGATGGTAACTACAAAGTCCAGACCATAAACCACATGGCAAGAAGAGCAAGTCCTTACAAATGACCACTAAAATAAAACTATTGCTATTTTATTACTAGACAAACGCAAATAAGATAGAATGGGTTTGCAAAATGTGTTTGCACTACCATGGTCAAAATGTTTAACTTTTGATTCTCTTTTAATGTTAATTTTATGATGATTATTTATGTTTGTATTGTGATTTTATAATGTCTTTCTTATTCTGTAAAGGACTTTTAATTACTTTGGGTATGAATAGTGCTACACAAACTTACCTTACCTTGACTTGCCTTGATTTGAAGTTCTTACAACTTTGTCCACAGTCAAAGTTACACTGCTTTAAAGTATTTATGCCCTTCAGATTTATGATAAATTAGCACACTTCCCATTGCGATTAGCAACTTAAAACGGAATATTATATCTTCTAAATGGGCCAAAGTCCTCAAAATGTCGGCAATAACAGGAAGTTGAAAGCTATTGTTAAACTGATACATTGCCTAATTATATTCTCTTCTACTTTTTAATTAAAACAGTATATCTTAAATTAACTTACACTTTTAATACTCAATTGTAGAAACTATTTTACAAATGAAAAATTACACGAAGAAGCTTTTATTCGATTTGAGCTTTGCTATAACTAAATCACAGAAATTATGCAGTGCCAATGTCTTTACACTGACCTATTACTTTTCTATCAAAAACTCATAATTACCCCATCACTCCAAATACTTCTGTGGAATTGACTCATCTGAACTTGTAGTAACACTTTTATCCCAATAGAGGGCGTAGTCTACCCATGGCTAAGCCCTTCACTCGCTGCCCAGCATGCTTCAGTGCCAGTCTGTGTGCACATGCGTTTGGACAGATTGCAGTTGTTAATACTGGGTCCCTGGTGTGTTCTTGTTCCACATGTTTATCTCTTACCTGGCTGGTGTGGAGCCAGTACCGCAGAGTATTTGTCCTGCGCAGTCGGGGGAGGATCAGGTGATAAAAGGTGTGTTCTCCCGCCAAGGTCAACAAAGCTCCGCCCACGCCCATGCACAGAAGCACGAAGAGGCCTGAGAAGTGCTGGATGCCCATCTGCAGAGTCTGGGGGCAGAGAGGAGAGAGGGGAAAGGGTTAGTTAGAACTGTGAAGGGTGTCAAAATGATTCAGGCTGATCATTTAGATTCTTTATTCATAATATACTCATAAGGAAGTACTGTGTAACTTTGGTGAAGGGTCTGTCAACTGCGTATCTCCATGGAAATAATGCCTGGAACTGTATAAAGAAGTGGACTAAACAAGTGTAATTTCACCCATAACGTTCGGCTGCTCTCAAATGAAGCTCCTGATGCTGACAAAATAGAAAAAAAACAAAACAGGATCATGAAGAGAGGGTTAATATGGACATTTTAAGACCAAAATGATGAGGCTCACAGCAGCAGTTACAGAGAGAAGGACGACAATATTCCAATATATGTCAGTGGGAATCAGTGTCAAAAGAAGCCGGAAGCACCCGCATGCAAACAGCCTATTTGGAACGCAGCGACTAGAGCTTTAGCTGTGTGCATTTACACTTATTTAACTCTATGGAGACAGCAGGTGCCAAAGGGCCAAGTTACATGTCAGATCTGTGGTGAAATGTAAGAACACAAGTTTTTAGGTCAGTAGAAAAAAACATGTAATTGAGTCAGTTCAAGATGGATACATTTAATGCCATACCGGGATATTCTAGACCAGGGTTGTCAAACTCATTTTGGTCTGGGGGCCGTATGCAACCTACTTTGATCCCAAAAGGGCCGGATCAGAAAACTCAGTTCTCTCTTCAAGTTATTGTATTTTTCTCCGTGTCTCGTAGTGGTGTTTAAGATTATACTCCTCGAGCAACGCCACTTGTTCCAAACACACTGAGCACAGATTTCCCATTCACCTCTGTCAACAAATAAGAATTAGACTATTTTTCTTGGGAAATCCTGAACTCAGCATCTGCTTTTCTCATTTTTTGACATTTTGCTGATGAGGGTCACGGTCGACAGTCAAAACGATCGTCCTTTAAGAGCGTTTGGAAAGAGGAAAGTCTTCATTTGTGCTGCTCTGGTGGGAGTCGCAACGTACAGAAACGCCGGAGACGCTGCTATGCTAAACGGTGCAGAAAATTAACAGAAAAATCTGAAAATTTTAAGTATTTTAATAGAAAAATCAGCCGAGGGCCAGATTAAAGGTCTTGGAGGGCCGGATCTGGCCCCCGGGCCGCATGTTTGACACATGTGTTCTAGACAAAACAACATCATTTCCATGGAGACAAGCAGAAATGCACAGTGCACCTTAAACTGTGTGATGCTAATTTGATACTGTGCGTGCTTTTGTATAATGCTATCAGACTCAGAAAAAGTTTTATTTTCAGTGAATATAACTCAAAAACTAGGATCTTGCTTCAGCAATATGGTGCAACATAAAACAATGAATAGTAAATATAAACTGTGAATAACAAAAATAAAAATGATGGTGCGCAATAAAACAAAGTGAATAAAAACAGACTTTGATATACAAATACAAAATATATAGTAGGGCAGAACAGTGTAAGTAGATTCATTATATTTGATAGTGTTTGATAGAAATGTTACTGTCAAACTATAATAGTATCAGGACAGCAAAGAGCAAATATATAAATAGTAATTATAAATTAAATGTAAGTAGCAAAAATAAGAAGAGACTGGTGTAAATATGGCATAATTATACATACATATATGTATATGTGTCATTCCAATACTACTGTGTTGTGATGCCAAAAACACTGCCCAGTCCTTATCTTGGCCTACATCATCAGAAGTATAATACTTACAACACAGACAGAAGCCAGATTTGAATGGGCAACCCTATCAAAATGTCTTGAGGCTCCCAGGTCTTTTTAAAGGGGAACTCCAGCACGTTTGAAGCTAAAGTCCATTGCTAGAGGTGGTCGAATACTGTCAGAAGCCAAAAAACAGCACAGATCAGTGTTGCCTCAGTGGAGATCTCACTGTGGCAGTGAGTCTGTCAAGGCAACAAGCTAGTGTAGTGAATTGGGCAAGGTCTTAACTTCCAAACAAACAAAACCCTATGCCTGGCTCACACATTAGGAAATGTTATAAAACAACTTTATAAGCAGCCTTAGACTTACCTTGTTTATTTCCCACTACACATTGCAAAAGCCCAAAACACTCGATCGGCGATGTCGTTTCTAATCCCATTTATTTACGAGTGAATTATATTTTTTGAAAATGCTAAAAAAAATACATTCCCAAACCATTTTCTTTCAACAACTTTCAGTTTCTCCTCTTCTTCTCCGTCAGTAGTCGATCCTCACTTGTTGCTTCTGGCGGCTCGAGCTTTTGTCGACGTTGGAGCCGTCAATTGAGTCTTTTGGGCTTTCGCATGTGCAGTGGGAAATCAACAAAGGTAAGGCTTATAAAGATGTTTGCTAACGTTTCCAGACACTAATGAGTGAGCCAGACAGAGCATTTTGTTTGTTAGACTCGTGGCTGTTGTAAGATGGGTTAGAAAGTGGTATTTAGCCTCTTCTGTGCGAATTGGTGTTTTATGTAGAAGTTAAGAACTTGTCCAATTCACTACGCTAGCTTGTTGCCCTGACAGACTCACTGCCACAGCGAGATCTCCGCCTAGACAACACTGATCTGTGTCGTTTTTTGGCTTCTGACAGAATTTGACCACCTCTAGCAACGGACTTTAGCTTCAAACGTGTTCCCCTTTAAATAAACTTCTCATCTGTCTTCTCACAACCCTTGAGATACTTCAATTTATTCTACAACAGTGTCGGCCCGATACTCTTTCGATACTAAAGAATAGATGCAATATTCAGTACTGATTTTGATACCACAGTGATAATAAAACATTGGACATATCGAATGTACTTTTACATACAACATAAAAGTAATTTCCTTCTCTTTTCTTGTTCTGAGTGGAATCTGTCTTTCAACATTTCTATCTGATCTCATCATCATTAGTTGTAAAGATGTGAAAAATGTATTTTTAATGTGTATTTTGAACTGTTCAGTGTAGGAAAAGCCCAATGAGGGGCAGGAGTTAAGAATTAGCGCCAGCTACTCACTCTACATGCGTCACATCAGCTGCATACTCTGCCTGTGAAAATACATGACTGCATTGTCCATGTCAAAGATATATAACATCAATCACTATTTCATCCTTGCATTGCTTTCTCTTTAAGCCCTCTTGTATATGGCTGAGATATATTAGTATTACTATATTTTTATATTTTTACTTGTACACATATATAATTATGCCTTAGTTACACCAGTCTTGTTATTTTTGCTACTTATATTGAATTTATTTTTACCAGTCATATATTTGCTCTTTGTTATTATATCTGTTGTGATGTATGAGCAACTGTGTCCAAATAATTTCCACTGTCGATCAATAAAGTTTGTCTGAATCTATAAAAATAAATAAATATACAGTACCCTGTGCTGAAAGTGAAAGTATTTATATCCTTGAAACAAAATCAATGGTAATGTTTAAGTAAATTTGACAAAGCTTGACTCATCATTATTGAATACAACAGAGAACTTGAAGTTGATAATGCACAAACACGCTGATGTGAAAATATAAGATTTGGTTAATCAATGGATTCATGTGTTCAAATGCCTCATATCCAAATGCTTCTAGATCAAAAGCATGATAGTACATACAGTACATCTGAAAGGATATCTGACGTCAATGTGCCTGTGCCAGATCTATGATAATCAAGGTTAATCACTACTATTGTGTGGTTTTGACTCTCAACATATAAGGAGTCACATAAGAGCGAGTGGAGCGGGGAGGGATGAGGAGGTGGCGAGGGGGGTGTGGGTTGGGTGACAGTGATTAGTTGCGACTGATGCCGACAGACTGAGGAAAGCAGAGACGGATGAGGTAGTATTTACATAATTACCAGTTAGGAAAGACAATGTGCAGTTTGTGTTCAGCTGTATGTCTTTAGTGTGGGCCCACGCACCATAAATAAAGAGGTGGACGCTTTCACTGTGAAGGGACCTTTAAAGGGGCACTGTGTAACTTTTCTGGTAGAGGGCCAGTTGCTTGTCTCCATGGAGATGTTATTGCTTTACCTGCAGCGATCAAAAGTATGGCATTAAACTTCAGTCAGTCTCCATCGAAACAAGCAGGAGACACCACCAGGACAATCTGCAGGAGAGATCTGTGAGGATGCTTGGTTTTATAGGTATTGAGCAATAAAAATATCCATAATTGAATGCATCTTATATGCATCTTATATATGTTTAATGCCATATTGCATCTCTATGGTAGCAAACCCTGAACCTGAAAAGTTATGCAGTGCACCTTTAAAATGTTCTATATTTTCTTCTATTGTTCAGTTTTCTATTCTGTGTGTGGACTGACAGTGGCTCAGTGGTTAGAGCACTGGTCTAGGATAGATGTTGTGGTGAGACTGGTGGGGCCAGAGAGGAGCGATGGTGGAGTTTGGCAGCCAGGCAACCCCAAGGGAACTGTGGCTACAGCATGAGCCTAACACCACCGGGTATGAAGAGAGTGAATCATGACGCTAATGTGTTGAGCATTGAGAGACTTTTATTTATTATGTAATCTGGTGATTAGAGATAGGCCGATATATTGATTGGCCGATATGTAGACTTTTTAGTGTATTAGGCTATCGGCCTTAAAGGGACGGTACAGAATTTTGGATATAGGGCCTCATTTCCTAGTGAGCCACAGTGTTGGAGACGTGTGGAGACACTTTTTAAAAAAATTCCTTCCAGTCCCTGTAGCAGTCCAGCAGCAACGAGTTGTACTTCCTGATAGAAAGCTTGGCAGTGGCGGACTGATATCACCGCTGCAGCTGAGAAAATAGTCCCTCAACATGCGACGATTCATGTAATGCAAGGTTAGTTTTATTTCAAACATTATTCTATCAACACAGACATTTACATCGACAGTCTGGTGTAATAGTTGATTTGCTCTGGGTGTACTGCAGAGTGGGTAAGTCTGTTTTTAGTGGCAGGCTAACTATGCCCATTGACATGTGGTAGCCTAACACCAGCAAACTCGGAAAATACAAGGATTTTACAAAAAAGTGTCTCCACATGTCTCCAACACTCTGGCTCACTAGGAAATGAGGCCCTTTGTCCAAAATTCCAAAATATCAGTTTAAATTTCAAATATATGCTCATATTTTGTTTCGGCCGAATAGCTTGCCTAAAAATACACACAAAACTTTACTTTAATGCTTTGAGACGAAGAGATAATCGCACTAAATGTAACACACAGGTCTCTTAAACATTTGTAAGGGGCTAAAAATAAATCAGACCATAGCGTAATATTGCTCTTTTAAAGATTTTGGCTGAATTGAAAAATATTGTGATCTCCTTGGAGACAAGACAGTGGGACCCCAACAAAATTATGCAGCTTTACAGAAAGCCACTAGTACAGTCTATCTTCCTGTAATCTCCTTGCTAAAAGGCAAGCGCACTAATCATTCTACCAGTGCCATTTGAAGACAAAGAACCTTTTCACATATCATTGCTAGTTTAACAAATCAGACCTTTTACTTAAGAACAGACTGTCTTTTTCTCTAGGAGTGGAGAAAATGTACCGTCTAATAATGTAAGAGACATGAGTGGCCTGAGAGTGCAGGAAGAGGAAGAAGGGGCATAATGTTTAATTGAAGAAAAAGAGTTTGTTCCCATTTGCACATCTCTGTCAGAGCGTCTATCTGTAAGACTCTCTTCCTCTCAGGGCACTGTTGAAAAACCTAGCCTCAGTCCTCTGTTCTATAATATCACTTCCACGGGCCCCGCTTCATTTCAGCATCGCCGCAAATGGTAATTAGCCTCACGCTGACTCGACAAATTCGTCAGTGACAGGAGTGACCCCGTGTTGCTCCCCATCCCGAGGGCAGTACCACAATCCCGCTATTACACGGTGCCTCCAACGCGTCCTGCGGGTTGAACTTAAGGTTGTGGTTTTCACAGAGGGAGCCACAACTGTGTAATTGCTTTTTTATAGGCATGTGCTTTGATTGTGGAGTGAAGGGTGTATTACGATGGTGAGTGGTTAGCCCCTTGACACGCCATATTACGGGTCCATCTAACACTGTTTTCTGATCTGCTATAATAATGATTCCTCATCTGAAACATACCTCGTGTTGTGTTTTGTTTCATTCACAAATGTTTAACACACAATCCCTGCACACAATCCTTTAGGCTGAGCTCTTGTGATGTCATGGGGTAATACAGGAAGAAACTCACTAAACACTTTCAAAAAACTGCTCAAAACACACCTTTGCCTCAGAGCCCACAGTCCCCACATAACTGCTCCTCTTTACTGTTTTGTCTGTCCTGTCCTTGTTTTAATCTTACTTTATTGTGAATCTTTGTGTTACTGTGAAAAGCGCTATATAAAACCGTATTATCATTATTAGGAAGTGTGTTGCCACTGTGTTTTTAAACTCCATACATGCTCATTAAAATCATTTGGATAATTTCAGCTCTGCCCATCTCTACTGAACAAAAGGCAAAAGGTAGATGTTAACTTGAAAACTATGCTTCATGACATCACAAGGTGGAACATATTTTGAGCTTTGGAGATGTCGACAAACTAATAATAAAGGGTTACTCAAACGTGTGAATTTCGGGTATGTTTTTGATGACGTAACAACTTTATAACATGGCTTAAAGCTCACAAGAATCCATTTTGTGTAATATAGGACCTAATAATATAGTAATAGTAATAGTAAGAGCTGTGTACTATGGCCGTTAGCTACTTTCGCCTAAACCGAAACACGAGAGCGGGAGGAGAGGTCTAAAGCACAGGACACACTGACACAGACCGGGTCCCGGGGCACTTGCTGTCGGGACCGCAGCATCCGCTGCGGGACGTCGCTGCCAGGACCAGAGAACTTGCTGCTGCCGGCGAGGCACTCTGGGTGTAGCGCAGAGGACTTAAGTTCAACCTGTGCCCTGGTGCTAATATGGACTAGAGTAACTTTCAGACTGAAGTGGGAACTGGGATTAAGATGAGTTTTAGAACCAGCTCCTGCACTCGGCTCAGGACCTTGTCCCATGGACTGGACTGGACCGGGACAGAGACAGAACCAAAAGGACAGTGGACACACTGCATCGATCCTCTGGAGAAGGTAAGAGGCTTGTTTTTGTTTAGGGCAAATCTGAGGACAAAGCCTCACAGATAACAGTGTTATAGTGTTAAGAGGTAAATGTGTAAATGGATGAGCGACAGAGCCGCTCTGTGTTCTGTCGTGTGCTGTAGGAGCGGCGCTGATGCTTTGACCAGAGCATCATTTTTGCTGCATTTTCATGACATTACGGGGCTGGTTGTGGGAGCTGTTTGTGAACAGTGCTATGTTCATAAATGTATAATAAGAGCTTTTTATTATAGTTCTATGGTTACTTTGCGCCTGGTTGTGCATTGTGCTCCAGATAAAGTTCAGCAAATAGTGACTAAAATGACTGTCTGTTTCTGGCAT
>CM060670.1:12792097-12822097 GCA_030686955.1 Odontamblyopus rebecca | reverse complement strand
GGATCAGCATAGGGTCAAATACAGATGCAGATACAGACCTTTTCATTTATGCGGCACAAGTATGAAATAGATTTGTAAAATGATTTGGATACTTGGAAGCAGAAGATTTGCAAAAACAGCATAGACAATTTAATAATAAGAGGGTCAGAGACTTTGGGTTAGAGCTCCAATATAATTCAGATATTACAATTTAAATAGTTGTGAGGGCTGTGATCATTTGAATCATATAATTTCCTCTGTAAAAAAATGCATACATTGAAATACATGTATTTAAATGTAGTTAATAGGGCTGAAACGATTACTCGAGTAACTCGGATAATTCGATTACATAAAAATATTCGGGCAAATTCTTTGCCTCGAGGCTTCGTTTAATTCATGTCACCAAAGTCAATTTATTTAAAATGTCTCTGCTATCGTATCGCTCCTCCTTTGTAGACTGCTGCGCCAGTCTGGGATCACTGTTCCACACGGACAGTTATCAATGACGTACATTTCAAAGATTTGAAGCGGCGCGATTTATTCCACGGTGTGGAAATGGCAGATAATGATGTGGCCGGTGCCAGTGTGCACTGGCAAAGCCAACCTGATGTACCACAACAGTACGTCTTCAATGCTGCAGCACTTAAAGCGAAAGCATCCTCATGTGAACTGTACTTCTCTAAGCGGAGTCGGAGAATCTACGAGGTAATAAACTTTTACGATTGCTAACTGAAATGAAAAGTAACGCCTATTAGAATGTACAGTATTTGTAATTATTTGTAACCTGTGTTATGAGTCGATAGTAACGAGGCATAATGAGCAGCAAGAGAGCAAATGATCTCACTCAAATCGCTCCCTTCCTCACGTATACACAGACACACACACACACTCTGTGTTTCCCATATCAGAAACGTCTAGTTCGTTGTTCTACTTTTACCAAAAATCTGATTTAATGTAGAACCGCTGGCATCAATAATTCCAATATCAGAGAAAGGAAATATTTTACCGACGTTTACGAACACTTATGTGTTCGCTAGTTCTATATTTAGCTTATTAATTAGGCTAGTTAAAGGATTAACGTTGTCACTTAGAAAACTCCTGTCTTATAAACCAATAAGCCAAAGGTTTTACACTTGTTTAAAAAAAAATGTTGACTTTAAATAAAAACCTTTTTTGTGAGGAATAACAGCAATTGCTTGCTCATTTTAAGAGGCCTTTCATGTTGCGTTACACACTATTGATATAGTTGTATAAAAACAAAAAAGTGTGATTTATCCGATTACTCGATTAATCGATGATATAATCGACAGAATACTCGATTCCAAAAATATTCGATAGTTGCAGCTCTAGTAGTTAATATGATTAACTTCAGGAACAGGACCACGCCTCAACTGCCCTCGACTCCTCTCCAGCGAATCACAGCTCACTTTTGCCACGCCTCAGTTTCCCAGAAGCCTATTTGTAGGAGCCGGAAACCTAGTTTGTTCCGAATAACTCGACCCCACCCTCCCAACCCATATCTGTTCACTTCCAGACATAAAACGCCTATGAGGGGGGTCCCGTCCTGCTGGGCCATGTGAAGACTGAGACTGAACCCCCACCCTGAGTCTCAACCCAGCTGACCTGCCTCGTCTCAATATAATAAACGCTTTTCGCTTCGCAGATGTGTTGTTGGTGTGGTCTTTGCGAGTGAACTTAGTTTAATTGACCAGTTCATGTTGGTGTTGATGGTGTAAACAAAAAAAGATATTTTGAGGGGAAAATAGATTTTAGATTTGGGTCAGTTAAGCTACTTTCTTAACATAAAAACTTTTACTTAAAAACAAAACCTTATCCAGTCTGCAAAGATTGAGTGTTTTAAGGCTTTTACTTCTCAGAGTCAACTTTCATCAATAGATTTTAATAGAAAATAAGAATTTCAAAGTCTTAAAATCTGTATTTCTGACACTGTGACCAAAAGTTATCCAGAGTGAGGCATTTCATATAAAATGCATTGTTTTTGTTTCCTTATCTACAAAAAAGATTCAAAATATTGCTCTGAATGTATTTTTTTCTTAAACTGCAGTGTTACACCTCCAAAAAATAAAAAATTCAGTTGCATTTTTGTATAACTTTTCTTGAGAATGATTTGTAGGACTGTAGGACTGTGGACCTTCACCTGATGAGGTCGAGCAGTGCGTCCGCAGAGGTCATGACGGGGCCGGAGTGGGCGTGGTGGTTCTCCTTCTCTGAGCCTGTCCCGGGGTGAATGATGAGCACCAGAATGATCCCCACGATCACTGCGATGAAGGTGGTCCACAGGTAATACGTGATGGTCAGGACCCCCAGACGACCACTGGCTTTGGTGTCCATGGCTGAGAGACCTGACATAAGGCTGCACGAGATACAATAATTAACGCCCCGATATTACACAAAATGGACTTTTGAGCATTAAGCCATGTTATAATGCTGTTACTTCCTCAAAAACATACCTGGAGTTGTGTTTTGTTTCATTCACACATGTTTGAGTAACCTTTATTATTAATCTGTCTACACCTCCAGAGCTCAAAATTCTCTGTTCCACCTTGTGATGTCATGAAGCTCCTTTTAGCTTTAGTTCTGTAGAGTTTGGTAAATCCAGGGCTGAAATTATCCAAATCATTCTACTGAAAGTGTATGGAGTTTACAAACACAGTGAGGCACTTCCTGTATTACTACATGACATCACAAGGTGAAACAGACTGTTGTGTCTAAATATGCAGGGTTTCGGTGTTAAATGTGTGAATAAAACAAAACTCCAGGTATGTTTGCGATGAGAAAACAATATAACATAGATCAAAAAATAGTGTAATATGGGCCTTTAAGATGTCAATTCATTCAGATTAATATCAGATCCAAACTTTTTCCTCAATTTCTGTCCTGATTATTCACCGCGATGAGTTTATGAGCATGTTTCACAACTTTCTCATCACAGTAATGGTCACAACAAAAAGCATGTAAACAACAAGCGTCACTTCCTGGTTTGCAAATGATGAAAGCGCTTTTTAATTTGATGCAGGCAGCACACAAAGGCCTCATTTTAACCCTTAACTTTTTATTTATTTATTATTATTATTTTTTTTACAATATATCTGTACTGGGATGGGACAAATTTTGTTCTAATAAATTAAAAAAATATCAGATACAGCTTTAATGAATAGCATGGGTTTTCCTGTTACACACTCCATTTTGAGTTCTTCAGACAAAAGATTGTTTACAGTTCTTTAGTTAGAACTCTAAATGCAATAACAACGGCTCTAATTCTTTATCCCTCTGAAACTCACAGATAGGGATATTTTCCATGTTCTAAACTAATATTTTTTGTTGCATTTATCCTCGACATGGAAGCATTTGTTAACATAAGAGTAAGTAAACACAGACATATAGGTTTAATTTTGTAAGTCAATCAAATTTGTAGACCCAAAGATATTGTTAGTTTATTTATTTAATTCCATCTTTAAAAATGACCTTTGCTATTACTTAATTAGCATTTCACTCTTTAGCTCGCTATCAGCCATGGTGTTGCTGACCTGGAGGTGATGAGAGGCAGAATCAACATCTTTAACATCCTCATAAGCAGCTCTCCGGGGAAAGAGAAGTAGATCTTGGCCTGTGAAAGGTTAAATAAAAATATTACACCAAAGGTAAAATCTTGCAACAATGCAGACTGCCATTCATAACCATGGTTTGGACAACTTTAATACAGAAACACATAGGTTATGAGTTATGTGTCTTAGTTATAACAAAATGTAAAAGAAACCATCACTCACAAGAAAAACAAAACCTGTCACCATAGTAGTATTTGTTCTTGTTAGTTGCTCATGTAAACAAAAGGCAAATTCCCCATATAATGCATCTTAAAATAACTTAAAATAACTTAAAATAACTTAACCACACTGACTCCAGTAGCGATCAGCTTGCATGTCCAATGGAGGAGGCCATGTATGTGTACAACCATGCAAATTGTACAGAGATCCATTAACAAAACATCATTCAAAAAGTAAGAAAAAAGAGAGAAAAAAGAGCTGTGTAACAACCCGATTAACTGCTGGGTTTATCACACTATAGAAAACTTGTTGAATGAACTCTAAACTAAGTATGTTATTTAATATTGTGTACTGTATAATCTGCAACAGTAAAGTCTCTGACACCTTCCTTACATATGGTAATGTGCTGCTCTTAAACTTTAACTTGTTACTATAATTTTGCTTTTTCAGAGGTTACATTGTATTTCGCGTGTTTTAGGTCTGTGAGAAGCCTGTCATTGCTGTTCAACATATGTGGCCATACCGGCTTCTCAGAGCCTGATCCCGCCAGATCTCAGAATCTAAGCAAGGCCGGGCCTGGTTCATACTTGGATGATTTTCCACTGTGCTTCTGTCAGTCTGCCCCAGAGCAGCTGTGGCTACTATAGTAGCTCATCACCATCAGGTATGGAGTGAATGAATAATGATCTGTAAAGTATTTTTGGGACATATGTCTGTGAAAAGTGCCATATAAAAAAACACTTATTTGTGTACCAACAACATAAAAGAAAACACTGATGTTACAGACAGCCTACTTGAAATACTAGTATATCCTAACTCTAGGACATATAGTCGAATTAATGATGTGCACATTTTAACACCATAAACCCTGCTCTGTTGCCTTTTTCTATACTTTACATGGTTGCATTACATCCCTTGTGTCTTACCTGAGTGGAGAGATTGAGTGAGCGGAGGAAGAAGCCCAGGACACAGCCGGTGACCACTGCAAACACAGACAGCGTCAGGAGGCCGTTCCTCTTGCTGTAGTCTTTGATATACTCCCTTATTTTCAAAGGCACAAAGGTCTTAAAGATCCTCTCCAGGATACCCATTTTGATCAACTATCCTACTATCCTAGCACAGGAAAAAAAAATAAAACAAAAGCTAAAAATATTAACAGCTGAATTTCAAAGATTTTCTGGAATAAAATAAAAGAGAACAAATCTTTTCAAATGAGCGTGCGGCTAAACATTGAGCTTGGTCAGTCTGAAGTGAGGACAGGGAAAGGTGAAAAAGAAGGAAGAGTTGGATAACAGATTCCCAGTAAAAGGATTAAGCCTATCCAGAACTAACAAATTGGCTTAACGAAGCATCACCGCTGGTCAGTCTCGGTCATTGTTACTACACTCTTCCAGCTCCTCCCATTCACAAAGTTGTCTGACCTTTTGCCTCTTGGACAGACAGTAATTAGTGTGGGCCTCTGTACGGTTATGATTGAGAACTACACCCTCAAACAACAGACACTAAATGCACCTCAAAATGGCATAATCTCATTTTTCAAAGTAGCACTTATTTTAAAAGATTGTCACAGTTGCGTAAAGTTAAAGGTTGGAAACTTAATCTCAGTTTCAACCCTTGCCTTCGATCATTGCAAAGTATTTCATGGTGGTAGGAGGGTCTGTAAAGAGATAATGATTTTGAGTGTGTTGAAGTGATGCCAGTTTAAGAAAAAAATGTAGAAAAAGGTTTCAAACATACAGTAGTCAACTGGACACTGTGTTTGGAAATGAAGACGTGTTGACTGCCATCTTTTGTTTTTATATTTTTACTGTATTTATTAGATTGTAACTCTGAGCCACTGTGAATATTTGGATGTTTGATTATGCGTCTGTGCTGTCTTAAAGTGTATTGATACCATACCTAAAAAAAACAAATCTACCTACATGTACAAATAGAGTCAGCTGAACCTGATCTGGAACTCATTTTTATTCTGAAGATATTTGCCCAAGAAGCTAGAATTTATACAGCAAAAATATTGAAACATCCCAATTTCTAAAACATTGTTCAATTGCGCTTTCTACCACCTCTGGACTAATGCGGAATTACACAGGAAGGGTAAATAAATACTTTCTATTGCACGGTATCACACTATTGTCTTTTGTTTAATTTAATGCAACTTCAAGATAAAAGGTAATGTCTTCAGCCAGTAATGTCTTGGGTTGGATGAGTGGAAGCCATGGATGTATAAGATATTATAGTTCTACGGTGGAAGCGGGGCAGGGATGATTGGGGTCAAAGGTCAGAGGATTAGACGTCACTGTGGAGCTCTCCGGTGGTGACTTACCTCATTGACTTGTTTGATCAGGGTCAGGGGGGTTGTTGCCAAGTCCCTGCAAACGTCAAGGGCTTAACTGACCTAAAACCTTGAACATGACTGTGTGGACGGGGACACTGTGTGAGGTTACAATAGGGGAGAAGGCGGAGAATGAAGTAAGGCAATACATGCTGTTTCATGCTGTTTATTTCCAGTCGCGTTTATTGTTTAGAATAATAAATGGACAAAGATGAGATTTGATGCTGTTGTCAGAAAAGCTGAAAAAGCTTGAATTTAAAGGTTCCATGTTACACAAAATGGACTCATGTGAGCTGCTAAAATGTTGTTACCGCATCAAAAACATGCCTGGAGTTGTTTTTGGTTTCATTCACATGCTTGAGTAACCCTTTATTCTTATTTTGCCGACAACTCCAAACCTCACAAGGCTCTGTTCCACCTTGTGATGTCATGAAGCAGTATTTTTCAAGTTAAGACCTACTTTTTACCCTCTGTTCAGTAGAGATTGACAGTCCCAGGGCTGAAATGATCCAAATGATTCTCGTGAAAGTGTGTGGAGTTTAGAAACACAGTGGAGCATTTCCCGTATTAACACATGAGATCACAAGGCAAGAGTGTTTTCCGAACTCAGCCTAAATATGCAGGTTTTGTGTGAATGAAACAGAAGAAAATCCTAAAATTATGGCCCCTTTAAGAATCCAGCCACACAAAAGTTTGGTTCTGGTTTGTTATGGATTCCTCAAATGCAAAAAACAAATGTTACCATGTGCCAACAAGATAAAACAACAACAATAAAACAAACTATTGATGCCAAACATATTATAAAGTCTCATATGAGTGAGTATGATGGACTAAAGCTCTTCCTGTTGGATCAATGCAGTCAACACAAATCATTTTCATGTCACAGGTATTGGAATGAAACCAACAGGGCAAACTGTAACTAATTATTCTATTATACAAAACATCACATCACGTTTTTTGATTCAGTGAGTTTAATGCACAAAAAATAAAATATGTCTCTATAATACACCAAGTAATATTAATGCCAGAAAATAAATAGAAAATAAATACATAATAATAAATAAATAATGTTAAAATTTCTTAATGTTTTAATCGTTCAAAGTTGAATGAGGTTTCACAAATGGATTATATAGTGTTAGAAATAGTAAATCCTGAGTGAATGTTGTGAGTGAAGTGAGAGCAGTGTGTGGAGGAGAACAGAGCAGAGGTTTTTGTACGGCCTCTTCATGACTTTGTATCACTGTGGTGGACGTTCGGAGGAGGAACACAACTCATCATTCACAGTAAGTAATCTTCTCCATTTTTGATTTTAACTCTAGATATTATGACATAAATATTATATAAAATCTGAATCTTAAATTGGTTTGAAAGAAAAAGTAAGAATATTGATGTAGAATAATTAAACATCTTTGTACTGCTTTTTAAATTTTTTTTATATTTTCGCTAATATCTCTTCATTACTCCGTCTCTTAACTATAAAAATATGTTAAAACAGAGAATTATTCACTGCACGTTTACGATAAAATCTAGTTTAAAGGAAGTGAAACAAACAGCTGTCTTATTTCCACCAAAACACATCTTAAAACTTCATAATTAATATAAAGACTTCATCACAGAACATAGTATAATTCTTGTGCTGTTATTCAGGGAGTCTAAAGTACAAGAGACAAAGGTGAAAAAAGGAGCATTTCAAACATTGTAATTCTATGAGACAATGAAGCTGATCGAAATTAATTTTGTTTTTAATAACGTGAAATTCTGTTGCTTTTCCCTCGTTGCTTTAAGATTGTAAATTGTTCTACGCACAAACGTTTTCTTCATCTTTGCCATCGCGTATTGATCAGACCTGTTTGTTATTATGATTAGAAAGTTAAAACATTTTGCTTTCTGAGTACCACCAGATCTAAACCCACTAAACCAGGACTACATTAAAACTTGCTCAACCCAACAAACACATTAGAATTGACCCGTGTCCCTCCAGTGGACCCTGCACCACAGTTTGAGAAGCATTTGTCCACAGAACTAAATTCATGTAAACTAATGTCAACAGTTGAAACGATACAGATGATCCTTAAGACATGTGGTGAGTATTTGCCCTGTTGTGTCCAGGTGGTCCGGTGCGCCCCCCCTCTGTCTCGCTCCTGGGCCCCTCTCTGCAGCAGCTCTCTGGGGGGAGGCTCTCTCTGCTCTGCCTGCTCAGCGCCTACTCTCCACAGGGCGCCAGTGTGAGCTGGGAGGTGGACGGACAGGAGCTCACAGACACAGGTACACGAGACTAAAACTGTGCACGAGTCAGATACCGAATGGGACTAAACTGGTGAAAGAAAGAAGAGATTTACTTTATCTCCAAATATTTTTACTCAGATACAAGTAAATGGTGCACTGGGATAAATTTACAGTGCATTTTTATTATTTCTGTAAAAAGAGAGGTGTGTTTGAATTGTGATTAATAATAGAACATTCTGTATCTGTTTTCAAAATATATACATTTTATTTATGTCTTGAGAACTAAACAGGAGGAAATAAAATAAATGTATTGAATGTTTATGTAAATTACCAAATAACATAAAAATAAAAATAAGTATTGAATGCAGTCTGAAATTCGTAGTGACAAGTTGACATCAATAATCAAAACAAATCAATCAAAAATGTATATTGTGTGTGTCATTTTGCCAAACCAGCATGAAAAATGATGACCATGGCCATAGAGATTTATAGTTTAAAACAAAATACTGTATCTTTTGAATGAGGAAGTCCTCAAAATGTTAGAAAGAAGCAAATACCCATGAACTGATATATTCAAATAGTCCTTAGTGTTGTCTTTGAAATGCTTCTGCATAGAGGACACTTGTTCATGATTTCCTTGCTGAATAAGCCGTGCTTAAACTGTGCTCCTCACAGGGGCGGCTCAGAGCAGTGTGGAGCAGGAGAAGAGCGGCCTGTACAGCAGCAGCAGCCTCCTGAGCCTGACTGAGGACAGCTGGAGTCAGGGACAGCTGTTCTCCTGCAGGGTGCACCACCACGGACACACCCAGGTCCAGTCACTGCAGAGGAGCCAGTGCTTAGAGCTGCACGGGCCCTGAACATGGAGCCCACCCACAACTGCAAGAAGAGTTAGATGTAGAGTGTGGCTTTTGGTCAGAGCAGGAGGGCGAATAAAGCTTGTGTTACATGAGAAGAAGTGGTCTGTCTTTTGTCCTATGAGCCGCGGGAAATGTGATGTGTTTCATTTTAATTAAGATCTGTGGAGTAACATTAACTATTCCGTAAAGAAGAAGAAAAAAAAATACAAGAGCAAATTGGAACTGTTCATTTTAAGATGTATGTATATGTTTGTAATATACTTACCACTCACATGGGAAGGGAACATTTGAATTAGGTCAAAAATGAACAATGGGAAATATCAGACATTTTAACATTAATACCAAGAGCTTATGTCACAATGTTTGTATTTCAAAACTGTTGTCTGTACCTTTCAAATGTCATTGCTGCAGTAGATTAATGCACATATAAGCAAATATATGAAAAATATGTCATGGGAAATGTCCTCTGGAGTTTAATATAACCTGTCCCAGCCTCAGGTGAATAAATAAATAAAAAATAATGACAAACTGTTCATTTAAGTATGTAATAATGCATTACTGCTCACATAGAAAATGATCAATTTAATAAATTGAGTTTATGTTTGAACATTTGCATTTATATATAATGGGTGTGAATATCATATTTTCTTAATGTACTAGATTAATGCACATTTAAGTGAATTATGAGGAATATAAAGAAACAAAATCATCTATAAGTAAATACTTGGTGTAACTACACAGTGATGTGAGTTCCTCTTGAGCAGCTGCAGTTGTTTCCTGCTCTGGTCTCACTCTGAAGGACTCACTGAGGGAGGTTTTTGTACGAGCATAAATCACTGTGTGAACACATATTCACCATCAATGTAATGAAAACTCTGACAGTAATAAACTGCTGCATCTTCAGCCTGAGCTCCAGTGATGGTCAAAAAGAAGTCCCTGTAGCTCCCACTGCCACTGAACCGAGATGGAGTTTCTGACACACGTCGATTTGCCAAATATATCAGGGCCTTTGGAGTCTGACCAGGTTTCTGCTGATACCAGAACATGTTATCATTGTGATTAACATCTGTGTTAGTTTTACATGTGAGAGTGACTGTGGATCCTGGAGTAAACATCTGGACTGGAGGCTGAGTGACCTGACCACTGCATCCTGTAAAAAACAATCTACATTTAAGGGAAGAAACACAGAGAGAAAAGGCAGCGTGTTGTGTTCAATGTCACTGAGAGTGGAACCTGTGAAGCAGCAGCAGGCCAGTGTCCAGATGAGGATGGTGCAGCCCAGAGCCATGGTGCGTTCACTGACACATGTGAGTCCTGTAGTCTTCAGCTCAGTATAAAACTCAGGAAGGATCAGCTGACCATGTGACCTTTAACCTGCTTGTGCATTTGAAAGCAGGAACATCATTTGCATAAACCCGTCCAAGGGAAACAGAAGATGACTTGGCTAAATTAAGCACCACTCATATCCTTACACCTCCTATGTTGGTTTGCATTAGGTTTTAACATGCAGAATTACAGGTTTTTCAAACTGAAGTGTTGTATGTGTTGACAGCTCTTACGTATAGCTCCCTCTTTTGATTCATATTAACAAAAAGTCTGTAAGTGTAAGTTGGAATAGGCCCTACTAACATTGTGACCAGAAGGACTGAATATGACATCATGTGTGGAGCAGAGATTTTCATGCTTTGTCACCCTAGTCTAAAACATGACTGTACTGTTTGAAACAATCTGTACTGAAAATATGTAAAACCAACTGTTGACTCTTTTGTAAAATCTAGGCAAGGAATTAAAAGTGCGAGAGAGATTTTTACCGCTCTGCTCTTCCAAACCTTAAATGAATGAACTATGGATTTGCAGGACATTTGCTGATTGGATTAGGTATGGCCCTGTTTTTTTCCCTGGACAATTCGGCATCTGTTTGTCTAACCGAAAGGACTGGGACTACAGGCATAGCTGCGAGAACTCAAACTTGTGACTATGGGCCGGGTTTGTGGTCATTGAGCGCTGGTGGATGGACATGGTGGCTCTAAATCGCAATATTGGATACAATCTTGGAGAAAAGTCAAAGCTTTGCAAAAAGGAATGGACTTGAGACCAATATATGGACAAAAGAGTAGTTGTGGAAATTGAAAAGCACCTGCTCACTCTAAACCCAAACAACAGGAATCTTTTCTCATTGGCCCTCCTCACCCAGCAAAGGCCTCAAGGCTGCTGCTGGAACAAACAACTTCCCCTGGACATGGCATGAACATGGCAGGGAGACGCTCTTGCATTACTTCCCCCACTCAAACATACATCTTGGGCTGTTGACTCTGTCTGGGTTGTCTTCATGGCAGCTGGGTTTGGGTGCCAGTCGGAGTGAGTCTCTCGTATCCCACGCCTTCATTGTTGTACACTCAAAAAAGCCAGATTGTGTGTCTGCTTGATTAATCAAAGTGTAATATGTAGTATCTACCATATCTAATTATGTTTTGTGGTTGAACATCATTAAGTTATGCTATTTTAGCATGATATGCAAAAACCTGACACTTACTAAATTCAATCATGCTGACAGAACATGAAGTATTTGAGGTGAGAGAGCCATTTGCGTGTACAACTCCACAACAGAAGATGGCAGTAAGGTGCAAGTCGCAGAAGAACATGAACATCCTCTTTGGTAGCAAGTGGCTTAACACGTGGAAGAAAGACAAGCGCGCTCATCATTATTATGCCACTGTTGTTGCACTGATGCTCATTATTTTCACTGTTGCACTGATGCTCACTGTTTAGTTTTGACTGCTTGGACAATGTGCGCATGTGTTTTTTTTTGTTTTGTTTTTTTTTTGTATTTGAGCTTGAGGATGCGGTCATTTTGGAGGGGGCAGAGGTCCATATAGAACTCGGATCACTCTTGAGTGGAAGTGTTACTATTTCGGAACTGTATGGAATTGTTCACAGTTCAAAAATGGACAATGCAAGCAACAATATAGGCAGGTAAAAGCAATGCATGTAAAACATAGCACCACAATCTTTTCTGTTAAGTTAACAAAGTTGTCAAGGACATAAGCTTTGAAGCACCTTTATTGTAATAAAAAATGAAGAAACATTTGCTGTGGCTTTAGTGTATTTTCTTTGTGTACTAGTTTATCTGATTTGAAATGGAATTTAGAAGGCACATTTGCTATACATTTGTATGTATGCAATGTACTTTTGCGATAAAGCCAGTGGAATGCATAACCCTCAATAATTAGGTTGAAAAGACCTTTAAAAATTATGTTGGCTTCACCTCTTATAATAAAGTTACAGTAACAAAAAAACATTATGTCAGCCTAGCATATTTACATTGATGTCACTCAACAAATCCATCGTAACTTTAACATGTTCGTTCAACATGTTTGATTTAGGTGTGGGTGACCCGATTTAATGGGGTAGGAACAACTATATTTTATATGATTCACTCAACAAAACAATGTCTTGCTAAATGAGCGCGTTATAATTGGGTGGAAATACTTACCATAATTTTTTTTATGTTCCCCCAACAAATTATTTTTTTGAGTGTACTGTTTTTGTATTGCTTGTAACTCCACCCCCCGCTCCACTCCCTTTGCAAGTTATCATGTTGTACTGTGTTTGATTATTTGCTTATGTTGTGGAGGTATTTTTTTGTCCTGGCCTCACACTATGCTCTCCACACAGGGGCAAGGTCTGGAGTTTGGAGGGTTTTTTCTCCTCTTCCTCTCCTCATGTTTTATGCTGTATTGCTTTTCTTGCTAGTGCACCTGTGATAGGCTGCGATACCTGAAAAGGTGACCCTGCTCACAGTCTGAATGCCTGTTTCTCTAGGTATTTTTTCACGATAAACCCCGTAATTTAATAAATGTACAGTAGATCTGTTTAAGACGATATTGTAGATTTTTTTTTAACCTTTATTTACCCAGGAAAGTCCCATTGAGAT
Source organism: Odontamblyopus rebecca (assembly GCA_030686955.1). Taxonomy (NCBI): domain Eukaryota; kingdom Metazoa; phylum Chordata; class Actinopteri; order Gobiiformes; family Gobiidae; genus Odontamblyopus; species Odontamblyopus rebecca. The sequence goes on along the minus strand of CM060670.1, from coordinate 12,808,984 downwards.
TACTAATCTCTTTTTCAAGGGAGTCCTGAGTCCTTTTTCAAGATTATTTGAAGTAGAGCAATGACCCCCAACCAAAAATTAACATAGTGCACCTTTAATTATTTAAATTAATTATTGCTTACATAACCCAACAAAGACTAAAATGTGCACCAATAGATTTCAGCCACAGCCCCACGTTTGTCAAACATGTATCTATTGAACTTAAATAATTTAAACTAATTTCAACAATTGAAATATTATCATTACCACGTCTCATGTGTTTTTGCCCTGTTGTGTCCAGGTGGTCCGGTGCGCCCCCCCTCTGTCTCGCTCCTGGGCCCCTCTCTGCAGCTGCTCTCTGGGGGGAGGCTCTCTCTGCTCTGCCTGCTCAGCGCCTACTCTCCACAGGGCGCCAGTGTGAGCTGGGAGGTGGACGGACAGGAGCTCACAGACACAGGTACACGAGACTAAAACTGTGCACGAGTCAGATACCGAATGGGACTAAACTGGTGAAAGAAAGAGGAGATTTACTTTATCTCCAGATATTTTTACTCAGATACAAGTAAATGGTGCACTGGGATAAATTTACAGTGCATTTTTATTATTTCTGTAAAAAGAGAGGTGTGTTTGAAATGTGATTAATAATAGCACATTCTGTATCTGTTTTCAAAATATATACTTTTTATTTATAGCTTGACAACTAAACAGGAGGAAATAAAATAAATGTATTGAATGTTTCTACTAAATTACCAAATAACATAATAATAAAAATAAGTATTGAATGCAGTCTGAAATTTGTAGTGACAAGTTGATGTCAATAACAAAAACAAATCAATCAAAAATGTATATTGTGTATGTCATTTTGCCAAACCAGCATGAAAAATGATGACCATGGCCATAGAGATTTACAGTTTAAAACAAAATACTGTATCTTTTGAATGAGAAAGTCCTCAAAATGTTAGAAAGAAGCAAATACCCATGAACTGATATATTCAAATAGTCCTTAGTGTTGTCTTTGAAATGCTTCTGCACAGAGGACACTTGTTCATGATTTCCTTGCTGAATAAGCCGTGCTTAAACTGTGCTCCTCACAGGGGCGGCTCAGAGCAGTGTGGAGCAGGAGAAGAGCGGCCTGTACAGCAGCAGCAGCCTCCTGAGCCTGACTGAGGACAGCTGGAGTCAGGGACAGCTGTTCTCCTGCAGGGTGCACCACCATGGACACACCCAGGTCCAGTCACTGCAGAGGAGCCAGTGCTTAGAGCTGCAGGGGCCCTGAACATGGAGCCCACCCACAACTGCAAGAAGAGTTAGATGTAGAGTGTGGCTTTTGGTCAGAGCAGAAGGGCGAATAAAGCTTGTGTTACATGAGAAGAAGTGGTCTGTCTTTTGTCCTATGAGCCGCGGGAAATGTGATGTTTTTCATTTTAATTAAGATTTGTGGAGTAACATTTCCACAACTATTCAGTAAAAAAGAAAAAATGAAAAAAAACACAAGAGCAAATTGGAACTGTTCATTTTAAGATGTATGTATATGTTTGTAATATACTTACTGCTCACATGGGAAGGGAACATTTGAATTAGGTCAAAAATGAACAATGGGAAATATCAGACATTTTCACATTAATACCAAGAGCTTATGTCACAATGTTTGTATTTCAAAACTGTTGTCTGTACCTTTCAAATGTCATTGCTGCATTAGATTAATGCACATATAAGCAAATATATGAAAAATATGTCATGGGAAATGTCCTCTGGAGTTTAATATAACCTGTCCCAGCCTCAGGTGAATAAATAAATAAATAAAAATAATAAACTGTTCATTTAAGTATGTAATAATGCATTACTGCTCACATAGAAAAGGAGCAATTCAATAAATTGAGTTTATGTTTGAAAATTTGTATTTATATATAATATATAATGGGTACGGATATCATATTTTCTTAATGTATTAGATTAATGCACATTTAAGTGAATTATGAGGAATATAAAGAAATAAAATTATGTAGAGGTGAATACTTGGTGTAACTACACACAGATCAGTGATGTGAGTTCCTCTTGAGCAGCTGCAGTTGTTTCCTGCTCTGGTCTCACTCTGAAGGACTCACTGAGGGAGGTTTTTGTACGAGCATAAATCACTGTGTGAACACACCTTTACCATCAATGCTATGTGCACTCTGACAGTAATAAACTGCTGCATCTTCAGCCTGAGCTCCAGTGATGGACAAAGAGAAGTCACTGTGGCTCCCACTGCCACTGAACCGAGATGGAGTTTCTGACTCAAGTTCAGTTGCCCCATATATCCAGGGCTTTGGAGACTGACCAGGTTTCTGCTGATACCAGGACATCTCCCCAGTAAGCACCTTCATAAACATCTGTATTAGTTTTACATGTGAGAGTGACTGTGGATCCTGGAGTAACTGTCTGGACTGGAGGCTGAGTGACTGTGACCTGACCACTGCATCCTGTAAAAACAATCTACATTTAAGAGAAGAAACACAGAGAGAAAAGGCAGCGTGTTGTGTTCAATGTCACTGAGAGTGGAACCTGTGAAGCAGCAGCAGGCCAGTGTCCAGATGAGGATGGCGCAGCCCAGAGCCATGGTGCGTTCACTGACACATGTGAGTCCTGCAGTCTTCAGCTCACTATAAAACTCAGGAAGGATCAGCTGACCATGTGACCCTCCTCTCTATGGAAATACTGTCTCTGTGCTCAACTCTACACTGAACCCACATGTATTAATCCTACTGGAATCATTTGAAACACACACACGTCAACACCACTTTTTGCCGGAGATAAGTATAGTATGAAGTATGAAGCAGTCACACTCGTCACGTCAGTAACCAAAAGTACTGCACCTTAAAGCCGACATCAGCACTTCACTGTATTATTAAACTTACTCCTGTAGCTCTGTACCCGATTCATGTCAAAGGCATTGGAATAAAAACAACAACAAACTAACTAATTATTCTATTATACAAAATATCACATCACGTTTTTGATTCACAGTGAGTTTAATGCACAAAAAATAAATACACAAAGTAATATTAATGACAGAAAATAAATATAAAATAAATCAAAATAAATAATGTTAAAATTTCTTAATGTTTTAATTGTTCAAAGTTGAATATGGACAGGTTTAATAAATGGATTATATAACATTAGAAATAGTAAATCCTGAGTGAATGTTGTGAGTGAAGTGAGAGCAGTGTGTGGAGGAGAACAGAGCAGAGGTTTTTGTACGGCCTCTTCATGACTTTGTATCACTGTGGTACACGTTCGGAGGAGGAACACAACTCATCGTGGACTGTGAGTACTTTTTACTTTATACTTTATCAGGACTACTTTATTTCTGATATTTTAGCAGGATTTCTCTCATTTATTATGAATTGGTCATATTTTTATATAATTTTTTGCTCTTGTTGTGTAGATGAAAGTTAAAGAAACAGCGCTCTAAAAATACTGAGTGTAAAAGTTTAGTTTTGCTTCAGTCTTTCAAAATATTCTTCTAGATATTCTTCAAAATGACACAAAAACAAATATTGGTCAGAAAAATGTGATGAAAATATACCAAATGATATTAAACAAAGCATTTATTATTCTATAAATATATGTTTTTTCTTATAAATCATCAAAATATACTAGATGTGTATTTATTTAGCATTGATGTTGCAACCGATTTTCTGATTACTTTTTCATTTTGAGTTCAGATACTAATCTAAAATTAAATGCGATTCCTATAACACTAGAGTTCATTTAGTAGGAAATGTAGAGCTAAATATGCTTAAAACAACACTCATGTAATTCTAAGTAAAAATATTTAAATAAAATCTGAAAAATGATGTATAGAAATGCTTTAATGAGTTAAAATTCTAAGTTACTTATAACAGTTTTTATGATTATTATAGCAGTTTTCCACAGTTGGTTGATCAGACTTACAGTGAACAGGAAGTGAAAGACACAGATGTAAATGTGTCTCGTCTTCATCGTTTTGTGCAGCGACTGTTTTCTGATGTGTTGCTTTGACACTGTTGTGCTGCCCCCTGTCTGTGTGCAGTGGGAGTACAGAAGCCCGCCCTGACCGTCCTGCCCCGTCCAGAGAGGAGCTGCAGAGGGGCAGTGCCACACTGCTGTGTGTGGCCAGCGGGGGCTTCCCCTCTGATTGGACGCTGGGCTGGAGAGTGGGCGGGGCCTCCACAGAGGGGTCCCACAGCCCGGGGTCGTGAGAGGGGACGGCCTCTACAGCCACATCAGCGTCCTGAGGCTGTCCACAGAGCAGTGGAGAGACACATCAGTGAGCTGTGAGGCCCATCGGAGTGGACAGAGCCCAGTCACTCAGAGCCTGGAGTCACTGTCCTGCTCCCAGTGAGACACACCCACATGAGGAGACACTTCACCTGCTCTATGGGACACTCCTGGGTTTGACTGAGCTGATGGAGGCCTCAGGGATAAACATGTGACTATGCAGCTTCATCTGACTGTGTTTTGTGCTAATAAAGCTTGTGCTGATCAAAACATTTTGTCTTTTGTCCAATGTGGAGTATGAAACATGAAACATAATAGTTATTTAGCTTCAATATCACAAGGTTGATATGTACAATTCACATGTCCAGTGTGTGCCTGGGGAAATGTGGAGTAACATTTCCACAAATATTCAGTAAAAAAAAAAAAAAAAGTCAAGAGCAAATTGTAACTGTTCATTTTAAGATGTATGTATATGTTTGTAATATACTTAGCGCTACATGGGAAGGGAACATTTGACTTAGGTTAAAAATGAACAATGGGAAATATCAGACATTTTCACATTAATACCAAGAGCTTATGTCACAATGTTTGTATTTCAAAACTGTTGTCTGTACCTTTCAAATGTCATTGCTGCAGTAGATTAATGCACATATAAGCAAATATATGAAAAATATGTCATGGGAAATGTCCTCTGGAGTTTAATATAACCTGTCCCAGCCTCAGGTCAATAAATAAATAAATAAAAATAACAAACTGTTCATTTAAGTATGTAATAATGCATTACTGCTCACATAGAAAATGATCAGTTTAATATATTGAGTTTATGTTTGAACATTTGTATTTATATATAATGGGTGCGAATATCATATTTTTTAATGTATTAGATTAATGCACATTTAAGTGAATTATGAGGAATATAAAGAAATGAAATAATCCATAAGTGAATACTTGGTGTAACTACACACAGATCAGTGATGTGAGTTCCTCTTGAGCAGCTGCAGTTGTTTCCTGCTCTGGTCTCACTCTGAAGGACTCACTGAGGGAGGTTTTTGTACGAGCATAAATCACTGTGTGAACAGCCACGGGTTGTCATGTAAACTCTGACAGTAATAAACTGCTGCATCTTCAGCCTGAGCTCCAGTGATGGACAAAGAGAAGTCACTGTGGCTCCCACTGCCACTGAACCGAGATGGAGTTTCTGACAGACGCTGTGTAGTATATTCTATCCAGAGCTTTGGAGACTGACCAGGTTTCTGCTGATACCAGTACATGTAATTATTATGAACATCCCTGTTGCTTTTACATGTGAGAGTGACTGTGGATCCTGGAGTAAACATCTGGACTGGAGGCTGAGTGACTGTGACCTGACCACTGCATCCTGTAAAAAACAATCTACATTTAAGAGAAGAAACACAGAGAGAAAAGGCAGCGTGTTGTGTTCAATGTCACTGAGAGTGGAACCTGTGAAGCAGCAGCAGGCCAGTGTCCAGATGAGGATGGTGCAGCTCAGAGCCATGGTGCCTTCACTGACACATATGAGTCCTGCAGTCTTCAGCTCACTATAAAACTCAGGAAGGATCAGCTGACCATGTGACCCTCCTCTCTATGGAAATACTGTCTCTGTGCTCAACTCTACACTGAACCCACATGTATTAATCCTACTGGAATCATTTGAAACACACACACATCAACACCACTTTTTTGCCGGACATAAGTATAGTATGAAGTATGAAGCAATCACACTCGTCACATCAGTAACCAAAAGTACTGCACCTTAAAGCCGACATCAGCACTTCACTGTATTATTAAACTTACTCCTGTAGCTCTGTACCCGATTCATGTCAAAGGTATTGGAATAAAAACAACAACAAACTGTAACTAATTATTCTATTATACAAAACATCACATCACATTTTTTGATTCAGTGAGTTTAATGCACAAAAAACAAAACATGTCTCTATAATACACCAAGTAATATTAATGCCAGAAAAAATAAAATAAATAAAAATATATAATGTTGAAATTTCTTAATGTTTTAATAATTCAAAGTTGAAAATGGACAGGTTTCATAAATGGATTATATAACATTAGAAATAGTAAATCCTGAGTGAATGTTGTGAGTGAAGTGAGAGCAGTGTGTGGAGGAGAACAGAGCAGAGGTTTTTGTACGGCCTCTTCATGACTTTGTATCACTGTGGTGGACGTTCGGAGGAGGAACACAACTCATCGTGGACTGTGAGTACTTTTTACTTAATACTTTATCAGGACTACTTTATTTCTGGTATTTTAGCAGGATTTCTGTCATTTATTATCAATTGGTCATATTTTTATATAATTTTTTGCTATTGTTGTGTAGATGAAAGTTAAAGAAACAGCGCTCTAAAAATACTGAGTGTAAAAGTTTAGTTTTGCTTCAGTCTTTCAAAATATTCTTCTAGATATTCTTCAAAATGACACAAAAACAAATATTGGCCAGAAAAATGTTATGAAAATACACCAAATGATATTAAACAGGGCATTTATTATTCCATAAATATATGTTTTTTATTATTAATTATAAAAATATACTAGATGTGTATTTATTTAGTATTGGTGTTGCAACCGATTTTCTGATTACTTTTTCATTTTGAGTTCAGATACTAATCTAAAATGAAATGTCCCTCCTGTAACACTAGAGTCCATTTAGTAGGAAATGTAGAGCTAAATGTGCTTAAAACAACACTCATGTAATTCTAAGTAAAAATATTGAAATAAAATCTGAAAAATTATGTATAGAAATGCTTTAATGAGTTAAAATTCAACATTACTTATAACAGTTTTTATGAGTATTATAGCAGTTTTCCACAGTTGGTTGATCAGACTTACAGTGAACAGGAAGTGAAAGACACAGATGTAAATGTGTCTCGTCTTCATCGTTTTTGTGCAGCGACTGTTTTCTGATGTGTTGCTTTGACACTGTTGTGCTGCCCCTGTCTGTGTGCAGTGGGAGTACAAAAGCCCGCCCTGACCGTCCTGCCCCCGTCCAGAGAGGAGCTGCAGAGGGGCAGTGCCACGCTGCTGTGTGTGGCCAGCGGGGGCTTCCCCTCTGATTGGACGCTGGGCTGGAGAGTGGGCGGGGCCTCCACAGAGGGGTCCCACAGCCCGGGGTCGTGAGAGGGGACGGCCTCTACAGCCACATCGGCGTCCTGAGGCTGTCCACAGAGCAGTGGAGAGACACATCAGTGAGCTGTGAGGCCCATCGGAGTGGACAGAGCCCAGTCACTCAGAGCCTGGAGTCACTGTCCTGCTCCCAGTGAGACACACCCACATGAGGACACACTTCACCTGCTCTATGGGACACTCCCTGGGTTTGACTGAGCTGATGGAGGCCTCAGGGATAAACATGTGACTATGCAGCTTCATTTGCCTGTGTTTTGTGCTAATAAAGCTTGTGCTGATCAAACATTTTGTCTATTGTCCAATGTGGAGTATGAAACATGAAACATAATAGTTATTTAGCTTCAATAATACAAGGTTGAGATGTACAATTCACATGTCCAGTGTGTGCCTGTGAAATGTGGAGTAACATTTCCACAAATATTCAGTAAAAAATAAAAAAAAAAAAACACAAGAGCAAATTGGAACTGTTCATTTTTAAGATGTATGTATATGTTTGTAATATACTTACCGCTCACATGGGAAGGGAAACATTTTGAATTAGGTTAAAAATGAACAATGGGAAATAGACATTTTTACATTAATACCAAGAGCTTATGTCACAATGTTTGTATTTCAAAACTGTTGTCTGTACCTTTCAAATGTCATTGCTGTATTAGATTAATGCACATATAAGCAAATATATGAAAAATATGTCATGGGAAAATGTCCTCTGGAGTTTAATATAACCTGTCCCAGCCTCAGGTGAATAAATAAATGAAAAATAATAACGAACTTTTCATTTAAGTATGTAATAATGCATTACTGCTCACATAGAAAATGATCAGTTTAATATATTGGGTTTATGTTTGAACATTTGTATTTATATATAATGGGTGTGAATATCATATTTTCTTAATGAATTATATTAATGCACATTTAAGTGAATTATGAGGAATGTAAAGAAATAAAATAATCTATAAGTGAATACTTGGTGTAACTACACACAGATCAGTGATGTGAGTTCCTCTTGAGCAGCTGCAGTTGTTTCCCTGCTCTGGTCTCCACTCTGAAGGACTCACTGAGGGAGGTTTTTGTACGAGCATAAATCACTGTGTGAACACACCTTTACCGTCATGTAAACTCTGACAGTAATAAACTGCTGCATCTTCAGCCTGAGCTCCAGTGATGGTCAAAGAGAAGTCACTGTGGCTCCCACTGCCACTGAACCGAGATGGAGTTTCTGACACACGTTGATTTGCCAAATATATCAGGGCCTTTGTAGTCTGACCAGGTTTCTGCTGATACCACTGCATGTACCAATAAGTACCTTTATAAACATCACTGTTGCTTTTACATGTGAGAGTGACTGTGTATCCTAGAGTAAACATCTGGACTGGAGGCTGAGTGACTGTGACCTGACCACTGCATCCTGTAAAAACAATCTACATTTAAGAGAAGAAACACAGAGAGAAAAGGCAGCGTGTTGTGTTCAATGTCACTGAGAGTGGAACCTGTGAAGCAGCAGCAGGCCAGTGTCCAGATGAGGATGGTGCAGCCCAGAGCCATGGTGCGTTCACTGACACATATGAGTCCTGCAGTCTTCAGCTCACTATAAAACTCAGGAAGGATCAGCTGACCATGTGACCCTCCTCTCTATGGAAATACTGTCTCTGTGCTCAACTCTACACTGAATCCACATGTATTAATCCTACTGGAATCATTTGAAACACACACGTCAACACCACTTTTTGCCGGACATAAGTATAGTATGAAGTATGAAGCAGTCACACTCGTCACGTCAGTAACCAAAAGTACTGCATCTTAAAGCCGACATCAGCACTTCACTGTATTATTAAACTTACTCCTGTAGCTCTGTACCCGATTCATGTCAAAGGTATTGGAATAAAAACAGCAACAAACTGTAACTAATTATTCTATTATACAAAAACATCACATCACGTTTTTGATTCACAGTGAGTTTAATGCACAAAAAATAAATACACAAAGTAATATTAATGCCAGAAAATAAATACATAATAATAAATAAATAATGTTAAAATTTCTTAATGTTTTAATCATTCAAAGTTGAATGAGGTTTCACAAATGGATTATATAGTGTTAGAAATAGTAAATCCTGAGTGAATGTTGTGAGTGAAGTGAGAGCAGTGTGTGGAGGAGAACAGAGCAGAGGTTTTTGTACGGCCTCTTCATGACTTTGTATCACTGTGGTGGAGCGTTCGGAGGAGGAACACAACTCATCATTCACAGTAAGTAATCTTCTCCATTTTTGATTTTAACTCTAGATATTATGACATAAATATTATATAACATGCTGCTTTGAGGTTAAGTTTTGAATTTTCTTGTTTTATTTGCCAAGATGTTTGACACAAAAACAAATATTGGTCAGAAAAATGGTTTGAAAATACACCAAAATGATATTAAACAGTATTTATTATTCCATAAATATATGTTTTTTATTATTAATTATAAAATATACTAGATGTGTATTTATTTACTCATTGATTTCATTACCTCTGATAACTTTTTATTTTGAAAATATGTTAAAACAGAAATGGCACTGCTGTAACGATAAAATCTAGTTTAGTAGGAAATGTAGAGCTAAACAAACAGCTGTCATGTTTCTAAGTAAAAATATCTTAAAATCTTCATAATTATGTATATAAATGCTTTCATGATTTAACATTCTAGTATAATTCTTGTGCTGTTATTCAGGAAGTCTAAAGTACAAGAGACAAAGGTGAAAAAGGAGCATTTCAAACATTGCTTAATTCTATGAGACAATGAAGCTGATCATAATAGTTATTTTGTTTTTAATAACGTGAAATTCTGTTGCTTTTCCTCGTTGCTTTAAGATTGTAAATTGTTCTGACGCACAAACGTTTTCTTCATCTTTGCCATCGCGTATTGATCAGACCTGTTTGTTATTATGATTAGAAAGTTAAAAACATTTTGCTTTCTGAGTACCACCAGATCTAAACCCACTAAACCAGGACTACATTACATTAAAACTTGCTCAACCCAACAAACACATTAGAATTGACCCCTGTCCCTCCAGTGGACCCTGCACTACAGCTTGAGAAGCATTTGTCCACAGAACTAAATTCATGTAAACTAATGTCAACAGTTGAAACGTTACAGATGATCCTTAAGACATGTGGTGAGTATTTGCCCTGTTGTGTCCAGGTGGTCCGGTGCGCCCCTCTGTCTCGCTCCTGGGCCCCTCTCCTCTGCAGCAGCTCTCTGGGGGAGGCTCTCTCTGCTCTGCCTGCTCAGCGCCTACTCTCCACAGGGCGCCAGTGTGAGCTGGGAGGTGATCGGACAGGAGAACTCACAGGTACACAGGTACACGAGACTAAAAACTGTGCAATTTAGCCAGATACCGAATGGGACTAAACTGGTGTTAAAGAGGAGATTTGCTTTATCTCCAGATATTTTTTACTCAGATACAAGTAAATGGTGCACTGGGATAAATTTACAGTGCATTTTAATTATTTCTGTAAAAGAGAGTTGTGTTTGAAATGTGATTAATAATAGCACATTCTGTATTTGTTTTCAAAATATATACATTTTATTTATAGCTTGACAACTAAACAGGAGGAAATAAAATAAATGTATTGAATGTTTCTACTAAATTACCAAATAACATAATAATAAAAATAAGTATTGAATGTAGCGTGAAATTTGTATTGACAAGTTTGATGTCAATAACAAAAACAAATCAATCAAAAAATGTATATTGTGTATGCGTCATTTTGCCAAACCAGCATGAAAAATGATGACCATGGCCATAGAGATTTATAGTTTAAAACAAAATACTGTATCTTTTGAATGAGAAAGTCCTCAAAATGTTAGAAAGAAGCAAATACCCATGAACTGATATATTTAAATAGTCCTTAGTGTTGTCTTTGAAATGCTTCTACATAGAGGACACTTGTTCATGATTTCCTTGCTGAATAAGCCGTGCTTAAACTGTGCTCCTCACAGGTAAGTGGCGGCTCAGGAGCAGTGTGGAGCAGGAGAAGAGCGGCTCTGTACAGCAGCAGCAGCCTCCTGGAGCCTGACTGGAGGACAGCTGGAGTCAGGGACAGCTGTTCTCCTGCAGGGTGCACCACCACGGACACACCCAGGTCCAGTCACTGCAGAGGAGCCAGTGCTGAGAGCTGCAGGGGCCTCTGAACATGGAGCCCACCCACAACTGCAAGAAGAGTTAGATGTAGAGTGTGGCTTTTGGTCAGAGCAGGAGGGGCGAATAAAGCTTGTGTTACATGAGAAGAAGTGGTCTGTCTTTTGTCCTATGAGCTGCGGGAAATGTGATTTGTGGAAGTAACATTTCCACAACTATACAGTAAAAAAGAAAAAAACAAAACACAAGAGCAAATTGGAACTGTTCATTTTCAGATGTATGTATATGTTTGTAATATACTTACCACTCACATGGGAAGTGGAACATTTGAATTAGGTCAAAAATGAACAATGGGAAATATCAGACATTTTAACATTAATACCAACAGCTTATGTCACAATGTTTGTATTTCAAAACTGTTGTCTGTACTTTTCAAATGTCATTGCTGCAGTAGATTAATGCACATATAAGCAAATATATGAAAAATATGTCATGGGAAATGTCCTCTGGAGTTTAATATAACCTGTCCCAGCCTCAGGTGAATAAATAAATAAAAATAATGACAAACTGTTCATTTAAGTATGTAATAATGCATTACTGCTCACTTAAAAAATGATCATTTTAATTTATATTGAGTTCATGTTTGAACATTTGTATTCATATATAATGGGTGAGAATATCATATTTTTCTTAATGTATTAGATTAATGCACATTTAAGTGAAATATGAGGAATATAAAGAAATAAAATAATCTTATAAGTGAATACTTGGTGTAACTACACACAGATCAGTGGATGTGAGTTCCTCTTGAGCAGCTGCAGTTGTTTCCTGCTCTGGTCTCACTCTGAAGGACTCACTGAGGAGGTTTTTTGTACGAGCATAAATCACTGTGTGAACACCCATGGAGTTGATATGAAAACTCTGACAGTAATAAACTGCTGCATCTTCAGCCTGAACTCCAGTGATGGTCAAAGAGAAGCTCACTGTGGCTCCCACTGCCATTGAACCGAGATGGAGTTTCTGACTCAAGTCTGAAGTGTGCCCCATTATATCCAGGGCTTTGGAGTCTGACCAGGTTTCTGCTGATACCAGGACATGTCCAGTAAGCCACCTTCATAAACATCTGTATTAGTTTTACATGTGAGAGTGACTGTGGATCCTGGAGTAACTGTCTGGACTGGAGGCTGAGTGACTGTGACCTGACCACTGCATCCTGTAAAAAACAATCTACATTTAAGAGAAGAAACACAGAGAGAAAAGGCAGCGTGTTGTGTTCAATGTCACTGAGAGTGGAACCTGTGAAGCAGCAGCAGGCCAGTGTCCAGATGAGGATGGTGCAGCCCAGGCCATGGTGCGTTCACTGACACATATGAGTCCTGTAGTCTTCAGCTCACTATAAAACTCAGGAAGGATCAGCTGACCATGTGACCCTCCTCTCTATGGAAATACTGTCTCTGTGCTCAACTCTACACCTGAACCCACATGTATTAATCCTACTGGAATCATTTTGAAACACACACACGTCAACACCACTTTTTTGCCGGACATAAGTATAGTATGAGGTATGAAGCAGTCACACTCAGCCACATCAGTAACCAAAAGTACTGCATCTTAAAGCCGACATCAGCACTTCACTGTATTATTAAACTTACTCCTGTAGCTCTGTACCCGATTCATATCAAATGTATTGGAATAAAACAACAACAAACTGTAACTAATTATTCTATTATACAAAACATCACGATCACGCTTTTTGATTCACAGTGAGTTTAATGCACAAAAATAAAATACAAATACACAAAGGTAATATTAATGACAGAAAATAAATATAAAATAAATCAAATAAATAATAATGTTATAAAATTTCTTAATGTTTTAATTGTTCAAAGTTGAATATGGACAGGTTTAATAAATGGATTATATAACATTAGAAATAGTAAATCCTGAGTGAATGTTGTGAGTGAAGTGAGAGCAGTGTGTGGGAGGAGAACAGAGCAGAGGTTTTTGTACTGCCTCTTCATGACTTTGTATCACTGTGGTGGGACACGTTCGGAGGAGGAACACAACTCATCGTGGACTGTGAGTACTTTTTACTTTATACTTTATCAGGACTACTTTATTTCTGATATTTTAGCAGGATTTCTCTCATTTATTATGAATTGGTCATATTTTTTATATATTTTTTGCTCTTGTTGTGTAGATGAAAGTTAAAGAAACAGGTGCTCTAAAATACTGAGTGTAAAAGTTTAATAGCTTTGCTTCAGTCTTTCAAAATATTCTTCTAGATATTCTTCAAAATGACACAAAAAGAAATATTGGTCAGAAAAATGTTATGAAAATACACCAAATGATATTAAACAGGGCATTTATTATTCTATAAATGTATGGGTTTTTTATTATTTATTGTAAAAAATATTCTAGATGTGTATTTATTTAGTATTGATGTTGCAACCGATTTTTCTGATTACTTTTTCATTTTGAGTTCAGATACTAATCTAAAATGAAATGGGATTCCCTCCTATAACACTAGAATCCATTTAGTAGGAAATGTAGAGCTAAATGTGTTTAAAACAACACTCATGTAATTCTAAGTAAAAGTATTTAAATAAAATCTGCAAAATTATGTATAGAAATGCTTTAATGAGTTAAAAATTTTCACTGTTACTTATAAGCAGTTTTATGAGTATTATAGCAGTTTTCACAGTTGGTTGATCAGACTTACAGTGAACAGGAAGTGAAAGACACAGATGTAAATGTGTTCTCGTCTTCAAGCTCGTTTTGTGCAGCGACTGTTTTCTGATGTGTTGCTTTGACACTGTTGTGCTGTCCCCCTGTCTGTGTGCAGTGGGAGTACAGAAGCCCACCCTGACCGTCCTGCCCCCTGTCCAGAGGAAGGAGCTGCAGAGGGCAGTGCCACGCTGCTGTGTGTGTGATAGCAGCGGGGGCTTCCCTCTGATTGGACGCTGGGCTGGAGAGTGGGCGGGGCCTCCTGACAGAGGGTCCCACAGCCCGAAGGGGGTCGTGAGAGAGGACGGCCTCTACAGCCACATCAGCGTCCTGAGGAAGCTGTCCACAGTGAGCAGTGGAGAGACACATCAGTGAGCTGTAATGAGGGCCCATCGGAGCTGGGGACAGGAGCCCAGTCCACCCAGAGCCTGGAGCTCACTGTCCTGCTCCCAGTGAGACACACCCACATGAGGACACACACTTCACCTGTTTTATAGGAGCCTCACTAGGTTTGACTGTGAGCTGATGGAGGCCTCAGGGATAAACATGTGACTATGCAGCTTCATCTGACTGTGTTTTGTGCTAATAAAGCTTGTGCTGATCAAAACATTTATGTTTATTGGTCCAATGTGGAGTATGGAAAACATGAAACATAATAGTTATTTAGCTTCAATAACACAAAGGTTGAGATGTGTCAACACATTCATGTCCAGTGTGTGCCTTTGAGGATCTAAGCTCTGGTGGACTATTCTAACATGTTAAAATGCTCATATTTCAGTTCATCACTGTATTGAGCACCAGTGTAGGGAACTCCAATGGACCTCTGCTCTACCTGTGTTTTAACATGTGGACTTAGATGAAAAACGTTTCGACATGCTTTCTGATTGATAAGAATATAGGTGTCAACGAATTTTTCTTTAACCTGCTTGTGCATTTGGAAACAGAAACATAATTTTGTATCCATCTGCCCAAGGGAAACAGAAGGTGATTATAAGCTAAATTAAGTACAACTCATCTCTTGAAATTTGGCTGTTTTCTAAAAATGATTTGCATCAGGTTTTACCATGAGAAAAGATTGCAGATTTTCAAATTGACTTGTCAGTTTTAGCAGCTCTTACAGGTTTAAATACTCTTGATTTTGTAATGTATCTATGACACGCCAGTAGTGCATGTTGGAATAGGACCTACTAACACTGAACAGAAGGAATAAATATGATATTATGTTTGTGGAGAAATAATGAGATGTTGCTTTTGTTTCTTTGATTTTTCATTTTAATTAATAAAAAGATTGAGCTTCAATGAGGATTTGTCTGAAATTGAAGTTGTATCTAAACAAAACAACAGGACTGTTAGCAAAGAATTCAATTGTGTTCAATCATTATTTAATCTTTGCACCGCTTTCTCTTTACCACCTCTAGTATAAAGTGGAGAGATATTTCTATTACTATAGTTATGTATATTACCAGTCATAATAAGTTGGACTTTTTGGATTTTAAATGAAACATGGCACTCTCAAGAAGTATACTCCACCTTTTTGATTGAAGCAAAACCCCCGACTACGCATTCCTCCATAAGTGTAGACTGACTGACAAGGGGGGGGGTTGCTGCTATTTTTACTAAGAAACTTAAATGTACTCGTTGTTCTCATGATGATTTTACTTCCTTTGAGCACCTGTCTTTTATTTTCTCATGCAAAGATCCTGTGTTTGTTTTAGTTATTTATAGACCACCCAAACCCAATAATGTTTTTATTCAAGAATTTTCTGATCTTTTATCCCAGTGTATGGCCCTGGTTAATAAAGTATTGATTTTAGGAGATTTTAATATACACGTGTGCTGCCCCACTAACCCTCTTAGCTCTGATTTTATTGAACTCACTGATTCTTTTAATTGAACTCAATTAGTAAACTTTCCTACACACTCAAAGGGCCATACACTGGACCTGGTTCTAACTCTTGGTCTCAGTCTGGACAACCTCTGTACTCAGGATATTTGTGTATTGGATCACAAAGCAATTTTATTTGATGTTGTTTTAGCCCCACAGTTTCTTAATCATAGTTTACCTTCTTATTACCGTATTTTAACTTCTCCTCTGCTTTTCGGTTTTCTCAGCTTTTTACCTCAGCTTCTTTAACTGCTTTTAACCCAAATTTGAGTCTAGAAGAGCACCTCTCTGCCTTTTATCAAACCTCAAAGTCAATTTTAGATATAGTTGCTCCTTTTAAAGAGAGAAAGCACAACAGAGATCCACAGCCCTGGTTGAACGAACATACCCACGCACTGAAGAGAATCTGCAGACAAGATGAAAGAAAATGGAAAAAGTTTGGGCTGTTTTTTATCTCTCTTGGAAAGAATCACTGAAAAGTTACCAACAAGCAGTTAAACAAGCTAGAGCATCTTTTTATTCAAATATTATTACAAACAATAAATGAAATCCTAGAGTTTTGTAAAAAGTTTTAGAATCCCTCACTTACCCCAAGCCATGTACTTTTAGTAACCCCTCTACTGACCTTTGTGACCAGTTTTCAAACCACTTTGTAAATAAGGTCAGTGACATTAGAAACCAAATACCTTCCACAACCCACACCATTTCTGTTCCCAGTTTTAATTTTTTTAATTGTTTTACTCATTTTATTTCTTTATCTCTTTCTTCTTTA